>QXEO01001348.1:0-531938 GCA_007115705.1 Dactylis glomerata | reverse complement strand
AGTTAAATAATTAATTGTGAAAGAAAACGTGATGAGCTATTCAATTTCAAACACTTTTCATTTTTATATTTATCATAATTCTCAACTATGCAAAAAGAATATTAATAAACATAGTTTTTAATTGAAAAACAACAAAATAGTTAATACTTAGGATAGTTAAAATAATTAATTTGTAAAATATAAAATAGTTTTGAATATCTATTCAATTTCAAACACTTTTCATTTTATAGTTTTGTCAAATTCTCAAATATGCAAAAAGAAATATTAATAAACATATTTTTTAATTGAAAATGGCAAACTAATTAATACTTTGGTAGTTAAAATAATTAATTTTTAAAATATAAAATTAGTTTTGAATTATTTTATTCAATTTCAAACACTTTTCATTTTTATAGTTTTGTTAAATTCTCAAATATGCAAACAGATAACTATTTATAAACAAATAAAAGAAAAAACCGAAAATAGGCCTTTAGTCCCGGTCCGAGCCACAGACCGGGACTAAAGGCCCCTGTGCTGAAACCCCCACCCGAGACCTTTAGTCCCGGACGGTGGCTCGGACCGGGACTAAAGGCCCCCCCTTTAGTCCGGCCTGAGCCACCGCCCGGGACTAAAGGTCCCGGGGTATAAAAGCTTCCCCTTCTTCCCCGACCGCCCAACACTTTGCAGTTTCGGTTTCGCGCGCGAGGAGAACGCATACAGACGCCGCCAGGCTGCCGCGCCGCCGTTCGGCCGACCCCACGCTAGCCGCCGCTGCGCCGCCAGCTCGCCGCGCCGCCGCATTGCGCGCCAGCCCGCTGCGCCGCCGCGCCGCCTGCAGCTCCAGCCGCCTCCAAGCGCCGCCGCGCCGCCTGCAGCTCCCGCCCGCCGGAGCACCCGCCGCCGCGCCGCCAATCGCCGCCGCGCCGCCATATCTCTGCAAGTCTGCAAGGTTTCTTTGCAAAAAAATTTAATTTGTTAATTAGTTAGCTATTGTTAGGGTTAGGGTTAATTAGTTAGATAGTTAGAATTAGAATTTTTTTAGATATATAGTTAGAATAGAATTTTTAGATACATATAGTTAGAATAGAATTATTTAGATAGATATGTTAGAATAGAATTATTTAGATAGTATAGTTAGAATAGAATTATTTAGATATACATATAGTTAGAATAGAATTATTTAGATAGATATAGTTAGAATAGAATTATTTAGATACATATAGTTAGAATAGAATTATTTAGATAGATATAGTTAGAATAGAATTATTTAGATACATATAGTTAGAATAGAATTATTTAGATACATATAGTTAGAATAGAATTATTTAGATAGATATAGTTAGAATAGAATTATTTAGATAGTATAGTTAGAATAGAATTATTTAGATAGATATAGTTAGAATAGAATTATTTAGATAGATATAGTTAGAATAGAATTATTTAGATACATATAGTTAGAATAGAATTATTTAGATACATATAGTTAGAATAGAATTATTTAGATAGATATAGTTAGAATAGAATTATTTAGATATATAGTTAGAATAGAATATAGTTAGAATATGTTATTTAGATTATTTCGATCCTATCTAGTTAGAATAGAATTATTTAGATATAGTTATAGTTATTTACTCTAGATTTTAGTTGCTTAGATATCGATTTTATTTAGTTTCGATACGCTTCTTTCGATCGTTAGCATTGTTAGATACATTAGTTTAGCTTATTCGATAGATAGTTAGATGAATTATTTTGCATCATATATAGTTTGTTTAGTTTATTGTTAATTATCAAATGTTCGTTTTTTGCAGACTATGGAATCCCATAGCAGTAACTCGAAAGGAAGACACTTATCGGAGTATAATCTTAGACGCCCCCGACGTTGTTGAACCTGCCAGAATCTCCGTCGTATATCTCAACCCCCTCCGGAGGATGGCATTGAGGTTGATCGACACGAAGATGAAGCCGATGGGGCCGGAGATGCCCAATGATGGAGAAGGTGATAGCTCCACTGATGGAGAGAAGCCGGTGGAGAACGCCGGTGGAGAAATAATAAAGTCCGGCGAGGTATACATATGAAGTTCGACAATCACTTGTAATATGTGAATAATATTGGAGATAGCTCTATATTGTGTACATATACATTCATTTGACGAATGTTTCTCCCTCTTAGGCCTCCACATCGAGCAAAGCTACGAAACGAGGCCCGACTAAAAAGTTGGACGCACGGACGCATTACACCTTTGAGGTGATATTGCCTACGGGCGAACCAAAGCTTCCTAAGAATGCTGCTGACACATTCAAGAAGCAATGCGGAGTTCTCGTTAGGGATCACGTCCCGATCAGCGTTCGGGAGTGGAACAAGCGCAAAGGGGCAGCCGATAGTGACTATGTCGCCGAAAGGTACAAAGATAATCTTTGGAATGATATCATGTCACATTTCAACCTGCCAGAATGTGAGAATGAAGACGCCGCAAAAAAACTGAGGGCCAAAGTCAAGCAGTGGACTCTAAAGAAGATGGCCGAACTGTTCCGTAGCTGGAAGAAGAAGCTATGGAAAGACTATCTGAAGACAAAGAAAGTGCCAGTATTCGAGGGGTATCTAGCCAAGCAGGCAAATCACTGGAAGGCATTTCAGGAGTACAAGCAGTCAGAAGATGCCAATGCATTATCAGAAAAGAACAAGAAAAATGCCGACAAGAAGAAATATCACCACACGCTGGGGCCAGGGGGCTATGAGACTGCCATCCCAAAGTGGGATAAGAAAGAGCAAGATCTGGTAGCTAAAGGCATCGTACCTGAACCCATCCGTGATGAGTGGGAAATGAGAGCAAGGAATTGGTTCCTTGCGCATGGTGGTTCGTACGACGAAGAAACAGGGGACCTCATCTGCAGTGGCGGTCTTAGGATACCCAGGGAGAATTGGAAAAAGATAGTGAAAGAAATTAAAGAGGGAAAAAGACAGTTCACTGCAGATAGAGAGAAAGATTTGCTCACACTGGTCCTCGGCAATGACGAACATGGAGGACGAACGCGAGGCTTCGGTCCTTCTTACCCGTGGTGGCTTGGGTTTGCCAGAGACCAAGACACTTACAGAAGCCGGGCGAGAGCAAAGAAGCGACAGCAGGATGAGGAGAATGACAAGTTCAACCAGTTGCTTGCCAGGCTTAACGAGCAACAGAAGCAGATCGACGAGCTTAGAGGAGTAGCGCGCCAGGAAGATCCTGGACTCGATATTATCGGCGCCCCATCTAAGCGGAAAAGCAGCGTGGCTGAATCTGAGGCCCCGCCCGACGATGCACGAAGAATGATAGAGGGCGGTCCCGGCTACCCCGTGGATGGAATCAAGGAGTCAACATCATGTGAACTCCATCAGAAATTCAAGAACATATCCATGAAGGTGGCCGTCGGACAAGCTTTACCTTCTGGCCCTGATGCACGCTGGCATGGCCGTGAGATTCCAGCTGGCTTTGCTAAAGTCGGGGTGGATGAAATCATGGCGGGGTTTCATGATATGGAGCTCGACATGGCTGGACCCGAAGATGAGAGGACACTCGGAGAAGTACTGGGTGGAGTCATCCTATGGGACAAGAACTACATCAAGCTTCCAGGCTCGGCCCCAAGGACAACACCGCCTCCGAGTCGTCGCAGGTCACCTACACCTCCATCACCTCCAAGCCCTCCACATGACGACGGCCACCACAACACGAGTCCATCTCGATCACCGCCGCCGGACTTGGGTCGGCCGTCTCCGCCGCCGCCCGCTAAGGATACTAAGCGGAAGCGTGCCAGCAAGAACGCTCCGTCCATGAGTTCTAAGCGACGGAGCTCCCCAAAGCGCAAACTGTCGCCCCTCCCAAAGGTACCTCATGCTAATCTTCCTATCAGACCTTATGATCGTACCGACGAGGAAAACGCCAGGATAGCAAAGGAACATTATGATGCGCAGATGAAAAAGAAGGAACCCGAGCCCCGCCCGGAATACACCGAGAAGCAAATAGCATATGCAAAATACTTCACGACCCTTCCATCACAGTATGAGTTACACCATAAGCCTGACGACTATACACGTACATTGCAGAAGGAAGGGAAAAAGAGCAGGTCACGTGCAAGTGCAAGTGCAAGTGGGAGCAAATCAAGTTCAACTACAAGCAAAATAAGATCAGACGTTCCTCAGCTTGGACAACAGGCCAAACAGTCGATCCCACCCCTCAGGGTGTTACCCGAGAATGTTCCCTCTCTGGTGCAGGGGCAAGATTTGGGATTAGCAAAGAAGTGGGCGGATGAATGGGGTATCCCGGTTGAAGTCATTCTGGCTTCCCAAGACGACGTGGTACCCAAGGCTGTGGTAGCCCCTAAGCCACAGTTTGTCATGGGAGCGCCTTTGGTCAGCAAAGATAAGTTTGATGATCTCCCAACAAATATGCGTTACTTGCATACATGGTACTTAAGTGAATCAAATAAAGGGAGAACGATGATCGTGGCGCTTGTCCCACAGGAGTACTACGGCCGTCCCGAAGACATCCATATCGACTTTGATGAACTCTTCCAGATGTACAATGCTGACGCCCTCGACAAATCGCTTATGAGTTGCTATTGTCTGTAAGTTTTTCAATTCGTTGTCTACATATAACTTGTTCAGTTATTTCAATTCATTGTCTACATATAACTTGTTCAGTTATTTCAATTCATTTTCTATATATAACTTGTTCCGTTCTGACTTGTACTCTATTATGCAGAATGAAGATTCTGGAATGTAAAAGTAGGAACATCCACAATATTGGGTTTATTGACCCAGATAAAATACATATAGCGACGCTAACTGATAACCCCAAGGAGACGGAGGAAAACCTTCTAAGGTTTCTAACAGATCAAAATTTCTGTGACCACATATTGTTTCCATACAACTTCAGGTGAGGGTCTTACTGTGTTGTGTCCATTCACTTATGAGTGTAATTGATAAGTTACTGACACATATATATATATACATGTGCAGCTACCACTGGATTCTGTTGGACATTCAAATTGATAAGGGAAGAGTTGATGCCTTCGACCCATTATCGAGACCCTTGGAACAGTTCCAAAGCCTGCAGGACATGCTCCAAGGGTAATTTCAATCATTCTTGTGCTCTATCGGTCTCTTTCGATGATTTTCTGATATATCAATTAATGAAAAACTTAGCAAATCATTTTCCTTGTCGGGCAGGGTTTGGAAGCGGTTCAAGTGCGTGACTCCCGGTATCCGGCATGAGAAGCTGACCTTTAGAGCGGCTCAGGTAAGTAGTAGTATGATATACTTCTATTTTCAATACATTTGTAATGCTAGATTATTATTTTGATTATATATATTCTATTCTCGTAAAGTGCGACCAGCAGCCACGGGGGACGCATCTATGTGGATACTATGTTTGCGAGACCATTCGCACGTTTACCTCTGAGCACAAGGATTACAGATACGATGTAAGCAATAAACATTCACACCTCTATTTTTACTCGTCATTCTTTGTTATCATGATTGATATTCATATTCATCTCCTCTTCTTATATAGTACACGGCCATGCGGGAGAAGTACCTACCAGAGCAACGCGCGATTGCTGTTGCAGAGGAGCTAGCGGCCTTTCTGAGGATAGAAGCTATAGACGACAAAGGACGATTTAGTGTAGCTAGGGGCCATTACTGATGTTGGTCCATGTAATCGAATAGACGGGCTCTTGTCCCGATAATTCTGATCTCCATATAATTGTATATATATGCTCGCTTGTAAGATAAGTTAATCTTATATATATGCATAAACTAATTCCCGAACACCAAGGCACCAAACGGGGCATCACGTTAATCCCCCACGTAAAACCCTAAAACCCCTAAACCCTAAAACCCTAAAGCAAAAAACAAAAATCTGCAGATGCCCTTTAGTCCCGGTCTGTGTTACAAACCGGGACTAAAGGTCCTGGCCCTGATTCGCTCCGAGGTGCCCACGTGGACACCCTCTAGTCCCGGCTGGTAAGCGGGCCGGGACTAAAGGTTCAGGCTTTAGTCCCGCGGCTGGGGTCCCGGTTTACAAACCGGGACTAAAGCCCCTTACGGGCCGGGACTGGAGGCCCCGTCCCCACTAGTGTCATCAACCTTTTGGATTCCCATTGTGATCCGTGCTAGAGTTGAGTTACAGCAGAGATGAAATAGTTTAGGCAGTAAAGAAATGATGTCACTTGACTAGGAACTAAGCTACTTCTTAGTTGAATGATAATTAGACACACCCTATTTTTATTCTTGTTATACATAGTAGTAGTTCAACATAAAATATGTTTGCGAATAGAAACGGAGAAGAGCTGGAGTAAGAGAAAATAAATATTAGCGGAGCTCCAAAGATACATTGGTGGATCTCTCTCTCTCTCTCTCCAAATGGTTAAGGGCTTGTGTGAATTATGACATGTGTATGGGGGAGTGGTCATGTTGGGGGTGGTGATGTCCCTTGACACCGTTCCTCTTCTTGAAGGTATCATTAAGAATATCTTGTCATCTACTTAAAGACTTCGCAAAAAAAACCTAGATTTTTGAACCAGACAATGGCATTGTTGATGACATCGTTTTCCACATAGGAGGTATCGGTTCGTGGGATCTCCCACTCTTTGCTGCTCGCCAATGAAGACAAATTTGTATCCCTTCAAGCCTTATAGAAGATTGGAGTTGTCCCATGGGAGTAAGTGGGTTCTAATATGCTTGGCCTTCTTCATTTAGTTATCCTGTTGCTTCCATATTTGTAATCTATAAAGCGGCAAAAGCTTATTTTCTGAAAGTATACCCTATATTGAGTTAAAAACGAGAGAGAATAGGGGAAAGGTTTACCATAGTGCCCATGAGCACAAGAAAAGAATCAGAAACTAGTAGTATAAATCTAAAAAAAACTACTAGTATATATGCTAACTTCAAAGTTCCAACCGACCAACCGAAAGAAATACTATTTGTAATTCAGTTAACTTCCTTAGTCAGATTACTTTTGAGAGATATGGCTCACATACGTGGCAGTGTAATACTAATACAGCATATAGACAAAAGGAGATGCTCTATCACCGTCTTGTCTACATCAGTTGTACTTTAATTATGCTTGACTAATGGCATTGCTACAAACCAGCTAGATTTGGTTTTATTTACCAGTACAGATTTTGCGGTTAGAAGATTCTGTTTTTTTTTGTTAATTTCTTGTGAAAATTTATGTACTTGTTTCTGCCCATAAATATGAATTTGACATGCAGGAAATATCACGAACTAAGGAGATTTCATTGTAGCTCCAATTTATAAAGTAATCGATATCCAGCTATCCATCCGAATCTATATATGGTATAGATACCACGTTTAGAAATTTCAAACTCAAGACGACGACTCCCAGGTCTCAGAAAATAAGATAGGGCTTATGCGTATCACTAATAAAATATAAATTATATAACATAAAAATTATATCATTAAAAACTAGAAGATTCAATATAATTTTTGTAATATATATCTTGTATTATGTTGTTTAAATTGACAACCTAGAAATACGCGCAGACCTTTTAAACTGGAATTGAGGGAGTAGCTCGCAGTTCTCAATGGTGCCAGGAACAAATTTATTGCGAATCCGGCAACCGCTCTACTACACCCCACAGTGAGTATGTACAGCACCTAATGGCATTGACGAAAACGACAATTCTCTTCCTGCATGCATGCTTTCAATCATGGAAATAAATGGTGGACTTTCTTTGAGAAAGAACTCAAAGAAGCTGTAAATCGATCTCGCCTTGTTGCAAACTTCGTTGATCTAACCTAGCTACGTACATGCAGAAAAGAGAGGATCTGGTATTGGAGAAGGGCACCGCTACACGTACCTTGAGCTCGAACTCGGAGCGGTTCTGCTTGAGGAGGTACATGAGCGCCAACAGGTCGTCGGTGTCCATGTCCGTGTCCAGCAGAATCCGCTGCGGCCCCGCCTTATCCTTCGCCGCGCCGCCGGCTGCCACCGCCGCCGAGACCATCACAGCCACGACCGCCGCCACCGTCCTCCTCCATGACACCGCCGTCTTCTTCCTCCTCCACATTTCCATGCGCCCCCAGAATGAACAAGCTAGCTAGTAGCAAGGCACGCTCGTGCAATCTTCTTCAGCGAGCAGTTAAGCTCAGCTGGCTGGGCAAGTGGCTATACGGACGGGACTAGCTAGGCGATCATATCGAGCTACCTCCATGGCGAGCTCTTAAATGCGCGCACGGGAAGAGAGTGGTAGCTATGCCTAGTGGAATCTTCAGTATCTAACACTTATCACTTAGGGCCTTCTACTTGTGTCTGTATTGCACATGGATGTTTTGGGTGTGCTCTGTATTGCGCAGTACATTCCTCAGTCTCGTGCCCTTCCAGCGTTCGGTGTCATACCATGCTACTCGTACTCGATCCAGTCTCTGTTAAGTTCCACGCGATTGCCGGCCGGCCGGCGAGGCGTTTGCACGGGCACTGGATTATTTGCACAGGTGGAAAAAAGGCCTTCAATCCCAGTTTGTAAAGCCTATTAGTCCCGGTTGTAGCAACCGGGACTAACAAAGCGGGACTAAAGGCTCCAGCCTTTAGTCCCGATTGCTTATGAACCGGGACCAACGGGCCTCCACATAGCCCGGGGCATGTGCTGCGGCTGGAGGATATTTGGTCCCGGTTCGTAACACGGACCGGGACAAAAGGTCCATTCGGAATAAAATTGTATTTTCTGTTTCGGAATTTTTATATTTTTTTTATTTTTTTATTTCTCTATTATCTAATCATCTCTATTCTCATATCAAATTAGATACTTATGGCTCTCACTCCATATCTCATATCAAATTACAAGTACTTGTGGTCCTCACTTCCCGGTCGGTCACCCATCCTCACACTGCTCCACCCTTAGCATGCTTAACTTCTCCATTTCTTCCCTACTAGCTTCCAAGACTACGCTCGCGACTTGTTGATAATAGTATGCTACCAATTCTATTAACCTATACACTTTGGAAACATATAATATTACTTTTTTAAATTCCAAATAAATTCACAAATTAAGCAATATTGATTAAGTAATAATAAGCATGAATGAATTCCAAATAATTTTTATACATAATTTAATTATTAATTTTTAATAATTAAAATATTCAAAAAAGGCCAAAAAACTTGAAAAATCACAAATTCGAAAATTAATAGACTTTGTTAACCGAAACAAAGGGAGTACATTTTTCCAAACATACTCATCCAACATGGTTCAAAGGGAGTACATTTTTCCAAACATACTCATCCAACATTTTTCCAAACATAATCATCCACCTAATAAACATTAAGGTTAAGACGATCAACATGGCTATTGTAGCCTTTTAGCTTCCATAATCTTCTAGCAATCTTAAAGCCTAGGCGAGCGTCTAAAGCGGCATATAACATTTGGTTGAAGCTCAATGGAACTTTTTCCCAACCAAATATTAGTTCATCTTCTTCAT
The DNA here is from genome assembly GCA_007115705.1 of Dactylis glomerata. Lineage (NCBI taxonomy): Eukaryota > Viridiplantae > Streptophyta > Magnoliopsida > Poales > Poaceae > Dactylis > Dactylis glomerata. Next base: position 522,487 of record QXEO01001348.1, on the reverse strand, counting down.
CATCATCATCATCTTCTTCTTCTCCCTTCTTCTTGTACCTCTTCTTGTCCTTCTTCTTGTCCCTCTTCTTGTTCTCAAGATGTGTCCCAATAGTAGCATTGGCCAAATCATAGAGACTCGGCGTTAGCTTGCTGGTGGGGTTTGGGACAATCTTTTGAAGATCGTACGCTGACGGAATAACAATTCCGTATGACCTCAGCTTGCGCAGATCATTGCCGATAGCCGCACCACAAAATTTGATGGTGGTGTCCTTCAAGAAGTCCTTGAGTAGTTGCGGCACGCCATTGGCCTTACAAATCTGGAAGATCAATATCTCAGACGCCACCGAGAGTTGAAGGACGGCAGCACGCTGAGGGACCTCGTGAGTGGTGAACTCACAATCCAAGCCCACGCACTTGATTGGTGCGGCGTCGAGGAACCGTCGCTTGATGACGCGGATCCACTTCTCCACCCTTGAAGCACGGAGAGTCTCCGTGATGGTGAAGTTCATCTCTTCGATGATGACGTAGTAGAGCCGAGATCTTGGCAAAAATTGCTCCTCCATTGAGAGGGAGAGAGAGGGCGCCGGCGGTGGTGATATGCATGGGAGATGTTTGGGGAAGAAGAAGATGAGAATGGTGTGTGCTCAAGAGATGATCAATAGTGCTATATATATAGTAGAGAGAGGGGGGGTGAGAGGACGTCGGCGATGTGTGAATGCAGTCGAGTTCCAAAGCAACGACGCCGGCGGTTCCCGAGAGCACGACGATCTCCGAAGCGACGCTCGCGTTAATGTCGATCGATCTCCGAAGCGTCGTCGTCGTATAACTGGCACGGGAAGGGCGGTTCGTTTGAACGGGCCATTGGTCCCGGCTCGTGGCACGAACCGGGACTAAAGGGTGCCCTTTAGTCCCGGTTTGAGCCACGAGCCGGGACTAAAGGCCCGAAGGCATTAGTCCCGGTTGGTGGCTGAAACCGGGACCGAAGGGCCCATTTGAACCGGGACTAATGCCCCCTGACCCACATTTTCAAATAAATCGGGACTGATGGACCCTTTAGCCGTGGATCGAATAGGTTGGGGACTAATGGGGGCGAATGAAACCCCTTTTTTCCACTAGTGTTGGGACCGCCGCCGGCGTGGCCGCCGCTAGCTCCCAGGCCCTAATCGTTGGAGCAGACAAAATGCCTCTGGGAAGATGACAAGGTGGCCAATTTGGGTTTGATGGGCGAAAAAGATAATGGAATTTTCGCGTCCACCAACAAACTATAATAATCATGAGATTCCCATGATTGTTCTATCAATAAGACATGCAGTGTACTTATTTGATTTTGTTTAGCTCGTGACCCGGAGGGAATTAGAAAAAAACAGAGATCGGAAATTCACGATCGACTCAAGGTCAAGTTTGCCTTTACCGATGATTGGACATTTCATCGGCAAGACGCAGCAAATTATGGAGCAAGCGCTATGGCAGTCGGGCCAGGATATCTGCGTGCTGATTGTACTCTGAAGAATTAATTAGTTTGCTTAATGCTTATGCAAACTTGCAGAGAAACTTTGTTTATCCGTATGACCAGATGATTGCACCTCTTGTTCGCACAGGAAAGCCGCCTGAGAATGGTGTCCTGTGGGGCCGGATCTCCCGCAAAGGAGAGCGAGTCTCGAGCTAAACTGTTGAAGAAGAAGAAAAGTTTCAATCCACAAATATGAGCTCCATTATTATTTCCTCAAAAAAAATAAGTTCTAGGATTCAATGAAATTCACGTGAAGTTGACCACATAATTTGAGCTTTGTAAATGGCTTTAGCAAGTTTACGAATTACGACCACAAATGTTCGAAATTTTAATACACACCGCGGCCTCATCATTCTCCCTTGTCCTGGTGTGCTTACGTGCTCCTAAATCATGATAGCGCAACAAAAAAAATTATAATTTAGAAATAAAATAGTGAAGTGAATTCGTGAAAGTTATGTACATAATCATGTAAAATTCAAATTCAACTCACATGTTGAAACAAAAGAGATAAATTTAGCCTTTCCAACTGAATATACTATTGACAATGAAATTCGAATTTCGGACTATTCGTAGATGGATTTTTTTGTCTCTCATTATGTGAACCAGTATTAAAGATGACTTCTTACGTGCTGGTAGATATATCTGGTCAATCCACTCGGTAATTAAAATAAAACCACAACTTCTTGGTGGTGGGGACGTGTTGCTTTAACTTGGATGCATAGAACTATGGTATGTGGCACCCTAAGTCATGGTAGCACTAGATATATTCTTGTTCCTGGAGCACTATATAATGTCTCTCATTATGTGAACCAGTATATTATGTCGCTCTCTCTACTGTGCATAGGCAGGATAACACTGTAGTATATTGGAACGAAGAAGTAGGTTTTCAAAGTACAATGGTGGAAAAAAGGCCATTAGTCCCAGTTTGTAAGGCCCATTGGTCCCGGTTGGAGCAATTAGGACTAACAAAGCGGGACTAAAGGCTAGAGCATTTAGTCCCGGTTGTTTACGAACCGGGACTAAAGGGCCTCCACGTGGCCCGGGTCATGTGTTGCGGCTGGAGGACCTTTAGTCCCGGTTTGTGTTACGAACCGGGACTAAAGGTCCGTTCGGAATAAAATTTGTGTTTGCTGTTTTGGAATTTCTCTATTTTCTTTATCTATACTTCTTATAAAGCAAAACCCCACTAAGGGGTGATTTAAGTTGTCTATCTCAACATGCAAGCTATCCACATCAGCCACTATATTAGCCAATCAATTATCCATGTCATCCAAACAATATTAATTAATTATAGTATATCTTTGCATGCAACATATCCACCTCATCAGTTCTTTTAAGACATACAATTGACCACTTCACCATTTTTTGTTGGAAAATACATAACAATTTCACTTTCATTAAATTTAGCCATTGAATATTGTGACCAATTGAATATTTAGATTTTAATAGACAATTTTATATTTCATGTTTCTTACATATAGTAAGGTTTCTAAGGAGATTCCCGCTGCAACGCAGCAGGGTATTCTTCTAGTTTCTCTAATATCTAATCACCTCTATTCTCAAGTCAAATTACATACTTATGGCTCTCACTCTATTCTCATATCAAATTACATACTTGTGGTCCTCACTTCCCGGTCGGTCACCCATCCTCACACTACTCCACCCTTAGCATGCTTAACTTCTCCATTCCTTCCATAGTAGCTTCCAAGACTGCGCTCGTGACTTCTTGATAATGGTAACCTTTCAAAAAAAAGGAAAAAAGAAAAGAAAAAAGGCACTCCTCCATAGTATGTGAAAGTTGGTGGGCACCCGAAGGATTCAGTTAGCCATGGTTTATGAAAAGAAAAGTGGGGAGGAGTGCCAAGGTTTATAAAAGAGCACAAATGTGCCAATTTCTCTCAAAACTTGTTTAGTATGGAAGATAGTAAGAACCCCATTGCCAGTCGTTGACAAGAACAACCACCTCACAAAATATTTTTTATCTCTGTTTTACAAATGAAAAGCTCTAGCACATGCTAAATCCCTGCTTCCCTCTGCGAAGGGCCTTTCTTTTACTTTTATGTTGAGTCTTTACCTTCTACCTTTATGCACCGTCTAAGAGAGCATAGTTGTCATTCTGAGTATAATGTGCATAGTCCCAAAATTTATTATTGATTGATTCATGATTATGGTTTTGCTTGTTCTCAAATTATTTGTATCTAGTCACCCTCTTAAACTTGAAGGTGTCCTATGCATTTATGTTTTGCTACTCCATGAGGGACAAGCTGAATACCAATTTGCTATGTTTTTCTATATGCTCGAAACAAATAATTGACTTTCAATGCATTTTTACTCATGATCTTTTGTTTGTGTTACTTTTCATGTTATAACATGGTTGCTAAGTTCTATTGTCAAGATTATATCTTTTATACCCATGTTTAGAGTACTTTGATCTCAGCACTCGATGCTTTACATCGTTTGATCAAGATTGTGTTGGTGCATGTCACCTCAAAAATTATTGTTTTATTATCACTTACCTACTCAAGGACGAGCAGGAGTTAAGCTTGGGAATGCTTGATATGTCTCAAACGTATCTAATTTTTTTGATGCTCCATGCTTGTTTATGCATCATTAGCTTTGTGTTTTGATTACACTTCATGGCGTTTTTATGCATTTTCCGGAACTAACCTATTAACAAGATACCACAGTGCCAGTTCCCTGTTTTCTGCTGTTTTTGTGTTTCAGAAAAGTTACACAGGAAATATTCTCGGAATTGGACGAAACAAAAGCTGAAGTCCCTAATTACCTGACACGAAGACGAAGTCCAAAGGAGAGCAGGAGACGGACCAGAGGCTAGCCGCACCTACTGGCACTACTAGGAAAACCCTTATCCATGGGCCCATTATCTGTGGAGCACTACGCTTCGGTGCTCCACAGATAAGTAGCCGTGGCGCACCACATACAGATGCTCCACAGATATCTTCTTATCCGTGGCGCACCGTGGAAGGGATGCGTGACTGATAAGTGGGCCCCACCGAGCACCAGGGCCTGGGGTGTCAGGCCCCCATATCCGTGGCGCATGGATTTGGGGTGCGCCACGCATAGGGAGGATAACCGTGGCGCACCACATATACATGTGCCACGGATATGGGTGGGCCCACCCTCTGGAAAAGGTGGCAGACATATCCGTGGCGCATGTATATGTGGTGCACCACTGTTATATATATCTGTGGAGCACCATTTCGAGGTGCGCCACGGATATATCGTACCTACCACCATAAAGGTGCCATCTCCCCCTACCTCCCACTCCAAGCCCTCACTCCCATAGATCTAGCTCTAGCTCTAGTTCCTCTTCTCTCCACCCCCATTTTCTTCAACTATTTCTCCATTTTAGGTAGCTAGCCAAAACTTGGATTTGGATAGTATGTAAGGGTTGACTTCCTCCTCCTCCCCTCCCACATATATCTAGCTCTATTCCTCCCACTAGCTAGCACATATCTTGTCTCCCTCAATAGTTTGGCTCTCCGCTCACGGATTCGTCGGTAACTTGTCTAATAGGTGAGTATATGGTTGGATGAAAACATGTATGCTTGTTTCCTTGTGGCGGCCGACGCGCGGCACGTATGGCGGTGTGTTATGTGAGATATATATGACATATGTGTTTTGTATGTGATCGTGAGGGGCATGGATGCTTGTGTATGGTTTGTGCAGGTACCGGCGCGTGGTGCATGGATGTTTGCCGAAATGTTGATTAATTTCTGTTTAGGCAAACTTTTGCACTACCCATATGTCCTATTTATAGGGAAGGTCATGCCGAATTTTTCCGGCGATATGACCATAATTTATTCTAAATATTCTCATTTGCTCCATACCGTGCAGGCAACGATGGTGCGCCACATGAGCGAAGGTATGGTGGCTAGATACAAGGAACGCGCGATGGCCGTCATGATTCGGAACAACATGTCCGAGATAAGATGTCCTTGTCATAGATGCAACCTCAGGGCCCTAATCAAGCCTGATTCCGGTACATTGGAGAAGCACTTGCTCATGAGTGGTTTCATGAAAGGCTACATTGACGAGGACGTCAACAACGGGCCCCCGCCGGCAAGAAATGGTGACATGGGAGGCCGACGAGAAGGCAAAGAGTCACCCAGACATGATGAAGGAGATGCGGGACATGATGATGACACCGGATCCGATGGTGGTGGAGAAGACGCAGACACGGAGACACCGCTAACTTCAGCCTTGTGGGACCCTCATGTTCAAGAACTGCTCCTCACAGAGACAAGCAACGCCAAAGCTGTTGCCCATGAGAAAGACAAGCTAGAGCAAATGGAGAAAGACGGGAAAACTCCGTTGTATCCTGGGTGCCGGCCCGGGGATACACGCCTGAACGTAACCCTCAAAGCTTTGGAGATGAAGGTGCAACACAAATGGACCAACGTTAGCTTCGACGATAACCTGGAATACTGGCACGAGAAGCTTCCCGAGGGGAACACATTGCCAAGGAGTACCGAGGAGGCCAAGAAAGTCGTGTGCCCTCTCGATCTACCGCACGTGAAGTACGACGCATGCATCAATGATTGCGCACTTTATCGGGACGAGTACAAGGAACTAACCACATGCCCGGTGTGCGGCCAATCATGATACAAGAGAGGGAACAGGAAAGTTCCTCGAAAAGTGGTATGGTACTTTCCTATCACCCCCCGTCTGAAGCGGTATTTCATAGACCCTAAGGAAGCGAAGCTCATGCAATGGCACGTGGAAAGGGAGAAGCCCGGAGATGATCCGGAGAAGGGCACGATCCTGACACACCCTGCGGACGCTAACCAGTGGCTCACGTTGGACATGGAAGACGGTTTCGGGGATGATGCCAGGAACGTTAGGCTGGGTATGAGCACAGATGGACTCAATCCCTTCGGCAACCAGAGTAGCACGCATAGCACCTGGCCCATCTTTGTATGGTCGTACCACCTTCCCCCCTGGCTGTGCACCAAGCAGAGGTACGTACACATGAGTATTCTTATTCAGGGGCCGAAACAACCGGGTATCGACATGCACCTGTATCTCGAGCTGTTGAAAGAGGAGTTAGCCATGTTGTGGGAGACGCCGGCACGTACGTGGGACGCCTACAAAGGATAGTATTTTGGTCTGAGAGCCGCGTTGCTCACGACGGTGCAGGACTATCCTGGATACGCATATGTCTCTTGCCAGGTGGCCCACGGACACAATGCATGTGTCAGGTGCATGGATAAAACGTCGCATGTCCAGCTACCGAAGGACCCCGGTTCTTCGAAAACCGTGTTCCCTGGCATTCGAAAGTGGCTTCCCGCCGATTATCCTTAGAGAAAACGCGGAGATCTATTCAATGGTAGTGAGGAGCTCGAAACATCCCCACCTATTTATAATGGAGAGGATATCAATGATGCGCTAGAAGAATGGGAAGCGTGCCCCGCGCCGGGAAAGAAGCGTCCGAGGGTAAAGCCGCTGCGAGGTGTATGGAAAGCGAGGTCCGTTTTCTGGGACCTGCCGTACTGGAAATACCTCCACACGCCTCATAGCCTTGATCTCATGCACATCACGAAGAACGTGTGCGAGAGTCTACTTGCCACTATCATCAACATGCCGGAGAAAACCAAAGATGGGCCAAAGGCAAGAAATGACCTAATCAAGCTGGGCATCAGGAAAGAACTTCATGGAGGATGCCCCGATGACGCTGATGATGATGAGACGCAGGCGGATACTCAAGGTCATATGTGCAAAAAGGCTAAGAGAAATGACTACTACTGCCCACCTTCCTGCTTCACTCTTAGTGAGCCGGAGCTCCACCAGTTTTTCAGCGTCCTCCTAGGAGTCAAGCTTCCTACCGGTTACGGAGGGAAGATATCACGATACCTGGACGAAACGAAGAAGAGGTTCTCTAAGATGAAATCTCACGACTGCCACGTGCTGATGTCGCAGATACTTCTAGTAGCGCTCCGAGGGATCATGGACGAGCACGTACGTGAGACGTTGTTTGGCCTCTGCAACGTTTTCGACGTCCTCTCTAGGAAGTTGATCGGCATGAAGCAGCTCGAAAGGCTACAAGGTGAGATCGTCATGATACTATGCGAGCTCGAGATTTACTTCCCCCCCCCCCCGCGTTCCACGACATCATGGTTCATCTGCTCATCCACGTGGTGGATGATGTCATCCACCTCAGGCCGCTATTCCTCCACAACATGATGCCGTTCGAAAGGCTAAACGGCGTTCTCAAAGGCTATGTTCGCAATAGGGCGTGTCCGGATGGAAGCATAGCCAAGGGCTTCCTGTCCTACGAGTGCATATCGTTCTGCCAGAATTATCTACAAAACGAGGACGAGGACGTCCCTATTGGTCTGCCTATCAGGAGGCACCTCGGCAGGATCCATGGGTTTGGTCACCGCGATGGCTTCGTCCCCATGCACGTCGTCTTCCAAGCCCGACAACCAGACTTTGACAGGGCACACCGAGTCATGCTACAACACCTTGAATTGGTCGCACCTTGGGTGTTAGAGCACAAAAGCTTCATTGAGAAGAAGTTTAGTGACACGGGTAGACAGAGGACGAAGGGAGACGTAACTAGAGAGCACAACTCCAGCTTTACGCGTTGGTTCAAGGAAAAGCTACTGCAGCTTCATCATGGTAACATGCATTCCACAAAAGAGGAAAAACTCTTATTCGTCTTGTCATAGGGCCCCGCGATGAACGTGAGGACCTATCAGGCATACGACATCAATGGTTACACATTCTACACCGAGAAAAAGGACCATAGCAGCGAACACCAGAACTCGAGGGTCACGATGCTGTCCTACGCGGACGAGGAATCCACCGTCAATGAAAGGTTCTTTGGGAGGATCGAGGAGATCTAGGAACTCAAGTACTGTGGAGAGAAGATGCCGATGTTTCGGGTCAGATGGGCCAAGAACGTCAAAAAAGAAGGCCGGTACTTCATCACCATGGTCATACCCAAAGCCAAATCCAGCGCGAACGTCCAGGCGAAAAATGAGCCATGGGTACTGGCGAGCCAGGTTGATCAATGCTTCTTCATTATCGACCCGGTAAGGCCTAGCCGCGTTGTCGTTAGGAGGGGGAAAAGGAGCATCATCGGAATGGAGGGAGCGGCCACCGAGCAAGACTTCGACAAGTACGGCGATCCCAAGATAGAAGAGGAATTTGACAAGTACTTCGACATGCCTAGTGATGCCGCTGGAAGAAGGAAGACCACCCTACCCGCTAAAGGATGCCCGTACACGAGAAGAAATCCCCATGTTTCCGGGCTCAATTATTCAACCGCAACGAAGAAGGGCAAGAAGATCGTGACGAGTCGACGATGGTAGCTCGTTCGGAATCGACATCGGACAACATGTGTCATTTTTTGGAGGAACAATCATATAAATGATTTTTGGTTTTTTGTAACAATGATCATATATGTGTTATATATGATATAACTGGTACTATTTAAAAATTATTATTTCTAGAATAAGCAAATATTATTTATTGCAATATAGTAATTTTAAACTTTGTGAAATACATTTTTTGTAAAAACAAAAAAGGGTGGGAGGTCCAGGGTTCGAACCTGGCACCTCCCAAATAGCCAGCGCGCAAACCGGCCAGAACCACTAGGCTAGGTGGAGATTGTTGTCTAGATGGGAGTCCCGATCCTTTTGAAGTATACATCGACATGCGTGGCGCACCTCGATATGGTGCGCCACGCATAACTTAACCGTAGCGCACCTCTGAGGGGTGCGCCACGTATATCTTACACTTAGGGTAAAACCGTTTTGCCCCCGGCCTTTCTCTCCCACACGCCTCACTCGATCCCTCCGGCCGAAACCCTAGCTAGACGACGACGACCGGAGCCACCGCCCCTCTTCTTCTCCCCGGAGCCGCCGCCCCTCTTCTTCTCCGACGACGACCGGCCGTGCCCCGCTTCTTCCCCGACGACGGCCGCGCTCCTCTTCTTCCCCGCATCCTCTCTCCTGCTCGCGGCCAGGGCCGACGGCCGCGCCCCGCTTCTTCCCCGACACCTCGGCGTCAAGCAGGAGGTACGCCCCGCTTCTTCCCCGCTTCTTCTCCTGTTCAAACTACACCTTCACCTCACGCTTCGTGCTCGCCTCCTCCTCCGACGGCCGCCAACCGCAGTAGGCATGCTGCTGTCGGTCAATCGATCATTAGAGTTAGGTGGAGCTCTCTGTTTTTGGTTTTGTTCTTTGTCAATCGATCCCCTCAGCTGCAGCTTGGCCTGCAGATGCTTGTGTTCATATATGGGGGGATCATGTTGGCTGTAAGAATTTCCAGGCCTCCTTGGCTTCTTAAGTTTTTGGCCATTTGGGGAGCTGCAGGAAATGTCTGATTAAGCCAACATTTTTAGAAATTCTCGGTCGATTTCCCGGTTTCAACTGTCCCTGCCATTTGTATTGTTCTTGGCACAACCATCAGTTGGTCTATTGCCAAATCCAAATAAGCAGGAGGTAGCATGGGGGTCATTAAGGTCTTGCTGATTGGATTGTTCTTGGAGTCAAATGATGAACTAGGGTGATACATGGAGTGAAATCCTAGGCCTATTTAGAAATTTGCTCATGATGTTCATCTCTGTCTTGCCTTTGAGCAAGCTATGCATGTGTGTTTTGTAGCTTCTATGCCATAGAGAATCTTTGAGGAACCCTCTAGGGGTCATATTGAGCTCCCTTTGCAAGCTACCCATGTAGGCTAAAGTTAAGAGAATATATTATCTATGTTTAAACTACTTCTATTTCTATGCACAAGTTTCTGTAGTATGCAATTTGTTATTCTGTATTTCTAAGTATTACTCTCTTATTCACTTTATTTGAAATGGTTTCACATAGTGAACCTCTCTTCGTCGCTGCATAAGTGCATATACAGAGAAGATATAGAAATATGGGTGATGTTCCATTATTGGTTTCAGTCTATGCAGCTTAACAGAGCTTGACATTTATTTCTTTTCTTTTCTAAATGGGAATGAATTTTACTTTACTAATGGGTAGAGGACAAATAATATCATAATGTGCATTCAGAAAATGCTACTGTTCTTGAGCTATTTTTATTTTAGCAGATAATTAAGAGAAAAACATTATCTAATGGATGCTTGTGGTTGCTTACTTGCCTCTCCATTCAATTGGTACTTGAACTCAACATTGTTGCATTTCAGACTTGCCATCATTTCTATTTGTGAAAATTGGTCATTGAATTTGTGATATTTTAAAATAAGAGATACATCCGACTTTCTTTAGTACTCAGGTTAATAAAAATTTATCTACTGAATGATTAAATAGTTGTATTCTCTTTCCTTGTAAACATGCTTGTTATTGAATTCAAGAACAACGGTATAAGAAAGTTGGCTGCTGTGATTTTAAATTTATTTATATCAAATTGTTCAAATCATATGTACAGGTTACCTCATAAAACAAAGGTGTTGTTGTGATTTTAAATTTATTTATTACAAGTTCCCAAGTTACACAGTACTCTCCAACATTAACATTGGCATAAAACTGAACTGAACCTTGCATTGGTACCCGCAAAAGTTTTTATGATGCAGTGAAGGTCAAGGTCGATTTTTTTGTCATAGATGTGAAGTTATAATATCAAACATTTTTTCATTTATTTTCCCCTTTATTTCATGTAGCTCTGTAATTCTTTGAAAATGACCTGTTTGAAATGTAAGCCAATAGAGGTATTTGATTCATATAAATTGCAACTAGCCAATCAGAAATGGAACACCATGTTTGTTTCATAGGTTCCCCCATCTATGCACTTTGTAAACTGTCCTTTTGATGCTTGAGGAGCTGAATGATGTTAAAGTATATCACTGTGTAGAAATCTGCTTCCTCCACCGAAATGGCTCAACTCTGTTCTGTCCTATGAAGGTAGCAAGGTGGCATTTGGAAATAAGTATAGCATATTACCTTGTGCATTATGTTTATTCCTTGTTTGGTTCTGCATTCTGGTAGTTGCTAACATCGTCCTATAAATCAAGAAACTGGATTGTTGGCAAGAAAGAAGCTTACTTTGCAAACTAAGCAAGCATAACATTAGCTAGGGACATGAAATATATAACAGAATCTGTTTTATTATCTTAGAAAACCTAACCAAAAACTGAAAAGTCGAGCTTGCCAATAGAATCTGTTGGTTCATGTTCTTGTATGACTAATTTTATCACCAAAGTGGTATCACTGCTTGCTAAACTAGGTGCTTTAATTTTATAGCACCTAGTTTATAATTTTGTAAAGATATAGTAGCATATGCTTTACTGTTATGATATGCGTATACATGTAAGGAATCTGTGAACTTTTTACTGGCTACTTACTGTGAACTTTTTACTGTGAACTTTCTACTGTGAATTTATTGTGAACTTTCTACTGTGAACTTTTTATACATGTAAGTGTATGTTGCTGGCTACTTACTGTGAACTTTTTATACATGTAAGTGTATGTTGCTGGCTACTTACTGTGAACTTTTTACTGTGATGATGTTTACTGTGAGCTATTTACTGTGATGATCAATCTGTGATGATCAATCTGTGAGCATGTTGTCGACAACTGTGTGTTGGAAAGGCATATTTCGTGCTTTTTTGTGTGAATTGTTTACAGGTTTTTGAAAATGAGTGCCTATTACTCTCGAAATGTTGATTGATTTCTGTTTCGGTGAGAAATAGGCACTCCTAGGTAGCCATTTATAGGGGAGGTGCTGTCGAATTTTTCGATCGATTTTTTGTTGTACTAAACATTTTCTCCTTTTGTTTAGTGCAAACATGTCGACCAGACACGTCAACAACGGCGCTGGCCCTTCTAACCAAATGAGTGTCAAAGAACAAGCCCGGGCGGCCAACTTGCCGTTTTGGATGCAATCCCAGAGGGCGGCTGAGGAGAAGGAAATAGACGTCATGGACGGAGATGGAGGTGGAGATGATCAGGGTGGAGACGAAGACTCTGAGGGTGGAGACGGAGACTCTGAGGGTGGAGAAGGAGACAGAGACTCCGATGACACCACCGATGCTGGCGGCGAGCGCACCGATGGCGCTGAGGATGACACCACCGATGGTGGATCTGCCTCGGCTGCTAAGAAGAAGAAGGCCATCAGGAAGGATCAGAACCCGCCGACGCTTGGCACAAAACGCGAGGATTTCACCCAAGTGAATGAAAACAGCGTACCCGTGGAGCCTAAAGCCCTTGCCGCAGGATACGGGACGCAGATCGGTTGCATCGTCCAGGAGACCATGACGATCAACACGAGGAACCTCCGATATCCCGGCAATGCGCATCTTGTGCAGCTCCTACTACAGAAGCTTCACGAGCGATATGATTTCCCGGAGGAGTACAAGAACCTAAACCTCAAAGACAACAAGGTGAACCAGCAGCCCCTTACGAAGATGAGTACGGCCTTAGCTAGCTGGATAACCCGGGTGAAGAAGCGGATTGACATGAACGAAAGCTGGGAAGAGATCAAGAAGCATGAGCCACTTCTAGATCACGACGACTATCTTCTTTTCAAGGAGGAGTTGGAGACCGATACCTTCAAAGCTCTGTCGGCATTGGGGAAGAAGATGTATGAACAGAACTTAGGTCACCACCGTCTTGGGAGTGGTGGTTACAGAGGAATCCAGGAAGTGTGGGACAAGGAGGACGCCGAGCTTATTCGTCTTGGCAAGCCCAACATGTTTGACAAATTCACGGACCCACAGGTCTGGAACTTTGTGCGGGCCTGCTACTACCTGTGTCCCAAGGCAAAGGAATTCAAAACCTCAGCGAAGGCTGTGCAAGAGTTTGAGAAACTCGTGGTAAGAAACTTACTGCAGATCTCAAGTCGATTTGCAATCAATAATGAACCGATGATTCTAATTGGGTTCATGAATCCTTTTGCAGGAAGCTGAAATAGCCGCCGAGGCAACTTGCTCCACCCAAGGGAAATCGGAGCCTTGGGACACTCCTTTCAACAGGGCAACGAATATTATGAAGAAGAGGCCCAAGCACAAGAAGATGACGTCTGCTGGGTGTGTTTCCGGCTTTGGGCTGACCACGAAAGTCGGCGTCCACTTCAAAGAGGAATCAAAGGCTAGAAAGGAGAGAAGAAGCAAGGTGGAGGAGGCGCAGAGGCGGGAGATTGCAGATCTCGAGGCGCAAGTGGCCGCGCTGCCGGCGCAGATGGAGGAGAAGTTCGAAGCAAGGTTGCGCCAGGTCATTCCTCCTCAACTGTGGGAGGGTCTAGCAGCGTGGAATGCCGCTGGTGGAGTTGGGCCGATACCGGTGCCCAGCATGTCCGGCAGCAACTCGGCCCAACACGTGTCGCCGAACATGGTGACCCCGCCCTCCTACCCATCGGCAGACCCATTCGCGGGGCTGAGCCCGCTGGCCGCCGACACCAACAACGCGCAGCCGGCGCCGGTGCCCAACACCAACACGCGGCAGCCGCCTCCACCACAGCCCAACACCAACACGCGGCCGCCGCCTCTGCCGCAGCCCAACACCAACGTGCAGCTGCCGCCCAACACCAACGTGCAGCCGCCGCCTCCACCGCAGCCCACGCAGCCTCGCGTGTCCACCTTAGCCGACCTCGACGCCCTTACCAAGGTAACTAATCGTAGGCTTGACTTCATACTCTGCCGTCTTTTTTTGATGAGTACCATCTGATAATGATGCCCAACATGTTCTCCCGCAGGACACTAGTTGCACCTTGATGCACTATGTGAATGGCGTGCTGAAGGATGTAGGCAAGGGTACCATATGCCAACCGAAGAACCCCCTAATGCACAACTTGCCCATCCCTGCTGGCATGTTCAGGGTCGCCCTGGTGCATCCTTTGAAGGGTTGCGAAGGCGTTGATCCTCCCATGCAACCTCATGGTGCCGATGAGCATTACTCTCTCGGAGGTTGCGTCGGTTGGCCCTTGCTATGGCCGAAGTCACAGATTCGCCTTGCAAAGGATGATCAGCGCCCCGCGGCTGCCGCCGCTAAAAAGACACGGCCACTAGTGTTTGTCTCCGCCACCAAGAGGCATCAGCAGCTAGCCGCGCACACGCCGTCGCCTCCACCCGAGCATGTGGACGCTGCACCTAACCGCGGCGATGATCAGGGTGATGAAATTGACGGCTTCCTCGACATCGGGGCCAACAAAGAAATCTACATGCCTCCTCTTGGAGATCCAGCCTCCCGTGGTCAACAAGCCGGTCGTCCCCTATCATGCACGCAGCGTCTGTGGTTCGGCGGCGGTTCTCAGGAGACGCCTCCGGAAGCCGCAGCCACACAACCCAATCCGGCCAATGTTATCAGCCCCACCACACTCCACAAGGCGGTCGATGAGCAGTTGAAATCCACTGCTCCCGTGCCGGATAAGTTGCAATCCACAGCTCCTGTCGAGGAGAAGAAGAAGGGCCAGAAGCATAGCCGGAGCAAGAAGGCTTCGAGCCAGCCGTCTCCGAGGAAGATACTCCGGGATGAGGACGGCGTGCGAGAAGAGCCTCGTGATTTCCCCATGCACATAGCGGGTCAGCCAATGCTGACAAAGGAGATGCTCGCCAACGCGGGTGGAGCGATCGTGAATTTGCACGACAGCATCCAATATCTCGAGGAGCGCCTTCTCCAAGAAAAAATCCCAGGTACCCGGTCTACACAATCAAGGTGCCGGAGGGCCATGGCTTTGTCGATACATCACCCGCTAAAATCTTCTTCATGCGGTATGAGGACATCTACAATCTGCTGCACTCCAACCGCCTGGACTATAACTTGGTCCGTCTATACACGCTTCATATGGCGTTGAAGACGAAGAGGGAGAAGACCAAGGGCATCGTGATAGTGGACCCCTACTTCATGCGTGACGTTACCTTGGTGAACGAGGCGGACCGGGCAACGGTGAAGGAGTACCTTGGGAATATCTTTGTGGAGAACCCGACCATCGACTCCATTCTTCTGCCTTGCTTTCCCGAGTAAGTGAACACCACCGTGAACACTTCTTTCTTAGATTCTCCGGTTGGTCCTCTTACAACAATTTATTTTTCAATTGTGCTGCACAGAGGCATATACTGCTCACTCATATCCATTTGCCCAAGGTGGTCGCAAGCGACGTACTTTGACTCATCAAGTGAAACGAAGCCGATGAAGAACTATGGCCAAATCAAGAGTGTGCTCGATGATGCTGTACAATTCTACGCCGACAAGGGGGGCAAATTCGCCAAGGGTGGCGAGAGAGTCAAGAATGGCAAGCATATCTTCATGCACCAGACAAAGTTTCCATGCATCAAGCAGCCGCCTGGCAGTATGAAGGAGGCCTTCTACGCCCTCCATCACCTGAAGGGGATCGTCCGGGATTCACGGATCAGGGCGCTACCATCTAATCTTCGACCATGGGCCGAAAAGTTTGCGGTGATCGATGATACGGACCTTATGGAAGATTTCTGGCACATCCAGACTCAGATCGCGCAAGTCCTTCATGAAGATGTCGACTCAACCGGCGGGGTCATGCATTGTGGCGTAGCATTGACTAACCACGAGATCGAAGGACGCCTCGATAGGCAGCGTGACACAAGGACGTTCATGACGAGAGAGGGCGTGCGCCCGTTCCCGGCGAGGACTACATGATGTCTGTGGCTAGCTAGCAGTGTTGGGTCGATGTATCGTAAACTTTACTATCCTAGTGTTGTTTCCAAACTATTGTTGGACATGTGTGTGTAAACCTTAACTTGCCGAGGCTCGTAATGCCTTGACGATCGATGTTGGACTTGCTTATATATGATCGATCGTCATCCATGCTATGTTTTATTCTAGGCTTATGAATCCTTGCCATAGTATTTGTGATCATGCAAGCATATTTTTGCACTTTGTCATTCCTTTCGTTGCATAACATATATACTACATGTCTATAGAGAGATGGCGAAGTGGTACGTGGTGTACAGTGGTCGGGTTCCAGGAGTCTACGAGGAGTGGAAGGACTGCCACACAGGTGACCAACTTCAGCGGCAACTGCTGCAAAGGGTACAAGACAAGAGAGCTCGCGGTCTCCAAGTGGAGGAGACACGTATGGAAGAAGAATCAGATGAAGTTCTTGATCATGGTCTCGATCTTGCTCATCGTCGTCGCCGGTGTGATCTATTCGTTCATATAGTAGTCTAGGTGATATGTAACTCCATATATAATATGTAATGATCAAAGTTGTACCTAACTTGTCTAATGATTCGACACTTGACTTCATATTGATGTATTTCGACACTTGACTTTATATTGATGTCTTTCGACACTTGACTTCATATTGATGTATTTTGGTGAATTCTTGTGTTACTGATGTGTATATCTTTGCATTTCTGTATATTTTTTTGCTATATACTGTGTATTTTTGCTGTATTCTCGAAAAAAATATAAATAGAAAACATATCAGTGGAGCACCCTTTTTAATGCCAGTGGCGCACCCTATCCGTGGCGCACCTAAAATGGGTGCGCCGCAGATATTATGCGTGACGCACCCCACTTAGGTGCGCCACGGATAGGACACATAACCGTGGCGCATATAGCCGTGCGCCACTGATAATAAATACCAGTGGCTTGATATGCGTGGCGCACCACAGGTGCGCCACTAAGCCCCAAAATGGTGCTCCACAGATAAGGGTTTTCCTAGTAGTGTGGTGGCGCGGGCCAGGGCTAGGCCGCGCCACCAGGGGGTGTGACCACCTGGTCCACCCCCTGACATCGCCCTTCCGCCTATATAATCCCCTCGATGGGAAAACCCTAGGGGCCCGAACTCTTTTCTAGAAAACATACTGCAAGTCGCCGCCGTCATCGACGCGAGATCCGGAGGGTCCAGAAGCTCTTCCCGGCACCCTGCCGGAGAGGGGAATCACCACCGGAGGCCTTCTTCATCACCATGCCTGCCTCCGGAGTGATGTGTGAGTAGTCTACCTTGGACTATGGGTTCATAGAAGTAGCTAGATGGATGTCTTCTCCTCCATGTGCTTCATATTTAGATCTTGTGAGCTGCCTATCATGATCAAGATCATCGCTATATAATTCTACATGTTGTGTTTGTTGGGATCCGATGAATATTGAGTACTATGTCAAGTTGATTTGTGATTTCTCATCTCTATGTTGTTTATGATCTTGCGTGCTCTCCGTTGCTAGTAGATATCTTGGCCGAGTAGATGCTAATGACTCCAAGAGGGAGTATTTATGCTTGATAGTGGGTTCATGCCTCTAGTAATCTGGGAGAGTGACAACAACTTCTAAGGTTGTAGATGTGTTGTTGCTACTAGGGAGAAAACAAAAATCTTGTGTTCAAGGACATCTGTATTGTTTACATTACACACTTTGCTTAAGGCGATAATCTGTTAATTGCAACTTAATACCCAACGGTTGTTCGAATGATATCCGGCGGGTGGATTATTAGTCATAGATGCAGTTGGATTACGGTCTATGTATTATGTTGTAATGCCCAAGTGAATCTCATAGTGATCCTCATGACATGTACATGCATTGCTTGCATTCTTTATTCTGTCAATTGCCCAACTGTAATTTGTTTATCCAGCATGTTATTTATCTTTATGGAGAGACACCTCTAGTGAACTATGGACCCCAGTCCATTCTTTTACATTCATATTACTGTTTACTTTTTACAAGTATTATTTACTTTCTTGCAAACAAATATCTTTTACCACATGATACGTTTAATCCTTTGTTTACAGCAAACCAGTGAGATTGACAACCTCACTACTAGTCGGGGCAAAGTACTTTGGTTGTGTTGTGTGCAGTTTCCACGTTGCTGCTGGTGCCAGAGCTACACCCAGATAGGCGCCATAAACAAATTGTCTGGAGCCGTCGCCAAGCCAGCTAGCATCAACCTTCAGAAGTGGTTTCTTTCTCCTACTGGTTCGATTAAACCTTGGTTTCATACTGAGGGAAACTTGCCGTTGTGCTCATTATACCTTCCTCTTGGGGTTCCCAACTGGATGGCTAGCACCGTGATACGTCTCAAACGTATCTATAATTTTTGATGCTCCATGCTTATTTTTACACCATTTGCTTAGTGTTTCATTACACTTCGTGGCGTTTTTATGCATTTTCCAGAACTAACCTATTAACAAGATGCCACAGTGCCAGTTCCCTGTTTTCTGTTGTTTTTGTGTTTCAGAAAAGTTACACAGGAAATATTCTCGGAATTGGACGAAACAAAAGCCAGACATCCAGAAATTTACCGAAGCTTCCAGAGAACCGAAGAGGAGACGGAGTGGGGCCACATGCCAGCCACATAGTAGGGCGGTGTGGCCCAGGCCCTGGCCGTGCCCCCTATGTGTGAGGACGCCTCGGTCCAATTCTGACGATGCCCCTTCGCCTATAAAGACCCCCCAACGGGAAAAACCTAAGTACCCGATCAATTTTCTAGAAACACATCGCGATCCGCCGCCGTCGTCGACCCAAGATCGGGAGGGTCCAGAAGCTCTTCTTGGCACCCTGCCGGAGAGGGGAATCACCACCGGAGGTCTTCTTCATCGCCATGCTTGCCTCCGGAGCGATGAGTGAGTAGTCTACCTTGGACTATGGGTCCATAGCACTAGCTAGATGGTTGTCTTCTCCACCATGTGCTTCATGTTTAGATCTCGTGAGCTGCCTTACATGATCGAGATCACCGTTATGTAATTCTACATGTTGTGTTTGTTGGGATCCGATGAATATTGGTGTTATGATTGAGTTGATGTGCTGAATATTATCTTATGTTATCTCTATGTTGTTTATGATCTTGCATGCTCTCCATTGTTAGTAGCTATCTTGGCCGAGTAGATACTAGTGACTCCAAGAGGGGGTATTTATGCTCGATAGTTGGGTTCATGCCTCTATTTAATCTGGGGGAGTGACAGAAACCTCTAAGGTTGTAGATGTGTTGTTGCCACTAGGGAGAAAAAACATTCTTATGTCCAAGGACATATGCTTTGTTTACATTACACACTTTCCTTAATACAGTTATCTGTTGTTCGCAACTTAATACTCAAGGGGTTCTCGGATTGATTCCCCGCGAGTGGATTATTAGTCATAGATGCAGTTGGATGGCGGTCTATGTATCTTGTTGTAATGCCCAGAGTAAATCTCATAGTGATCCTCTCGACATATGCACGTTATCTTTATTCTATCAATTGCCCAACTGTAATTTGTTCACCCAGCATGTTGTTATTTATCTAATGGAGAGACACCACTAGTGAACTGTGGACCTGATGCTACCGAGTTGATGAAGTAAATAACCGGCCAGTTGGGAACCCCAAGAGAAGGTTTGATGAAGATAGCAGCAAGTTTTCCCTCAGTTAAGAAACCAAGGTATGTCGATCAGGAGAAGAGCAGACAATACGACGGAAGGTGATGCAGACTGGCTTAGCGACAGCTTCGGACAATTTATATATGGCGCCTTGTCCAAGCTTTGCTTTGCTAGCTGCAACGTGGAACCTGCACACACACAACCAAGTACTTTGTTCCCAACTTGCGATGAGGTTGTCAATCTCACCGGTTTGCTTGAAACAAAGGTTATGAGCATATCGAGTGGAAAACAGTAGAAGTATGCGAGTAAAGTAAACAGTGCGAGTAAAGTAAACGGGTGATAGCAATATGATAAAAATAGGACCGGGGTCCACAATTCACTAGTGGTGTCTCTCCATAAGATAAATAGCACATGCTGGGTAAACAAATTACAGTTGGGCAATTGATAGAATAAAGATAACGTGATATGTCAAGAAGATCACTATGCGATTTACTCTAGGCATTACAACAAAATACATAGACCGCCATCCAACTGCATCTATGACTAATAATCCACTTGTGGCGAATCAATCCGAGAACTCCACAAGTATTAAGTTGCGAACAACAGATAATTGCATTAAGCAAAGTGTCTAATGTAAACAAAGCATATGCCCTCGAGCATATGAATGTTGTTTTCTCCCTAGTAGCAACAGCACATCTACAACCTTAGAGGTTTCTGTCACTCCCCCAGATTAAATAGAGGCATGAACCCACTATCGAGCATAAATACCCCCTCTTGGAGTCACTAGCAACTACTCAGCCAAGATAGCTACTAACATCGGAGAGCATGCAAGATCATAAACAACATAGAGATAACATAAGATATATTTCAGTATAGCAACTCAATCATAACACCAATATTCATCGGATCCCAACAAACCAAACATGTAGAATTACATAACGGTGATCTCAATCATGTAGGGCAGCTCATGAGATCTAAACATGAAGCACATGGTAGAGGAGACAACCATCTAGCTACTGCTATGGACCCATAGTCCAAGGTAGACTACTCACTCATCGCTCTGGAGGCAAGCATGGCGATGAAGAAGACCTCCGGTGGCGATTCCCCTCTCCGGCAGGGTGCCGGGAAGAGCTTCTGGACCCTCCCGATCTTCGGGTCGACGGCGGCGGTGGATCCCGATGTGTTCTGGAAAATTGATCGGGTACTTAGGTTTTTTCCGTCGGGGGGTCTTTATAGGCGAAGGTGCATCGTCAGGAGTGGACCGAGGCGGTCTCACACGTAGGGGGCACGGCCAGGGCCTGGGCCGCGCCGCCCTGGTGTGTGGCCACCTTGTGGCCCCACTCTGTCTCCTCTTCGGATCTCTGGAAGCTTCTGGGAAAAATAAGACTTCAGGAACTTGTTTCGTCCAATTCCGAGAATATTTCCTGTATATCACTTCTGAAACACAAAAACAGCAGAAAACGGGGAACTGGCACTGTGGCGACTTGTTAATAGGTTAGTTCCGGAAAATGCATAAAAGTGCCACGAAGTGTAACGAAACAGTAGGCAAATGGTGTAAAAACAAGCATGAAGCATCAAAAATTATAGATACGTCGGAGACGTATCAAGTATCCCCAAGCTTAACTCCTGCTCGTCCTCGAGTAGGTAAGTGATAACAAAAGAATAATTTTTGAGGTGACATGCACCTACACAATCTTGATCATATATGTACGCATTTGTGAGCTGGGATCATAAGAACTTAAAACATGGGCATGAAGATATAATCTTGACAATAAGAACTTAGCAACCATGTTGTAAACATGAAAATGAACACAAACAAAAGATCATGAAAATGAAACAATGAAAGTCAAACATGTGTTCAAATCATAAGGAAAAACATACAAATGGTTTTGAACTTGTCCTTCATGGAGAGAAAAACATATATGCATAAGACACCTTCAAGTTTAAGAGGGCGACTACATAAAAATAATTTGAGAACAAGTGAAACCAACAATATGAATCAATCAATGAAAACTTTGGGACAATGCACATTATACTAAGAATGACAACTTTGCTCTCTTATGGTGCATAAAGAAAGAAGGTGGTGACTCAACATAAAAGTAAAATAAAGGCCCTTCGCAGAGGGAAGCAGTGATTGCAAGTTTTATAGACCTTCAAAAATTATGTTACTTACTGGCTTTGAGCTCTCATTGCCCCCATCATAAGCATCTTGAATGGTTAGAGTTAATGCGAGAACAATTATGATGCATATGCTTGACAAATCATAAGTCGAAAACCTCGTGTCCCGTGAATACGAGTACCCAAACCTCATGCTACTCAACTTAGAGTCCCAAGCAAGGCTCTTGTCATCGTAAGTATATATGCATCATCAAAAACCGCCAACGGGGTAGCTCCGTGCCCGATGACATGGAACAAGCCCACATCAAAATGACAGGACAAGCAGACAATGAACACCTCGACATCTCTTTTATTTGCCATTTGTTTAGCTTTTTATTGTGAGATGCGTCGTCGAATGTCCACCATGGGTATGCTGCAAATTTCCACCATGAATTATGCATGGCTTAGATTGGCGGCCCAGGCGTTTCCCTAACACATATACAAACTCCATGATCCCCACAAGATTCCCAATTCATTTCACACCGCGGGCATCCATAAACAAAAGATCACGATATCAACTCAAATAAGAAGTGCAATGTTGAAAGCTTGCCCCATGACAGCATAGATGGGCTAGAATCCAACTTACAACTTGCAAGCATAACAACTCAACATAAGAGACCACAATGTCAAATTTTTAAGAACAGGAAAAAGTAAAGTGTGCCTTCCAGTTCGTGAGAGCTTTACTGACCAATTTTCGCATAACACTGGTAAGAGTTTAATTTGAAGAGAAGATAAAAGCAAGTCAAATTTACTTGGAATAGCAAATTGCTAGTAGGTATGTATGGTGGACACTTTGGAAAACTTTGGCTTTTAGGAGTTGGATGCACGAGTAGATCTCATACTCAGTACAAGGTGAGGGCTAGCAAAAGACTGGAAGCGACCAACTAAGAGAGCAATAATGGCCATAATCATGCAAAGCGACAAAGCGACATTAAAAGAAGCACAAGATGGCATCAAAAGTCAAAAACTAAATGATAATAGAGGCTATTGGCGACTTTGTAAGAGTCTAACATGTGTGAGCATGCGCCAAGTCAACCCAAATAAAGCATCAAGGAGAAAACCAAAATAATGCTTCCAAATAATTAAAACAACGCATGATTTTTTCAAAGGCTCATTAAGCAATCTCAGTTATTTGAGACAAGTCATGCTACAGCAAACACACTAAGCATACTATCAAAAAGACATCAAGCACGACATGAAAAAGCCTAAGCCGCAGTCTACACAAGCTCCTTCTTGTACCACTTTTTTGCATAAAGCTTTTTCTCTTTTCCAACACCATTTGAAATTTTTAAAGACACCTCTTTTGATGAAAACCAATAAAGATCAGAGGCAAAAATACACCTTGATGAAAAGATATGACAAGGTCTGAACGCAAATCAAGGCGAAAATTAAAACCAAAAGCAGTAGCAGAAAAAGAAGAACACTCGTTGAACGATAAGAGTGAAAAACTGAGTGTTCTTGGCAAATGAAAACGAGTACATCTCCTCCAAAGGAAATTTGTTGGGGTCCAACCATTTATTGCAGCAAACAAAACTAAACTAACTAAGAAAACTAAAACAACCGATGCTCCAAGAAAAACACATAGTGCATGAAGTAATAAAATATAGTGTTTTGAAAGGTGACCTGATTTTTGCCGATGAAGAAGGGGTGCCTCGGGGGCATCCCCAAGCTTTGACGCTTGTACTTCTTGGATATTTCTTGGGGTGATGCATGGGCATCCCCAAGCTTGAGCTTTTGTCCATTCTTCAACTCATCTCATCATTCTCCAATCCCTACACTTGAAAACTTCCTTCATACAAAACTAAACACAATTCTATTAGCAACATTAGTGCAAGCATAACATATAATCAACCTCTTTTTACTTCAGGTTTCAACCCAAAACCACCACATATAAAGTATATAATACTGTAGCAACTTCCCCTAAAGTTCCGTGATCAAAAGAACTCAAAAGAAAGCGATAAAGCGGCAAACACAAATAGTGGCAGAAATCTGTCAAAACAGAACAGCTGACAAAGGTCGAATTTTTGAGGGGTTTTCTGTTGCTCAAATCAAAAAGTGTTCAACTAGCGAAAATTTGGATATAACCTGGGGCATATGCACAAGAAATCGCAGGTCCAAAAGATATACAGAGAATTTATATGAATTTTTGCGGTGCAGCACCGAAAACAGTTTCAGGACAGCAACATCCCCAAATCTTTACCTCACTCGAATTAGAGGCTTCTCTTGGCACAACAATAAAATAAAAAGGATAAGGAGCGGTCATTACAGTAGTAATGACTTCCAAGACTCAAATAAAAGAAAAAGTACTAAAAATAAAACATTGGGTTATCTCCCAAGAGTGCTTTTCTTTAACGCCTTTGAGCTAGGCGCAGAAAATTGCGAATCAAGTAATATCAGAAGGAGCATTAAGATCAACTGCAGAAGTTTTGTCAATAAGGCATTGTATTTCATCCACATAAGTTTTAGAATACCCTTTGTGATCACGCTTTGGTTCACTCAAATCACTAAAAAGATTTTGGGGACAGATCCAGTCAAAATTATTTTCGAAAGCTTCACACAATCCCAAGAGCTTGCTAGGTATAGGTATTTTGGCTCCTTCATTGTTTGTACTAATAACCTTTATAGGTGAACCGAGTTTATTAAAACATTTAAGAACTTTTCTAGCTTCAATAACGACATCTTTAAATTCTAGGCGCAAAGCTTCCAAAATAAAAGCTTTCTTTTCAGGATCTTCAATTTCATGAAGCTTAAGGAACATGTATTGCGTAAAAGGATTAAGACTAGCAAACCGAGTTTCCAACATGTGAATTAAATAGGCAAAAGCAACTTCAATACTAGGAGCTAGCTCAACCAAAGATTTTTCCTCAACTTCCTTATGCATACTAATGTGATTAAAGAACTCCTCAATGTTACTTTTTCCAATAATTGAACCACTACCTACTGAGAGGTCCTCCAGAACGTACTTAGGGATCAACATGATGAACTAAAAGTAAAGAAAAAACAACTACCAAGGATTCTAATTTTTTGGATTTTTGATATAAAACAATGCAACTAAAAATAAAGTAAAGCAAAACTTAAAACAAAGTAAAGGATGTGCGTGCGAAAAACTCCCCTTGCAAAGGTCTTCCACTCCTCCCAGGCAACGGTGCCAGAAAGAGCTTGATGCTACCGAGTTGATGAAGTAAATAACCGGCCAGTTGGGAACCCCAAGAGAAGGTTTGATGAAGATAGTAGCAAGTTTTTCCTCAGTTAAGAAACCAAGGTATGTCGATCAGGAGAAGAGCAGACAATACGACTGAAGGTGATGCGGATTGGCTTAGCGACAGCTTCGGACAATTTATATATGGCGCCTCGTCCAAGCTTTGCTTTGCTAGCTGCGACGTGGAACCTGCACACACAACCAAGTACTTTATTCCCAACTTGCGATGAGGTTGTCAATCTCACCGGTTTGCTTGAAACAAAGGTTATGAGCGTATCGAGTGGAAAACAGTAGAAGTATGCGAGTAAAGTAAACAGTACGAGTAAAGTAAACATGTGATAGCAATATGATGGAAATAGGACCGGGGTCCACAGTTCACTAGTGGTGTCTCTCCATAAGATAAATAGCACATGCCGGGTAAACAAATTGCAGTTGGGCAATTGATAGAATAAAGATAACCTGATATGTCAAGAAGATCACTATGCGATTTACTCTGGGCATTACAACAAAATACATAGACCGCCATCCAACTGCATCTATGACTAATAATCCACTTGTGGCGAATCAATCCGAGAACTCCACAAGTATTAAGTTGCGAACAACAGATAATTGCATTAAGCAAAGTGTGTAATGTAAACAAAGCATATGCCCTCGAGCATATGAATGTTGTTTTCTCCCTAGTAGCAACAACACATCTACAACCTTAGAGGTTTCTGTCACTCCCCCAGATTAAATAGAGGCATGAACCCACTATCGAGCATAAATACCCCCTCTTGGAGTCACTAGCAACTACTCGGCCAAGATAGCTACTAACAACGGAGAGCATGCAAGATCATAAACAACATAGAGATAACATAAGATATATTTCAGTATAGCAACTCAATCATAACACCAATATTCATCGGATCCCAACAAACCAAACATGTAGAATTACATAACGGTGATCTCAATCATGTAGGGCAGCTCATGAGATCTAAACATGAAGCACATGGTGGAGGAGACAACCATCTAGCTACTGCTATGGACCCATAGTCCAAGGTAGACTACTCACTCATCGCTCCGGAGGCAAGCATGGCGATGAAGAAGACCTCCGGTGGCGATTCCCCTCTCCGGCAGGGTGCCGGGAAGAGTTTCTGGACCCTCCCGATCTTCGGGTCGACGGCGGCGGTGGATCGCGATGTGTTCTGGAAAATTGATCGGGTACTTAGGTTTTTTCCGTCGGGGGGTCTTTATAGGCGAAGGGGCATCGTCAGGAGTGGACCGAGGCGGTCTCACATGTAGGGGGCGCGGCCAGGGCCTGGGCCGCGCCGCCCTGGTGTGTGGCCACCTCGTGGCCCCACTCCATCTGCTCTTCGGATCTCTGGAAGCTTCTAGGAAAAATAAGACTTTAGGAACTTGTTTCGTCCAATTCTGAGAATATTTCCTGTGTATCACTTCTGAAACACAAAAACAACAGAAAACAGGGAACTGGCACTGTGGCGACTTGTTAATAGGTTAGTTCCGGAAAATGCATAAAAGTGCCACGAAGTGTAACAAAATAGTAGGCAAATGGTGTAAAAACAAGCATGGAGCATCAAAAATTATAGATACGTCGGAGACGTATCATGTAACAACCCAAATTTTTGGGAAAATAGAAATAAATGGATTTATTAAAATACCAAATTTTGGAGACAACAAAAACCTTTATTTTAAATACAAGATTAATTTCTTGTCTTTTAAAACTTGTGAATTTGAGCATTTGCTCCCATGCTTCAAATAAAAAGAGTATGAGAAGGGTTTTAAAACAAATCCTTTGAGCCCAAATTTTTAAATAAAGATTTTTGTTAAATTGAAATAGTTTTCTAACTATTAAATTTTGTGTTTGGTTACATGCTAAACCCATTTGGGTCAATGGCCAAACCAAAATTAAGTCAAGCAATCACAAACAAATAGAAAAGAATCAAGAAAATAAACCGCAACACAAAACCCTAAGTAAGAAAAGAGGAAGTAGTGATCTTAAAAAAATTACTGATTACACTACTTTGCCCTTATAGATTAAGCAATATTTGAACTATACCATCATGCATCTCTCCACCACAACTAAGAACAAGTTACAAAGAATCAAATACAATAAAGTTTGAAACAAAAATCAACTTGGAACCCTATTCAAATTTCTACCAAAGTTTGAATTAAAATAAGAGGTCATTCCCAACTCCCTGTCATCTACAAGAAAACCAACACTTTTGGGCCAAGATAAAACTTTGTATCTATCATTGCATGCATACATAGTATTTTCAATACAAGTTGTTCTATGATTTCATGTGCCTTTTAAATTGTTGTGCCTTGATTTGTTAAACCACTCCTAACCAACAGAAACAATAGAGGTGAACCACCAGGACCAAGAAACCCGAAACCAAAGAAATAAAGAAAAAAGAGAAGAATAAGATGATCTAGGAAATCTGTTTGACTACCCTACTTTGAGCCCTTGGATTAAGAAATCTGTAACTCACCTCCATGTTTGGCCAGTTAGTTGAGCTTCACCAAGTCACATACCAACCTTGCATATATACCTCATCACTTCATTTATAAGATGGTTTGCGAGTGCATCCAATGTACTCATGGCTATGTCCCTGGCTATCAACTTGGCCAGACTATGGGAAAGAATACCAGGAGGAAGGGTATGAAGAAGAGTGCCAGAACTAAGCTCGTCTCCATGAGTCGCCATTGCCTGTAGGGTGAAGGCATGGACCCGAAGACGTTATTTCCGCTGCTATATTGTGTTGTATTATGAACTTGGTCACTATGACCATTGTATTTGAACCCTCGTATTGTAATGTCTATGGAACTGGTTACCAACTACGTTATGTATATCGCAACAATGGTTCTGGGATTGCGGTGGAATACATAACGGGCACTTCGAATTTGTATCAAATTTGAGGTCGTCACATATCAGGACCCCGGTCCAATTTCCTTTATATTGCTATCACCTGTTTACTTTACTCGCACTGTTTACTTTACTCGCATACTACTATTGCTTTCCACTCGATATGCTCATTCCTTTGTTTACAGCAAACCGGTGAGATTGACAACCTCATCGTAAGTTGGGAACAAAGTACTTGGTTGTGTTGTGTGCAGGTTCCGCGTTGCAGCTGGCAAAGCAAAGCACTGGACGAGGCGCCTTATAAATTGTCCAGAGCTGTCGCAAAGCTAGTCAGCATCACCTTCTGGAGTTTGGCTTTTTCCTGGATACAATTAAACCTTGGTTTCTTTCTGAGGGAAAAGCTTGATGCTGTACTCATCATACCTTCCTCTTGGGGTTTCCAACTGGACGGTGATTTACATTAACACACCGTGCCGCATCAAGACTCTTTTCTAGCGCCATTGCCGGGGAAAAAGAAGACTTCTGCAAGGAGAGTTTCACACGCACATCCTTTACTTTGTTTTAAGTTTTGCTTGCATCGTTTTATCAAAAACACCAAAAAATTAGTTTCCTTATAGTTGTTTTTACTTGTCTGCTTTTAGTTTTGCTAGAATGGCTACTCCTGAAAACACCAAGTTGTGTGATTTTACTAGCACTAATAATAGTGATTTTATCTGCACTCCTATTGCGCCACCTGCTCCTGCTGCAAATTTTTATGAGATTAAGCCTGCTTTGTTGAACCTTGTTATGAAAGAGCAATTTTCTGGTGCTAGTACTGATGATGCTGCAGCTCATCTCAACAATTTTGTTGAGATATGTGAGATGCATAAATATAAGGATGTAGAGAGTGATATTATTAAGCTTAAGTTGTTTCCTTTTTCTTTGAGGGGAAAAGCTAAGGATTGGTTGCTATCTTTGCCTAAAAATAGTATTGATTCATGGGCTGAGTGTAAGGATGCTTTTATTGGAAGATATTATCCTCCTGCTAAGATTATAGCTTTGCGTAGCAATATTATGTAGTTTAGCCAGTTTGATAATGAACATGTTGCTTAGGCTTGGGAAAGAATGAAATCTATGATAAATAATTGCCCTACTCATGGACTGACTACTTGGATGATTGTCCAAACTTTATGCAGGACTGAATTTTTCTTCAAGGAACCTATTGGATTCAGCTACTGGAGGCACATTTATGTCCCTTACCTTGGGCGCCGCAACAAAGCTTCTCGACATATGATGGTAAATTACTCTGAATGGCACACCGAGAGAGCTCCGCAAGGTAAGAAGGTAAATTCTGTTGAGGAAACCTCTTCC
This sequence comes from Dactylis glomerata, assembly GCA_007115705.1. Classification (NCBI taxonomy): domain Eukaryota; kingdom Viridiplantae; phylum Streptophyta; class Magnoliopsida; order Poales; family Poaceae; genus Dactylis; species Dactylis glomerata. The sequence continues at coordinate 493,193 of QXEO01001348.1, read as the reverse complement.
TTGAGTGATAAGATTGATGCTATAATGCTTATGCTTTCTAATGATAGAACTCATGTTGATCCTAATAATGTTCCTTTAGCCTCTTTGGTTGCTCAAGAAGGGCATGTTGATGTAAACTTCGTTAGAAATAATAATTTTAACAACAATGCTTATAGGAAAAAATTTGCTAGTAACAATTATAGGCCGTATCCTTCTACCAATGGTAATGGTTATGGTAATTCCTCCAACAACACTAGGGCTGCGCCCTCCAATCTTGAGGTAATGCTCAAGGACTTCATCGGTAAGCAAACTGCTTTTAACAGGTCTATTGAGGAAAAGTTAGGCAAAATTGATATTCTTGCTTCTAAAGTTGATAGGCTTGCTCATGATGTTGAACTTCTGAAATTAAAAGTGTTGCCTAATGATGTGTAGGAGAACAATACTTTTGCCACTGCTAATGCTATCCAAGTTAGAATTGATAAAAATATTAGGATGCTAGCAGAATTGCATGCCAGGTGGGAAAAAGAAGATGAGATGGCTAGAAGGATGAAGGTATGTACCATTACTACCTCTAATGATATTGTTCCAAATGCTAGCAATCCTCTTACTTTGATTGGTGTAGAGAAAACTCCCACTCCTTGTGTTAAAAAGCCCAAAACTGCTAAAACTTTTTCTCAAAAGAGTGCTGAAATTTTTCGGAGTGTGGGAGATGATAACTCTATTTCCTTTAATGATTTTGATGTTGATGGCTGCAATATATCTGAAGTTATTTTGTTCTTGCAAAAGCTTGCTTTGAGTCCAAATGCTAGTTCTTTAAATGTTGCTTTTACTAAGCATATTACCAATGCTCTTATGAAAATTAGGGATGAAAAGTTGAAGCAAAAAGCTTCTATTCCCAAGAAGTTAGAAGATGGTTGGGAACCCATCATTGATATGCATGTTAATGGTTTTGATTGCCATGCTTTATGTGATCTAGGTGCTAGTATTTCTATCATGCCTAGAAAAATTTATGACATGCTTGATTTACCACCTCTTGAAAAGTGTTATTATGATGTTCCTATTGCTGATGTTGCTAAGAAAAAACCTTTGGGTTGGATTAATGATGTTCTTATTATGGTTAACAATAACCTTGTTCCAGTTGATTTTCTTGTTATGGATGTTGAATGCAATGCTTCATGTCCTATTATTTTGGGAAGACCTTTTCTTGGAACTGTAGGTGCCATCATTGATATGAGGGAAGGCACCATCAAATATCAATTCCCACTCAAGAAAGGTATGGAACACTTCCCTAGAAAGAGGAAGAAATTACTTTTTGACTCTATTGTTAGAGAAAATTATGAGCTTGATGCTTCATCACTTGATATTACTTGATTCGCACTTTCTGCGCCTAGCTCAAAGGCGTTAAAGAAAAGCACTCTTGGGAGATAACCCAATGTTTTTACTTTCAGTTATTTTTCTTTTATTTGAGTCTTGGAAGTTATTACTACTGTAATGACCTCTTCTTATCTTTTTTATTTCGTTTTTCTGCCAAGAGAAGCCTCTAATTTGAGTGAGGTAAGATTTGGGGATGTTGATGTCCTGAAACAGATTTCGGTGCTGCACCGTAAACATTCGTGAAAATTCTCTGTATATCTTTTGGACCTGCGATTTCTTGTGCATATGCCCTAGGTTATATTGAAACTTTCATTAGTTTAACACTTTTTGATTTGAGCACCAGAAAACCCTCTAAAAATTCGACCTTTGTCAGCTGTTCTATTTTGACAGATTTCTACCAATATTTGTGTTTGCTTCTCGATCGCTTTCTTTTTGAGTTCTTTTGATCACGGAACTTTTGGGGAAGTTGCTACAGTAGTATATACTTTATATGTGGTGGTTTTGAGTTGAAACCTGAAGCAAAAAGGGTTGATTCAATATTATGCTTACACTAATGTTGCTAATAGAGTTGTGTTGAGTTTTCTATGAAGGAAGTTTTCAAGTGTAGGGATCGGAGAATGATGAGATGAGTTGAAGAATGGACAAAAGCTCAAGCTTGGGGATGCCCACGCACCCCAAGAAATATCCAAGAGGTACAAGCATCAAATCTTGGGGATGCCCTCGAGGCACCCCTTCTTCATCGACAAAAATCAGGTCACCTTTCAACACACTATATTTTTATTGCTTCATGCACTATGCGTTTTTCTTGGAGCGTCAGTTGTTTTAGTTTTCAGTTTTGTTTAGTTTTTTTTGCTGCAATAAATGGTTGGACCCCAACAAATTTCTTTTGAAGAAGTTGCCTTGCTTTTCATTTGCCAAGAATACTCCGTTTTTCACTCTTATCATTTCATTTTCTAGAACTGCGTTTAGCTTTCGATTTTTGCCTTGACTTGTGTTCAGATGTTGTTATATCTTTACATCAAGGTGTATTTTGAGCTCTGGTCCATGTTGGTATTCATCAAAAGAGTTGTTTCAAAAAGATTCGAATGGTGTTGGAAAAGAGAAAAAGCCTTATGCAAAAAAGTGGTACAAAAAGGAGCTTGTGTAGACTGCGGCCTAGGCTTTTGCATGTCGTGCTTGATGTCTTTTTGATAGTATGCTTAGTGGTTTTGCTGTAGCATGACTTGTCTCAAATGACTGAGATTGCTTAACGAGCCTTTGAAAAAATCATGCGTTGTTTTAATTATTTGGAAGCATTATTTTGGTTTTCTCCTTGATGCTTTATTTGGGTTGACTTGGCGCATGCTCACACATGTTAGACTCATACAAAGTTGCCATAAGCCTCTATGATCATTTAGTTTTTGACTTTTGATGCCATCTTATGCTTCTTTTAATGTCGCTTTGTCGCTTTGCATGATTATGGCCGTTATAGCTCTCTTAGTTGGTCGCTCCCAGTCTTTTGCTAGCCCTCATTTTGTACTGAGTATGAGCTCTACTCGTGCATCCAACTCCTAAAAACCAAGTTATTCCAAAGTGTCCACCATACATACCTATTAGCAATTTGCTATTCCAAAGTACATTTGACTTGCTTTTATCTATCCTTCAAATTAAACTCTTTTTGGTGTTATGCGAAAATTGGTCAGTAAAGCTCTCACAAACCTGATGGCACACTTTACTTTTCTCGCTTTAAAATTTGACATTGTGGCTCTCTTATGTTGAGTTGTTATGCTTGCAAGTTGTAAGTTGTAAATTAGCCCAGCCATGCCGTCATGGGGCAAGCTTTCAACATTGCACTATCTTTCATTTGAGTTGATATCGTGATCTTTTGTTTATGGATACTCACGATGTGAAATAAGTTGGGAATCTTGTGGGATCATGGAGTTCTTATATGTGTTAGGGAAACGCCTGGGCCGCTAATCTAAGCCATGCATCATTCATGGTGGAAATTTACAGCATGCCCATAGTGGACATTCGACGACGCATCTCACAATAAAAAGCTATACCAATGGTAAATAAAAGAGATGTCGAGGTGTTCATTGTTTGTTTGTCTTGTCATTTTGATGTGGGCTTGTTCCATGTCATCGAGCAGGAGGTATCCCATTGGCGGTTCTCGATGATACACATATATTTACAATGACAAGAGCCTGCTTGGGACTCTAAGTCGAGTAGCATGAGGTTTGGGTATTCGTACTTCACGGGACACGAGGTTTTCAACTTATGATTTGTCAAGCATATGCTTCATAATTGTACTCGCATTAACTCTAACCATTCAAGATGCCTATGATGGGGGCAATGAGAGCTCAAAGCTAGTAAGTACCATAATTTTTGAAGGTTTATAAAACTTGCAATCACTGCTTCCCTCCGTGAAGGGCCTTTTTTTACTTTTATGTTGAGTCACCACCTTCTATCTTTATGCACCGTCTTAGAGAGCATAGTTATCATTCTGAGTATAATGTGGATTGTCCCAAAGTTTTCATTGATTGATTCATGATGTTGGTTTCACTTGTTCTTAAATTATTTGTATCTAGTCGCCCTCTTAAACTTGAAGGTGTCCTACGCATTTATGTTTTGCTCTCTCATGAAGGACAAGCTGAAAACCATTTGTATGTTTTTCCATATGATTTGAACACATGTTTGACTTTCATTGGTTCATTATTCATGATCTTTTGTTTGTGTTCTCTTTCATGTTATAACATGGTTGCTAAGTTTCTTTTATCAAGATTATATCTTTCATGCCCATGTTTTAAGTTCTTTTGATCCCAGCGCACAACGCTTACATATATGGTCAAGATTGTGTAGGTGCATGTCACCTCAAAAATTATTTCTTTTGTTATCACTTACCTACTCGAGGACGAGCAGGAGTTAAGCTTGGGGATGCTGATACGTCTCAAACATATCTATAATTTTTGATGCTCCATGCTTGTTTTTACACCATTTGCTTAGTGTTTCGTTACACTTCGTGGCGTTTTTATGCATTTTCCGGAACTAACCTATTAACAAGATGCCACAGTGCCAGTTCCCTGTTTTCTGCTGTTTTTGTGTTTCAGAAAAGTTACATAGGAAATATTATCAGAATTGGACGAAACAAAACCAGACATCCAGAAATTTACCGAAGCTTCCAGAGAACCGAAGAGGAGACGGAGTGGGGCCACAGGCCGGCCACACAGTAGGGCGGCGCGGCTGATGCAGCGCGGTGTTGATAGTTTTTCACCGTCCAGTTGGGAACCCCAAGAGGAAGGTATGATGAGCACAGTAGCAAGTTTTTCCCTCAGTAAGAAACAAAGGTTTGTCAGTCTAGGAAAAAGTCAATACTCCAGAAGGTGATGCTGACTAGCCTACTAACACTCCAACAAGGGCGCCGTTAACGATTCTTGTTGACTCGTCTTCAACTAGTAGCAACGCGGAACCTACACACAACACAACCAAATACTTTGCTCCCAACTTACGATGAGGTTGTCAATCTCACCAGTTTGCTTGAAACAACGGAATGAGCGTATTGAGTGGAAAGCAATAGTAATATGCGAGTAAAGTAAACAATGCGAGTAAAGTAAACAGGTGATAGCAATATAATGGAAATAGGACCGGGGTCCACAGTTCACTAGTGGTGTGTCTCCATAAGATAAAATAACACATGCTGGGTAAACAAATTACAGTTGGGCAATTGATAGAATAAAGACAACGTGCATATGTCGAGAGGATCACTATGAGATTTACTCTGGGCATTACAACAAAATACATAGACCGCCATCCAACTGCATCTATGACTAATAATCCACTTGTGGTGAATCAATCCGAGAACTTCACAAGTATTAAGTTGCGAACAACAGATAACTGCATTAAGGAAAGTGTGTAATCTAAACAAAGCATATGCCCTCGAGCATATGAATGTTGTTTTCCCCCTAGTAGCAACAACACATCTACAACCTTAGAGGTTTCTGTCACTCCCCCAGATTAAATAGAGGCATGAACCCACTATCGAGCATAAATACCCCCTCTTGGAGTCACTACCAACTACTTGGCCAAGATAGCTACTAACAACGAAGAGCATGCAAGATCATAAACAACATAGAGATAACATAAGATAAAATTAAGTACATCAACTCAATCATAACACCAATATTCATCGGATCCCAACAAACACAACATGTAGAATTACATAACGGTGATCTCGATCATGTAAGGCAGCTCACGAGATCTAAACATGAAGCACATGGTGGAGAAGACAACCAACTAGCTACTGCTATGGACCCATAGTCCAAGGTAGACTACTCACTCATCGCGCCGGAGGCAAGCATGGCGATGAAGAAGTCCTCCGGTGGTGATTCCCCTCTCCGGCAGGGTGCCGGGAAGAGCTTCTGGACCCTCCCGATCTCGGGTCAACGACGGCGGCGGATCGCGATGTGTTTCTGGAAAAGTGATCGGGTCCTTAGGTTTTTCCCGTCGGGGGGTCTTTATAGGCGAAGTGGCAGCGTCAGAAGTGGACCAGGGGGCCCACACCATAGGCCGGCGCGGGCCAGGGCCAGGCCGCGCCCCCTGGTGGTGTGGCCGCCCTGTGGCTCCTTTCCGTCTCCTCTTTGGTTCTCTGGAAGCTTCGGGAAATATCTGGACGTCTGGCTTTTGTTTCGTCCAATTCCGAGAATATTTCCTGTGTAACTTTTCTGAAACACAAAAACAGCAGAAAACAGGGAACTGGCATTGTGGCATCTCGTTAATAAGTTAGTTCCGAAAAATGCATAAAAATGCCACGAAGTGTAACGAAACACTAAGCAAATGGTGTAAAAACAAGCATGGAGCATCAAAAATTATGGATACGTTGGAGACGTATCAGCATCCCCAAGCTTAACTCCTGCTCGTCCTCGAGTAGGTAAGTGATAACAAAAGAAATAATTTTTGAGGTGACTGATGTCTACGCACTTCTATTCTTGTAGACACTTGTTGGGCCTCCAAGTGCAGTGGTTTGTAGAACAGCAGCAAGTTTCCCTTAAGTGGATCACCCAAGGTTTATCGAACTCAGGGAGGAAGAGGTCAAAACTATCCCTCTCAAGCAACCCTGCAATTACGATACAGAAAGTCTCTTGTGTCCCCAACACACCCAATACACTTGTCAGATGTATAGGTGCACTAGTTCGGCGAAGAGATAGTGAAATACAAGCGGTAGTGATGATTATAAGTAGCAAACGTGATGTGAAATAAATATCGCTGCGAGCAAACAAGTAACAAAATAGCAAGTAAACAGTATGCAAAGCTTGGAAACAAGGCCTAGGGATCATACTTTCACTAGTGGACACACTCCCAACAATATAACATGACTGAACAAGTAACTTCTCTTTGCTAAGGCACTCTGAATTACTCTCCTATTGAATAACACTAATCATTGTGTAGTGGCTACAGAAGCACCCCTTAAAGTTCATCAAGTACTTGACAAACACCACTCATAGAGATATCCAAATCAAATCACAATTCAAGATAGAAATCATTGCAACTTAAACCAAGTACTAACACGGTGCACACACTGTCAACATTACACCATGAAAGGAGGAATAGATCACTCAAACTATCATAGCAATAATTATTCTCATAATCCACAAGAGATCACAATCATAGCCTAAACCAAGTACCACCATGATGCACGCACTGTCACCGTTACACCAAGGCAGGAGGAATAGATTACTTTAATAACATCACTAGAGTACACAAAATATCTGAATAATAACATGTACTTGTTCAACATGATACAAAGCTCACGATCACATAAAGATCACATCATGGGAGAGAGAGGTGAACCACATAGCTACCGGTAGAGCCCTTAGCCCCGGGGATGAACTACTCCCTCCTCATCATAGGAGACAGCAAGGTTGATGGAGATGGCGGTGAGGTCGATGGAGACGGCGGAGACGGCGATGGAGACCGATGGAGATGGCTCCGGGGGCACTTCCCCATCCCGGCAAGGTGCCGGAACAGAGACTTCTGTCCCCCGAAATTCGTCGGTGGCGGCGGCGGAGCTACGGAACTCTTTCTGGAAATCTGATCGGGGCCTTAGGTTTTTCTCGTCGGGGGGTCTTTATAGGCGAAGGGGCGATGTCAGAGGAGGAACCAGGCCCCCTCACACAGGGGTGGCACGGCCAGGGGCCTGGCCGCGCCGCCTGTGCGTGTGGGGCCCACGTGGCCCTCCTCCGTCTCTTCTTCGGATGTCTGGAAGCTTCCCCGTGATATAAGTCTTCAGGAACTTGTTTCGTCAATTCCGAGAATATTTCCTGTGTATCACTTCTGAAACACAAAAACAGCAGAAAACAGGAAACTGGCACTGTGGCACTTCGTTAATAGGTTAGTTCTGGAAAATGCATAAAAGTGCCACTAAGTGTAACGAAACAATAGGCAAATGGTGTAAAAACAAGCATGGAGCATCAAAAATTATAGATACGTTTGAGACGTATCAAGCATCCCCAAGCTTAACTCCTGCTCGTCCTCGAGTAGGTAAGTGATAACAAAAGAATAATTTTTGAGGTGACATGCACCTACACAATCTTGATCATATATACAAGCATTGGTGAGCTGGGATCAATAGAACTTAAAACATGGGCATGAAAGATATAATCATGACAATAAGAACTTAGCAACCATGTTGTAAACATGCAAATGAACACAAACAAAAGATCATGAAAATGAAACAATGAAAGTCAAACGTGTGTTCAAATCATAAGGAAAAACATACAAATGGTTTTCAGCTTGTCCTACAAAGAAAGCAAAACATAAATGCATAGGACACCTCAAAGTTTAAGAGGGCGACTAGATACAAATAATTTAAGAACAAGTGAAACCAACAATATGAATCAATCAATGAACTTTGGGACAATGCATATCACACTAAGAATGACAACTATGCTCTCTTAATGGTGCATAAAGAAAGAAGGTGGTGACTCAACATAAAAGTAAAAGAAAGGCCCTTCGCAGAGGGAAGCAGTGATTGCAAGTTTTATAACCTTCAAAAATTATGTTACTTACCGGCTTTGAGCTCTCATTGCCCCCATCATAAGCATCTTGAATGGTTAAAGTTAATGCAAGAACAATTATGATGCATATGCTTGACAAATCATAAGTTGAAAACCTCGTGTCCCGTGAATACGAGTACCCAAACCATGCTACTTTACTTAGAGTCCCAAGCAAGGCTCTTGTCATTGTAAGTGTATGCATATCATTGAGAACCGCCAATGGGGTACCTCCATGCCCGATGACATAGAACAAGCCCACACCAAAATGACAGGACAAGCAGACAAAGAACACCTCGACATCTCTTTTATTTGCTATATTGTTTAGCTTTTTATTGTGAGATGCGTCGTCGAATGTTCACCATGGGTATGCTGCAAATTTCCACCATGAATTATGCATGGCTTAGATTGGCGGCCCGGCGTTTCCCTAACACATATACAAACTCCATGATCCCTACAAGATTCCCAATTCATTTCACACCGCGGGCATCCATAAACAAAAGATCACGATATCAACTCAAAAAGAAGTGCAATGTTGAAAGCTTGCCCCATGACAACATGGTTGGGCTAGAATCCAACTTACAACTTGCAAGCATAACAACTCAACATAAGAGACCACAATGTCAAATTTTTAAGAACAGGAAAAAGTAAAGTGTGCCTTCCGGTTCGTGAAAGCTTTACTAACCGAATTTCGCATAACACTGGTAAGAGTTTAATTTGAAGAGAAAATAAAAGCAAGTCAAATTTACTTGGAATAGCAAATTGCTAGTAGGTATGTATGGTGGACACAATGGAAAACTTTGGCTTTTAGGAGTTGGATGCACGAGTAGAGCTCATACTCAGTACAAGGTGAGGGCTAGCAAAAGACTGGGAGCGACCAACTAAGAGAGCAATAATGGCCATAATCATGCAAAGCGACAAAGCGACATTAAAAGAAGCATAAGATGGCATCAAAAGTCAAAAACTAAATGATCATATAGGCTATTGGCGACTTTGTAAGAGTCAAAACATGTGTGAGCATGCGCCAAGTCAACCCAAATAAAGCATCAAGGAGAAAACCAAAATAATGCTTCCAAATATTTAAAACAACGCATGATTTTTTCAAAGACTCATTAATCAATCTCAGTTATTTGAGACAAGTCATGCTACAGCAAAACCACTAAGCATACTATCAAAAAGACATCAAGCATGACATGCAAAAGCCTAGGCCGCAGTCTACACAAGCTCCTTCTTGTACCACTTTTTTGCACAAAGCTTTTTCTCTTTTCCAACACCATTTGAAATTTTTATAAACACCTCTTTTGATGAAAACCAATAAAGATCATCAGCAAAAATACACCTTGATAAATAAATATAAGAAGATCTGAACACAAATCAAGGTGAAAACGAAAACCAAAAGCGGTAGCAGAAAAACAGAACACTCGTTGAAACGATAGGAGTGAAAACTAGAGTGTTCTTGGCAATGAAAAATGAGTTCATATCCTCCAAAAGAAACATGATGTGATCTAACCATTTATTGCAGCAAACAAAACTAAACCAACTAAGAAAACTAAAACAACTGACGCTCCAAGAAAAACACATAGTGCATGAAGCAATAAAAATATAGTGTTTTGAAAGGTGACCTGATTTTTGCCGATGAAGAAGGGGTGCCTCAGGGGCATCCCCAAGCTTTGACGCTTGTACTTCTTGGATATTTATTTGGGTGATGCATGGGCATCCCCAAGCTTGAGCTTTTGTCCATTCTTCAACTCATCTCATCATTCTCCAATCCCTACACTTGAAAACTTCCTTCATACAAAACTAAACACAATTCTATTAGCAACATTAGTGTAAGCATAAAATATATTCAACCTCTTTTAGCTTCAAGTTTCAACTCAAAACCACCACATATATAGCAAATACTACTGTAGCAACTCCCCAAAAAGTTCCATGATCAAAAGAACTCAAAAGAAAGCGATAAAGTGGCAATCACAAATATTGGCAGAAATCTGTCAAAACTGAACAGCTGACAAAGGTCGAATTTTTGAGGGATTTTCTGTTGCTCAAATCAAAAAGTGTTAAACTAAGAAAAGTTTGGATATAACCTGGGGCATATGCACAAGAAATCGCAGGTCCAAAAGATAAACAGAGAATTTTCACGAATTTTTACGGTGTAGCACCGAAAACAGTTTCAGGACAGCAACATCCCCAAATCTTTACCTCACTCAAATTAGAGGCTTCTCTTGGCACAAAAACGAAATAAACAAGATAAGGAGAGGTCATTATATTAGTAATGACTTCCAAGACTCAAATAAAAGAAAAAGTACTGAAAGTAAAAACATTGGGTTATCTCCCAAGAGTGCTTTTTTTTAACGCCTTTGAGCTAGGCGCAGTAATTTGCAAAGATGCTCATGTGGGCGCCATATAAAAGCTTGAGGCAAAGGCGCCATATAGGAACTTAAAGCAATAGAGAGCATCAAAAAGCAAGTGTGGAACACATTTAAATCTAAACCACTTCCTATGAAAAATAGTATTGTAAAGAGACAAGTCATAAAAGCGCAAAGCAAAAAGCATAGGAAGGCAAAACAAGTACAACTTCAAGAATTGCAACATAAAGAGGGGAAACTCAATATTGTTGAGGTCCATCAAACCATGTTTCCCTCTCTCATAATAACTTTCAGTAGCATCATGAATAGAACTAACAATATAACTATCACATAAAACATCCCTATCATGAGCCACATGCATAAAATGATTAATACTCCCCACATGAACAATTGTAGTAGGAGCAGATTCAACAAAATAATTATTCTCATCACCATAATCATCAAAAACAGGAGGCATATTGTAATCATAACTATTTTTTCTCCTCAAAAGTAGGTGAATTGAAAACATTATAATCATCATCATAAACTAGAGGCTTAGTATCATCACAAGATAGAGAACTACTATGTCGCATAGCATATTCATCAAACATATCATCATAAGAAGGAACATGGATAGCACTAATGGTACAACAATTGTTAACCTTAGAATTGGTACCAAAAAGATTTTCAATATCAAAAGTAGAGTGCTTTTCCCAATCATGATCACTAACATAAGTAATAGGCATAGGAACATCATCCCAATCAGAATTATCATAATCTATAGCAGGATCATAACGCTTAGGGGAAGATACCGTGTCCTCTCGCCTCTTACTCCTCTTCTTCTTCTTCTTCTTCTTCTTCTTACTCTCTCCTTTAGGAGGGAGAGACTTGAAGGGCATCTTCTCCACATATTCTCTAGGAGGGAAAGGCATCTTCTCCACATAATCTGGTTTGCTGACAGGAACAACAGAAGAAACTTTGGAGGATTCCTCCTCTCTATTAATAAGATAAAAACATCTATCAGTCCTGTCATAGCTTGGCAAAATATCAAGTTTTATAAGATTCTGAATGTAAGTATTTGCAAGGCAATCTTTAGCACAATAGAGACGACAACCACGAAGGGTGCTATTAATATCAACATCATTCATATCTATCAAAGCAATCTTTCTAGATATCTCGTCACACGCCAAGAACAAAGTGAGCTCATCATGCTGATTAGGAGTAATCTTGTCATCACAATACAAACTTAAGGTACTAGAAGAGTAACTATTAGGGTTTGAGCATTGGAAATTAAAATGACCTATGTCATCGCAATGTTTACAAAGAAAAGGATAAAGCTCACAAACCTTTTTACCGATCTCACCTATATCCTTGTACCACATAGTAGTTTCTTCATTTGCGTGGGTGATGCAATAATCTTCCTTGTTGTAACTCTGTTCACAAGGTCTATGTACTCCGCAAAATTAACATGCTTATAAGAAATAGTACTTTTAGAAGTTTGAGCATGTTTATTGCAATCATCAACAACAATATCACTTTCTATGCAAGTGTCCTTAAAAGGTTCATGATACACGTCCCCATTTCTTTTAGGAACATTCATATGGAAAGCAAAGGCTTTAAAGCAATCAACCATAATTTGAGGATCAAGACCATATTTAGCACTAAGCTCTTGAAAATTAGCAGTTTCAGCGAAAGACTTAATGCAATCAAACTCATAATTCATACCTGATCCCTTACCTTTGTCGCTATCCCAACCTTCAATATTGTTTTGAATTGTCTCAAGCAGATCCCACTTGGTGTAAACATCCTTGCTTGTGAAAGACCCATCAAAACATGCATCTAGATAGTCCTTGTAATATCCTGAAAGCCTTGCATAAAAATTATTAATAACAATATTACGGGGAAGATCATGAATAGGACATTTATGCATTAGTAACTTCAATCTTCCCCACGCTTGGGCAATGCTTTCTCCCTCATGAGGCCAAAAATTATATATCTGATTACGATCTTTATGAATCTCACTTGGAGGATAGAATTTAGAATAAAAGAGAGGTACAATTTCCTCCCAGCCAACAGATGGACCATCTTTAAGCAGCCAATACCATTCCTCGGCTCTGCCTTTCAATGATAAAGAAAATAGCTTCTTCTTAACTTGGTTCATCGAAATACCTGCACACTGGAACAACTCGCATAATTCATGTATAAAGAGCAGATGATCACCAGGATGGACAGTTCCATCTCCTAAATAGCAGTTATCCCTAATACGTTCAACAATCCTCGTAGGTATTTTAAAAGGATGGGGAGCACAAGCATCATTAGAAACATCACATATGGGAGATAAAATATCATCAGAGCAAACTTTCTCCACTAAAGCTGGGGGACTAAAAATATCATACTCAACAAAACCAGCTTCCCCACGCTTAGACTTTTCTATAGCATTAGCAATAACGGTATTCAAAGCATTCGTACTAATAACATTGCTATGCGAAATAAGCTCCAAAGGATTTTCAATTTTCTCTTCAAACACTTCATATCTAAACTCAGGAAAAAGACTAAAGAACTCATTGTTTTCCATTAAGCCTAACTAGTGAAAATAAAAACAAGAAACAAAAAGATGTAATTGCAGAATCTAAAGGAAATAACTCCGAGCACTCACACAGGAGGATGCGAGTACCTTTTACCTTACCTCCCCGGCAACGGCGCCAGAAAAGAGCTTGATGTCTACGCACTTCTATTCTTGTAGACACTTGTTGGGCCTCCAAGTGCAGAGGTTTGTAGAACAGCAGCAAGTTTCCCTTAAGTGGATCACGCAAGGTTTATCGAACTCAGGGAGGAAGAGGTCAAAGCTATCCCTCTCAAGCAACCCTGCAATTACGATACAGAAAGTCTCTTGTGTCCCCAACACACCCAATACACTTGTCAGATGTATAGGTGCACTAGTTCGGCGAAGAGATAGTGAAATACAAGCGGTAGTGATGATTATAAGTAGCAAACGTGATGTGAAATAAATATCGCTGCGAGCAAACAAGTAACAAAATAGCAAGTAAACGGTATGCAAAGCTTGGAAACAAGGCCTAGGGATCATACTTTCACTAGTGGACACACTCCCAACAATATAACATGACTGAACAAGTAACTTCTCTTTGCTAAGGCACTCTGAATTACTCTCCTATTGAATAACACTAATCATTGTGTAGTGGCTACAAAAGCACCCCTTAAAGTTCATCAAGTACTTGACAAACACCACTCATAGAGATATCCAAATCAAATCACAATTCAAGATAGAAATCATTGCAACTTAAACCAAGTACTAACACGGTGCACACACTGTCAACATTACACCATGAAAGGAGGAATAGATCACTCAAACTATCATAGCAATAATTATTCTCATAATCCACAAGAGATCACAATCATAGCCTAAACCAAGTACCACCATGATGCACGCACTGTCACCGTTACACCAAGGCAGGAGGAATAGATTACTTTAATAACATCACTAGAGTACACAAAATATCTGAATAATAACATGTACTTGTTCAACATGATACAAAGCTCACGATCACATAAAGATCACATCATGGGAGAGAGAGGTGAACCACATAGCTACCGGTAGAGCCCTTAGCCCCGGGGATGAACTACTCCCTCCTCATCATAGGAGATAGCAAGGTTGATGGAGATGGCGGTGAGGTCGATGGAGACGGCGGAGACGGCGATGGAGACCGATGGAGATGGCTCCGGGGGCACTTCCCCGTACCGGCAAGGTGCCGGAACAGAGACTTCTGTCCCCCGAAATTCGTCGGTGGCGGCGGCGGAGCTACGGAACTCTTTCTGTAAATCTGATCGGGGCCTTAGGTTTTTCTCGTCGGGGGGTCTTTATAGGCAAAGGGGTGATGTCAGAGGAGGGACCAGGCCCCCTCACACAGGGGTGGCGCAGCCAGGGGCCTGGCCGCGCCGCCTGTGCGTGTGGGGCCCACGTGTTTACAACAACTAGAAAGCTTCAAATAATTAAACATGAGAAGAACTCAACAACTTATTCATGTTTTACAGTTGCTCGGTTCCTCGGCTACAATACTACCCTATTAGTTAGTACTCCTTCACTCTGACTCCTCGCCGGAAGATGCTCCATAGCGAATGAAGTAATCCACACCTTCGACGCCGCGAGAGAGATCTGGCTCCTCGTAGAAGATGTCCTGCTAGCCTTCGATTGCGTTCAGAGTGGCTTCGTCGAGCTCTTCACAGTCTAGCAAGGGTTTAAGAGATTGGGGTGAGTAACGAGCGTTACCCAGCAAGTTTCTTTAGAAAGAAGTTGTGTGATATGCACTATCTACAGCCACAGACCCAAAAGAGTCGTAGGCCTATGCAAGGTTTTATCAAGGTTTCTTGAAAGATTGCTTTTACTTTAGAAAACTATGCCCAACAGCCAACACAGGGTATTAGTGCCTTGAGAGCACCTTTCCTGCCGCGTTCGCAGCTCCTTCCCGGAACAAGGGGTAACATGTCACATCCTTTTACACTCTGCAGAGGTGTGTCCTTCCAAAAGAGATCGAAGCCTTGCTGCACAACCGGGCATACATTCCCGTCGACACTTCCATGGTGTGGGGCCCAGTCATTGATCCACGCCAATCACTGCCTTCTCCGCACAACGCATGCCCACCCAATTCACGCATAGCAGGTTATGCCCCTGATATTCACCCCCAACGATGAAGTACCTAGGCGCCTCTTGCGGACCATCATAGACACCAGTGCCGTGAGAACTGAGGTGTCCCACCCATGTGCAAGTAGTCCCGCAAGATCTACCACGACCGGCAACTGGCTGCCCATTGACATGCGAACGAGAGAAGATACAGCTAACTTTCCCTTCCCATTCCAAGTCTCTTGGATGACATGGTTTTTACGGCGCCGGAATAACTGTGGCATTGGTAATTAGTCCTAGGTTATATTTCCTGTGCAAGTGGAACCTCCACCACCACAATCTTACCGTGGTTCCACCTGCCAGCCCTCCTAGGTTATCACCACAGGTCGATAACCACGAATCATATTACTTATGAAAATAGGTTTTCCAGCCCTTTTTGAAATGTTAGAGTTTGAAGTCAACAATTTGCAAGAAGTTTCAAAACCAGTGCAATCAAGAGATATGAGCAAGATAAACTTGCCTTGTGACTGAAAGGTAATGGAGTCGGATACTTGGTGATACTCCTGATCTCCTTGTTCTACAAAAAATTCAATCATTGTCCGGTAAGGACAATGTTTCAAAGAACAAATGGATGCTGTGTGCAATGATATGCAATGCATGGTGATTCATGGTCTTAAGTTTCTTATTTGTGTGTTTTACCCAAGACTTGGTAGGTTAAAGGGTATTAATATAACACATGGTACTATGGGTGTGTTTTATCCTAAATTTGATATGGAATAAATAATAAAAGTTTGAAATTAAGTGTTGAGATTAAAATCTTTTGTTGGTATTATTTGAAAAGAAAAGAATTGGTTTAATAAAGAAAAATATTTTGGTTTTATTTTGATTAATATAAAATAAAAATAAAGATTTTTGAGAATGGAATATAAAAGATTTCAATGTTAGAATTAATAATAACAATTAATTAAGGAATATAATTATAATCAACTAATCTATTCTTTAAAGATGAGAAGATTATTTTATAAAATTAAATTAAACAAAATTGGTTTAATTTTAGATTTGAATTAATTCAAAAAGAAAAACCGAGTTTCAAATTTTAAAACTGGATTTGATTTGGAAATGGGCTTTGGCCAATTGGCCTGGCCCAACCTACCCGGCTGGGTCTAACCCAACCGGCCAGAACCTGGGTCAGTCAAACCGACCCAGACCTGCCTCGTCCTCGCACCCCTCTCCTCTCGACTCACTCCGGCGAACCCTAAGTCGCCGCCACCGTCGTCTGGCGATCCCGGCCGACTCTGGCGAGCTCCGCCGCCGCCACCTTGGGCAAAACGCTCCCCTCTCGACCCTCTCTCGCCTCCACCGAATAGATTTGCCGGCCGTCTCCTCACCGAGGAGATCCGAGGCTTGACTCTGCTCGGGCTTCCATCTCCCTGTTGCCACTGAACCCAAAACCTCGCCGGCCACTTCATATCGCCTACAGCTTCTCCGAGGTGAATATGGGGTGGCTGTGCTGCGGGTGGTGGCTATGCAGGCGTGAGTCGAAGCAGCCCAGATGGGGTTGCTCCTCGTGCCGCCGTTGCCACTCCGGTGAAGACTTCCCCAAGCAGCCTCTGGCTGGCCGCGCAGGCACTGCCCTGCCATGCCATCCAGACGAGCACCTGGGCGATGGTGAGTGTGATTTGCTCCTCCCTACTCTTCTTCTTCTCCGGCCACGATCTCTGGCCATCTGGTCAAGATCAGTGAGCTAAGCTCACAGACTTTGTTCTGTGATGCTGTTAGCTGAAGCTAGCTAGATTTAGTGGTTTCTAATCAGTGATAAGATGCTTGCTCTGTGATGATCTAGTTGTGTTCACTACTCAGTCAGCACATGCCTTTGATAGCAATGTTGTTCTGAACCTTGCCCTGTTGCAAGCATTCAGTTAGCTTCTGAAACATGATATGCTAGGTTATCCTCCTGTGATTTTTGGTATCACAGTACTGATGGTTACATACTGAATTCCTGGATTCAGTTATCAACTGTGTCTGGTCCTGTGATAGATGTGTTGCTATGCTTGCTTATGTCACTTGTTTATCCATGATAAACAAGTGATAGCAATTCTTGCTGTGTTGCAAGCTTCAGTGATAACTAACTTGAGCAAAGTATGATTCCTAGTTTTATATAGCTAGGAAAATGATAATGTTGCTGTCTACTGACCTGGCTGTTAGTTAATATGCTGGTTGTGTTGAGGTGCATGACCTGTGGGTCATGTGCCCAGCAACCAGTGTTGGGAAACAATTTAACATGGTGAAACTTACCTGATCTTCCCAGCCAATGATGTTGGTGTGAGGCTATGCTAGCTCAATGAAATGATTTGCTTGAAACAAATCCAGGGTTTTTCAAATGAACTGCAAAGTCTATTTCAGTTGTGTGTTTGAGGTGTATAGCTATATGGTTATGTGCCCAACACAACCCGATGAGTAGATTATTGCTCCTGTTGCTAGATTGACCCTGCCAATGAAGTGTAGGCTGAGGCTTTTACCCTGGTTTATGAATCTTTGGCTTTTAAACTTAATCCCCTATGATGAGCTTGGCAAAGCAACACTTTGCCAAACTGAGGGTTTTGCTTTCCTGCTACACATACATGATCATGCTCTAATGATGTGATGCTGTGAAATGGTCATTTCCACCTGATGACTGAAGTTGTGCAGTGAAAGTGTTGATCTCTGCTGTGTTTGCTTGCTGATGGTGATGGCTGCTTCTAGCTTGCCTTCTCCTCCTGGTTCAGCTCCTGGCTTGTCCTTCTCCTCCTGGACTTGCTGCTGATCCCTTGTCCTTCTCCTCCTGGGCTTAGTCTTGAGCTTCAGTTGGACTCCATGGTGGTTGCTGATTGATTCGAATATGTTGGTGGAACTGTGGAAGAACTGTGTGTTCTTGTGTGTGCTGTGTTTGTGTTTGTCGACTGGGAGCAGCTAGCTCCTGGCCGAGCTGATCTACTCCACCTGCAGCTACACTGGTTGTTGTGGTGTTGACAACACCACACCCCAGCCCTGATGACTGAGCTGCTTGTGAGCAGCTGCTCTGTTTGCTATCCAAGCCTGATCTGATCCTTACCATACTCTGTGACGCTGGAGAATACTAAAGTGTTGGGTGCACTTTCTATTTGTACCAACTTTATAAGAACAGATACTAAACTTGGTCTAAAAACTCAGTGATGCAAATGGCAATATAATTGCCAATGTCTGAGAGTAAAATCTTACTAACCCTAATCTATCTTCTTTTGTTTATTGTCTTTGATTTTTGTAGGTTGCAGACTAAGAAGAATTAGATGATGGATTTCATGAAGATTAGTATAGATAGTTTAGATTTAGGTTTCTTTTCATTGTATTAACTGCTGTAATCTTATTTTCAGTTTTCAAATATGTAAAGACATTGTATAATTATGTAATATTAATAAAGTAATATTTCTGGTTGTTTTATATTCTGTTTCATTTCTTTTATCCAAATAATTCATAATTGAATTATTTCTTTATTAATAATTAAAAATTCAAACTTGTGATTTTTTTTAACAATCAAATTGCACTACCTAATTCACTTAATAATCAATATCAAGAGATCATAGCAAAACCCATAACATTCTAATACCCCTTAACACTATAGGTGATTAGAAAGAAGTTTTGCTCTCGCAGGTTTTTAAATTTGCGAAAAATTTACTCAGGTTTTTATATGCATGAATGCACAATAGTCCTATATCCACCCTTCGTTTAGTCCTAAATGATGGGATATTACAGTCTTCCCCCCTTATCAGAACTTCGTCCCGAAGTTAAAACTTTGTGTACCTAAAGAGTTCTGGATATGCTTGTCTCAAATCCTCTTCTTTTTCCCAAGTTGCTTCTCGTTCAGAATGATGTTTCCATTGCACTTTACAGAACTTTATTGCACGATTCTGAAGCCTCTTCCAGTTCTCTTCTAAGATCTTTATTGGCTTCTCCTCATAAGTCAAGTCTGCTTGAAGATCTAGGTCATCATGTGTAACAGAGTCTTCAGGTGCTTTCAGACACTTCCGAAGTTGAGAAACATGGAAAACATTGTGAACTTGCTTCAATTTCACTGGAAGCTCCAATTCAAAAGCAACACTACAATTCTGACTTAGAATCTTGAATGGTCCAATATATCTTGGGCTTAACTTTCTTTTAATACCGAACCTCTTGATTCCTTTCATAGGACTAACCTTCAAATAGACCAAATCACCAACTTTGGGTTCCCATGTCCGCCTCTTTTGATCTGCATAACTCTTTTGTCTACTCTAAGCTATCTTTAAACGATCTCAAATAGTATCAATGATGCCTTGCTTCTCTTGTATAAAATCAGTTTCGAATTCATGGTTACCTCCAGGCTCAAACCAACATATTGGAGATCTGCACTTGCGTCCGTATAATACTTCAAATGGTGCCGCTTTCAAGCTGCTTTGATAGCTGTTGTTGTAAGAAAACTCTGCTAACGGTAAGTGCTCATCCCACGAACCTCCAAAATCTAGAGCACATGCACACAGCATATCCTCCAAGATTTGATTTGTTCTTTCTGTTTGCCCTCCAGTTTGAGGATGATAAGCGGTGCTGAAATCCAATTATGATCCCAGTGCGGTATGAAGATCTCTCCATAATATTGATGTAAAAATAGACCCTCTATCAGAGAAAATCTTCTTGGGCACTCCATGTTTGCTGACGATTTCTCTAACATAGATTTCTACCAGCTTCTCTGCACTATCTTTTTGATTAACAGCCAAGAAATGTGCACTTTTGGTTAGTCGATCAACTATCACCCATATCATATCCTTGTATCTCTTGGTTAGAGGTAAACCGGTAATAAAATCCATTCCGATTTCCTCCCATTTCCACTCCGGAATATCCAGAGGTCGTAGTAACCCTGCTGGACTTTGGTGTTCTGCCTTGACTCTCTGACAAGTATGGCATTCAGCTACATACTTGGCTATATCCCGCTTCATGTTATTCCACCAAAACAACTCCTTGAGATCCATGTACATTTTTGTACCTCCCGGATGTATTGAATATGGTGTCTCATGAGCCTCCTTAAGAATCAGTCCTTTGATCTCCGGTATATCTAGCACACAAATTCTGTTTTGGAACCAGAGTGAATTGAAATCACCTAGACGGAATTCAGATGGTCTACCTTCTTCAATCCTGCGGATTTCTTCAGCGATGAACGGATCTTCATCTTGTCTTTTGAATATAGTGTATTTCAAGTCACTTTGTCTTTCCTCCATCACTCTCATAGTGTAAATACTCCCCAAAGATTTGACCTCCAGACACTGTATTTCTAGTCTTTCCAGGTCCTTAAGCAATTCCTCCGGAAGTTCTCTATCCATCAATTGTATTTCTGCACTCTTCCGGCTTAATGCATAGGCTACCACATTAGCCTTTCCAGGAGTATAGTTAATAGTAAGATCATAATCCTTGATCAGCTCTAGCCATCTTTTTTGTCTCATATTCAACTCCTTCTGAGTAAAGAAGTATTTAAGGCTCTTGTGGTCGGTGTAAAGCTCACATTTGGCTCCATAGAGAAATTGCCTCCATTGCTTGAGAGCAAACACAACTGCTGCCAACTCCAGGTCATGTGTTGGGTAATTGACTTCATGTGGCTTGAGTTGTCTTGAACCATAAGCAATTACCTTTCGGTATTGCATCAAAACATAGCCCAATCCATTCTTGGATGCATCGCAGTAAACTGTGTAATCCTTTCCAAATTCTGGTACTGCTAAGATAGGTGCTGTTGTGAGTCTCCTTTTTAGCTCTTGAAAACTCTCTTCACACTTTTCAGACCACTCAAATGGAGTGTTTTTCCTTAACAATTTGGTCATCGGTCCTGCTATCTTCGAGAATCCTTCAATGAATCTCCGATAGTATCCGGCCATTCCTAGAAAACCTCTTATTTCCTTCACATTGGTTGGTGCTTGCCAATCCAAGACTGACTGAACTTTGCTTGGATTTACGGCAATCCCCTCTTTGCTAATAACATGACCAAGGAATTTCACTTGATCCAGCCAAAATTCACACTTACTGAATTTAGCATACAGCTGATGTTCCCTTAACACTTGCAATGCTATTCTGAGATGTTTAGCATGATCCTCTTTATTCTTGGAGTAAATCAGTATGTCATCGATAAACACTATCACAAACTTGTCCAGATATGGCATGAAAATCTTGTTCATCAAATTCATGAAAATTGCCGGAGCATTGGTCAGCCCAAAAGGAACAACTAAGTATTCATGATGGCCATACCTTGAGACAAATGCAGTCTTTGGTACATCTTCTGGCTTGATCTTGATTTGATGATAACCAGATCTCAGATCAATTTTTGAGAAAACCCCAGCTCCATGAACTTGATCAAACAGATCTTGAATTCTTGGCTAAGGATACTTGTTCTTGATGGTGACATTGTTCAGATTCCTGAAATCCCCACACATTCTTCTGTCTCCATCTCTTTTATCAACAAATATGACTGGTGAACCCCAAGGTGATATACTTTCTTGGATGAATCCCTTACTTTCCAACTCATCTAGCTGCTCTTTCAGTTCTTTCAACTCTTTAGGATCCATTTTATAGGGTGCTTGTGAAATTGGTGTTGTGCCTGGCTTTAGATCAATAGTGAATTCTATCTCTCGATCCGGTGGCATTCCTGGTAATTCTTGAGGAAATACATCCATGAACTCATTAACCACTGGAATATCTTCTAACTTAGCCTCTTTTAGAGAATTGAGTTGAATTCAAATCTCCACATGGGTGTGCTTATCTGCTTGGTAGGTGATTCTCCCACCTCCAGGCTTCCGGATTGACACAGTCTTCTCTTCACAATCAATGTGTGCTCCATGATCGGACATCCAATCCATACCCAGAACAACTTCAATGTTCTTAAGTGGAAGAACATAAAGATTGGCAAAGTAAGGATAGTCACAGATCGTAATGACCTGGTCTGGTTTGAATTGGGATACTAAAAGTTTACCCCCGGCCGTCACAACAGTCATAGGATGAGCTATCGCCTGACACCTTAACCCATATTTTTCAACAAAATCTTTGGAAATGAATGATGTAGTGGCACCGGTATCAAAAAGAACTTTGTCAGGATGAGTAAGGATGCTAAGCGTACCTATAACCACCGTTTCTGAATTGTTAGCTTCCTCCAGAGATGTGCAATTCAACCTCCCAAAGCTCCGGCCTCTTTTTCTGTTCCCATTCTTGCTGCTACTGCCACCTCCAGATGCAGGTCGACCACCTCCTCCTGACTTGCCTCCACAGTTATCCGGCCATCCACCAGCTGGTTTATTTGGACAATCTGGACGGATATGCCCTTCTTTTCCGCAAGCATAACAGATAATACTCGGCTTTCTGCATTCACTCTGAATGTGACCTGGAAGTCCACACTTGTGACAGAGGATCTGACTTTTTGGTGTGAATACCTTACGATTGGGTGGAGCTCCTCCTGTTCTTACCCTGGGTTTAAAACTCAGGTTTGGAGTACTTCGGGTTGGTTGAACTCTCTTGGCCTCCGTCTTGGCCCTCTTCAGTCGGCTCATCTGAACCAACTTATAATCATTCTCCCAGGTAATGGCTGTATCCATCAATTCTTGGAAGTTACGCGGCTTAGTCAACTTCATCTGCATCGCCGCGTATGGATCCAATCCCCTGAGAAATTTTTTCACCCTCTTGCTGTCAGTACTCACCTCGTCACTTGCGTAACGAGAGAGTCTCGTGAACTCCTTGATGTAAGCCATCATTGTTGCACTCCCCTGCTTGAGGTCTTCAAATTCCCTCCTTTTAAGCTCAAACACACTTTCTGGCACATGAAAGGTACGGAATTTTTCTTTGAACTCTTCCCAAGAGAATACCTTCTTGGGAAGTTAAAGTGTCACTTCATTGTCCCACCATGCTGCCGCTGGTCCAGATAGAAGGTGTACAGCATAACGAACCTTCTCCTCGTCATTGGCTCCCACCACCTTCAATTTTCTCTCGGTGTCCATGAGCCAGTCTTCCGCATCCATTGGTTCCACCGCGGAAGCAAAGGGAAGTGGTTTTGCATTGAGGAAGTCAGAAAGACTTACCCCTCTTGCTTCCTGAACCTTTCCGGCTCCAACATGCCCCATGAGCTCTTGCATAAACTTGTTCTGCGTTTCTTGCATGAACTGCATAAACTGCATAAAGCTTTGCTCCGCCAAAGGCCTGAATGGTGGTGGTGGTAAATGAGCTTGATTTTCTTGATCAGCCTTTGCTTTGGCTTCCATCTCTGCCTGCTGGTCATTTATTGCCTTCATTTGAGCTTCTTGTGCCAAGCGTTGCTCCTCAGCATCGGCAGCTAAACCCGTATCCATAGCCCCTCTAGTCCTGTAACATAAAGCAAAGATCTCATAATTACACCATGCCCATGCTTTCTGAGCTTCACTTTATGCTCAGAACTAGTCACACAATGGAAAGCAGAAATCCAACTCCAAATGGAAGATCGCAAGAAAACCAAATACAGGATACATATTATACATCTCATACAAACCGATACAAGGTCATTATTACAACACGTACTCTCACACGTGGAGTATGCTCATAGATCAAGACTGGATAGTTCTACCGTCTCTCTTATTATTACAGCATACTACTAGCACTAATTGCATTCATAGATGCAACTACGCTTCTGACTTGGTCTTGACCTCCTATCCTAGTCTCACGGCTCATAGTACATGCCTGGAGTCCACCCGTGCTGGCGTGTAGTCCGGCGCACTGTCTCGGGAACAAACGGTCTACCGCCCAGAACATAGTCCGAGTCAGACGTGTCCATCATAGAGGTATCACTCAACACTAGTCCATTCAGTCCGAGGTAGCTCTCAAAGTACACCCTGGTCTCGTGAGCAGTCATAGTAGGAAAAGGCTCCGCCTCTCCATAACACACACTCTCCGTGCAGTAGGTGTGATCAAACGGTGCTTCCTGCTCCATAGGTGTCTCAACTGGCTCCTGACTCTCAAACTGGACCTCCATCGGATCCTCCTCCTCAACAGATACGATAGGAGTGACTACGGCATCGCCACCTCCTGCTACGTGAGCTGTCCCTCCATACGAGCTAGTATACTGCTGGCCGTCTCCTAGCCAGTCAAACCTCCACCCATCAGAGTTCTCAATAGGAAGCTCGGACTCCGAGACCCCCTTGAGACCCTGCTGCGCCTCCATACTAGAAGTGATAACTGGGTAATGTATAGGCTCTGGAGTGAGTGAATACCTGGAAGGTCCAGGCTGTGTCGGGTAACTGTGAGTTCCCACAACCGGTGAGAAGTGTGAACCCTCCGACTCCTGCCTAGTCATCTCTGCTCGCTCCTGCCTCCTAGTAGTATCTGTAAGGTCATCCAGCATCTCCGCCTTGTCCTCCACAATGACCTGGTGAGTGTTATACAGTGATCCTACCATCTTCCTATACTTATCAAGAAGTCTGGCTGCCAACTTCGGTTTCTTCTTCACCAGAACATCGTGATCCATTCCCGGCTCATCCATCAGTGAGTCATGAGGAATAGCGGTAAAAGTGGTACCTGCTAACTCCACCGCTTTGTACTCCCTGATAGTCGCAATAGCTCCCACTACCACCTCATGATAAGCTACAGTCTCACCTCTTCCCTCTCCGGAAGGCTGAACTGTACTAGGTGCTAATCCATCTGGTAGCATGATCACGACACGGTACTTGACCACAGTCCCGTCATCCTTGTAAGTATAGGTCTTAACAGGGATGTCGGTGCTGAGTCCAAAAGCCTGTAGCAGTGATCCTAATTGCTCAGTCAAAGTGCCCTCATAGTCTTCCAGAGTCTTCCTCTGTGACCAAACAGTACGTGCTGGAATTCTCGATGCCATAATAGCTGTTACAAGAATAAGGTATAGAATTAGTATGATGCATCATAATAAAGAATTGTAACACTAAAAGTATGACTAAGTTATTCCCAAGTGAATAACCATCATAGATTTAGAGAACTCTTTACCGTTGCTACTAGACTCCTACAGGTTCTATCCCTTTACTAGGTTTCCAACCTAAGGTCAAAGCAATTGCTCTGATACCAGCTGCGGTGACCCAGCATACCACTGCATGTTGTAGTATGCAAGTCGTTGATATAACACTTGCGGAACAAGCCTCCACAAATATTACATCCCTCAGAATAGTACAACAGAAACATTACGGGCCCAAATACAAACTGATCATCATATTATTACAAACCAAAGCGTGATGATAACGAAATGCTCCCCATAAGAGAACACCTCAAGTGCTTAGTGTTTACAACAACTGGAAAGCTTCAAATAATTAAACATGAGAAGAACTCAACAACTTATTCATGTTTTACAGTTGCTCGGTTCCTCGGCTACAATACTACCCTATTAGTTACTACTCCTTCACTCTGACTCCTCGTCGGAGGATGCTCCATAGCGAATGAAGTAATCCACGCCTTCGACGCCATGAGAGAGATCTGGCTCCTCATAGAAGATGTCCTGCTGGCCTTCGATTGCGTTCAGAGTGGCTTCGTCGAGCTCTTCACAGTCTAGCAAGGGTTTAAGAGATTGGGGTGAGTAACGAGCGTTACCCAGCAAGTTTCTTTAGAAAGAAGTTGTGTGATATGCACTATCTACAGCCACAGACCCAAAAGAGTCGTAGGCCTATGCAAGGTTTTATCAAGGTTTCTTGAAAGATTGCTTTTACTTTAGAAAACTATGCCCAACAGCCAACACAGGGTATTAGTGCCTTGAGAGCACCTTTCCTGCCGCGTTCGCAGCTCCTTCCCGGAACAAGGGGTAACATGTCACATCCTTTTACACTCTACAGAGGTGTGTCCTTCCAAAAGAAATCAAAGCCTTGCTGCACAACCGGGCGTACATTCCCGTCCACACTTCCATGGTGTGGGGCCCAGTCATTGATCCAAGCCAATCACTGCCTTCTCCGCACAACGCATGCCCACCCAATTCACGCATAGCAGGTTATGCCCCTGATATTCACCCCCAACGATGAAGTACCTAGGCGCCTCTTGCGGACCATCATAGACACCAGTGCTGTGAGAACTGAGGTGTCCCACCCATGTGCAAGTAGTCTCGCAAGATCTACCGCGACCGGCAACTGGCTGCCCGTTGACATGCGAACGAGAGAAGATCCCGTCCCATTCCAAGTCTCTTGGATGGCACGGTTTTTACGGCACCGAAATAACTATGGCATTGGTAATTAGTCCTAGGTTATCTTTCCCGTGCAAGTGGAACCTCCACCACCACAATCTTACCGTGGTTCCACCTGCCAGCCCTCCTAGGTTATCACCACAGGTCGATAACCACTAATCATATTACTTATGAAAATAGGTTTTTCAGCCCTTTTTGAAATGTTAGAGTTTGAAGTCAACAATTTGCAAGAAGTTTCAAAACCAGTGCAATCAAGAGATATGAGCAAGATAAACTTGCCTTGTGACTGAAAGGTAATGGAGTCGGATACTTGGTGATACTCCTGATCTCCTTGTTCTACAAAAAATTCAATCATTGTCTGGTAAGGACAATGTTTCAAAGAACAAATGGATGCTGTGTGCAATGATATGCAATGCATGGTGATTCATGGTCTTAAGTTTCTTATTTGTGTGTTTTACCCAAGACTTGGTAGGTTAAAGGGTATTAATATAACACATGGTACTATGGGTGTGTTTTATCCTAAATTTGATATGGAATAAATAATAAAAGTTTGAAATTAAGTGTTGAGATTAAAATCTTTTGTTGGTATTATTTGAAAAGAAAAGAATTGGTTTAATAAAGAAAAAGATTTTGGTTTTATTTTGATTAATAGAAAATAAAAATAAAGATTTTTGAGAATGGAATATAAAAGATTTCAATGTTAGAATTAATAATAACAATTAATTAAGGAATATAATTATAATCAACTAATCTATTCTTTAAAGATGAGAAGATTATTTTATAAAATTAAACTAAACAAAATTGGTTTAATTTTAGATTTGAATTAATTCAAAAAGAAAAACAGAGTTTCAAATTTTAAAACTGGATTTGATTTGGAAATGGGCTTTGGCCCATTGGCCTGGCGCAACCTACCCGGCTGGGTCTAACCCAACCGGCCAAAACCTGGGTCGGTCAAACCGACCCAGACCTGCCTCGTCCTCGCACCCCTCTCCTCTCGACTCACTCCGACGAACCCTAAATCGCCGCCGCCGTCGTCTGGCGATCCCGGCCGACTCCGGCGAGCTCCGCCGCCGCCACCTTGGGCAAAACGCTCCCCTCTCGACCCTCTCTCGCCTCCACCGAACAGATTTGCCGGCCGTCTCCTCACCGAGGAGATCCGAGGCTTGACTCCGCTCGGGCTTCCGTCTCCCTATTGCCACTGAACCCAAAACCTCGCCGGCCACTTCCTATCGCCTGCAGCTTCTCCGAGGTGAATATGGGGTGGCTGTGCTACTGTGCTGCGGGTGGTGGCTATGCAGGCGCGAGTCGAAGCAGCCCAGATGGGGTTGCTCCTCGTGCCGCCGTTGCCGCTCCGGTGAAGACTTCCCCAGGCAGCCTCTGGCTGGCCGCGCAGGCACTGCCCTGCCATGCCATCCAGACGAGCACCTGGGCGATGGTGAGTGTGATTTCCTCCTCCCTACTCTTCTTCTTCTCCGGCCACGATCTCTGGCCATCTGGTCAAGATCAGTGAGCTAAGCTCACAGACTTTGTTCTGTGATGCTGTTAGCTGAAGATAGCTGGATTTAGTGGTTTCTAATCAGTGATAAGATGCTTCCTCTGTGATGATCTAGTTGTGTTCACTACTCAGTCAGCACATGCCTTTGACAGCAATGTTGTTCTGAACCTTGCCCTGTTGCAAGCATTTAGTTAGCTTCTGAAACATGATATGCTAGGTTATCCTCCTGTGATTTTTGGTATCACAGTACTGATGGTTACATACTGAATTCCTGGATTCAGTTATCAACTGTGTCTGGTCCTGTGATAGATGTGTTGCTATCCTTGCTTATGTCACTTGTTTATCCATGATAAACAAGTGATAGCAATTCTTGCTGTGTTGCAAGCTTCAGTGATAACTAACTTGAGCAAAGTATGATTCCTAGTTTTATATAGCTAGGAAAATGATAATGTTGCTGTCTACTGACCTGGCTGTCAGTTAATATGCTGGTTGTGTTGAGGTGCATGACCTGTGGGTCATGTGCCCAGCAACCAGTGTTGGGAAACAATTTAACATGGTGAAACTGACCTGATCTTCCCAGCCAATGATGTTGGTCTGAGGCTATGCTAGCTCAATGAAATGATTTGCTTGAAACAAATCCAGGGTTTTTCAAATGAACTGCAAAGTCTATTTCAGTTGTGTGTTTGAGGTGTATAGCTATATGGTTATGTGCCCAGCACAACCTGATGAGTAGATTATTGCTCTTGTTGCTAGATTGACCCTGCCAATGAAGTGTAGGCTAAGGCTTTTACCCTGGTTTATGAATCTTTGGCTTTTAAACTTAATCCCCTATGATGAGCTTGGCAAAGCAACACTTTGCCAAACTGAGGGTTTTGCTTTCCTGCTACACATACATGATCATGCTCTAATGATGTGATGTTGTGAAATGTTTAGCAAGTATCTTCACATCATTGGCGGTTCTCTCCACAATATCCTGCAACTTGTTAATAACTCTAGAATTCTCCAACAGATGATTATGCACCATTCTATTAAAATTCTCTTGCTTAACAATAAAATTATCAAATTCATCTAAGCATTGATCAGGAGGTTTAGTATAAGGAATATCTCTTTCATCAAAGTGTTGGAGAGAGAGTGTACCTCAATAGTAGATGAGTGAGGGATTGGCTTACATAATTCTTCAATAGGAGGTAAATTCTTCACATCTTCGGCCTTAATACCTTTCTCCTTAAGAGATTTCTTAGCTTCCTTCATAACTTCATCATTTAATTCAATCATCCCTCTCTTCTTCGGCGTAGGCTCTGTAGATGGCGCAGGGATTGGTGCTGGTGTCGGCTCAACTAAAGTCCAATCATCATGATTCCGGCTTATTTTAGCCATTAATTCTTCAGCTTCAGCCGGAGTTGTTTCCCTAAAAACACAACCAGCACAACTATCCAAATATGACTTAGATTCATCTGTTAGTCCATTATAAAATATGTCAAGGAGTTTATTTTTAGGCAATGGTTCTCTAGGCAAAGCTCTAATTAAAGAACAAAACCTTGTCCAAGATTCAGGCAATTTCTCTCCTTTTCCCTGTTTAAAATCAAAGATTTTCTGCACAGCAGCATGTTGAGCACTAGCAGGAAAATATTTCTGAAAGAAAGCATTAACCAAAGCAATAGGACTAGTAAGAGATCCAGGAGACAAGCTATTAAACCAAATTTTAGCAGCATCTTTCAACGAGAAAGGAAAAATCTTAGCAACAAAATAAGTGCGGAGCTTAATATCATCAGAAAACAAATTACTCAAAGTAGAAAGCTCATTCATGTGCTCCATAGCACTCTCATCTTTAGGACCACAAAAAGGAGTTTTCTCAACAATAGATATGTAAGATAAATCCAAAGAGAAATCATAATCCTTGTCTCTAATATTTATAGGAGAAGCAGCAAACTTAGGATCAGGAGACAAATTGTATCTAACAGAACGTCTAGCAAGAAGTTCTTTAACATTACCTGCATTACGAGCAGCACGTGCTTCTGCAATAAAATCATCATTAAGCTCAATGTAAGCATCATCATCATAATCATCACTAGAACATTCCCTAGACTCAGGTGAACTAACAGGTGTAATAGTGGTGTTTCCCAACTTAGCTCTAGCAATAGTAGCATCTAAAAAGGAACCTAGTGAACCTCTCTCATCAAGCACAGTAGAAGCATCATCTAAATTATCAGTGGCACTTTCAATCTCAGCAGAAGTAGTAGCAGTGGCGTGTGGGTGTGGTGGTGTAAGCAACTTACTCATAACAGATGGCGAATCAAGAGCAACAGAGGTGTTGAGAGTCGTACCTCTTCTTGTAGTGGATGGCAATATAGGAACTTTTCCATCACGAGGTTTACCCATGATGAAGGGATTGCAGCGAACAATATGAATACCAAGTGAACTTACAAATAAAGTTATGTTCCCCGGCAACGGCGCCAGAAAATAGTCTTGATGACCCACAAGTATAGGGGATCGCAACAGTCTTCGAGGGAAGTATTACCCAAATTTATTGATTCGACACAAGGGGAGCCAAAGAATATATGTAAGCCTTAACAGATGAGTTGTCAATTCAGCTGCACCTGGAAACAGTCTTGCTCGCAGCGGTTTATCAGTAATAACGGTTTTATAGCGGTGACAGTAGTGAAACAGTAACAACAGTAGTAAAATAGCAGCGGTAAAAGTAGCAGTTGTAAACAGTAGGAACAAATACTGTAGGCATAGGGATGGATTACGGGCGTTGCATGGATAAGATAATTCATGAAATCAATGAGATATGGGCATTGCAGATAAATAATGATAAAGCATCCTAGTTCAAACAATCATAGGCATGTGTTCCGTATATAGTCGTACGTGCTCGCAAGGAGAAACTTGCACGACATCTTTTGTCCTACCAGCCTGTTGCAGCAGGGCCTCAAGGGAAACTACTGGTAATTAAGGTACTCCTTTTAATAGAGTACCGGAGCAAAGCATTAGCACTCGGTAAACACATGTGATCCTCACATCATAGCCATCCCCTCCGGTTATCCCAATTTCTGTCACTTTGGGGCCTCGGGTTCCGGACAACAATATGTGTATACAACTTGTAGGTAAGACCATAAACAACAAGTATCATCATAGAAATAATAACATGTTCAGATCTGAAATCATGGCACTCGGGCCCAAAGTGACAAGCATTAAGCACAACAAGTTGCAACAATGTCATAGGCACTAAATAAAGATACTAGGCACTATGCCCTATCGATCTCATATCAAATTACATGAACAATCTCATCCAATCCCTACCATCCCCTCACCTACAGCAGGGGAATTACTCACACATGGATGGGGGAGTCATGGATGGTCGATGGAGGAGCGTCGGTGGTGATGGTGGTGAAGATCTCCTCCGAATCCCCGTCCCGGCAGGGTGCCAGAACGGAGAGCTTCTGGTTCCGAATCGCGGTTTCTGATGGCGGCGGCGCAGCGGAAGTCTATCTGGGAAAAACGCCGTCTCCCCGATATTATGTCGTCAGGGGGTATATGTACGCGAGAGGGGAGGTCGAGAGGGGACCTGGGGCCCCCTCACGCAGGGGTGGCGCCGCCAGGGCTGGGCTGCGCCACCACTGTGTGACGGCCCCTCGAGCCCCTTCTGCCTCCTGTCTTCTGGCTCCGTGGGTCTTCTGGTGAAATAGGATTTTTCATGATTTTTCCCGAATTTTTACTGGAAGTTGAATTTCTGCACAAAAACGAGACACCAGAGCAATTCTGCTGAAAACAGCGTCAGTCCGTGTTAGTTGTATTCAAAACACACAAATTAGAGGGGAAACAATAGCAAAGGTGTTCGGGAAAGTAGATACGTTTTGGACATATCACGGAGCTGCGGAACTGTTTCTGGAAAATTGCCGACTCCCCTAGGGTTTTCCGTCCCGAGGCTTCTTATAGGCGAAGGGGCGTCGTCAGGGGGCAGCCAGGGGCTCCTCACACCAGGGTGGCGCGGCCAGGGCCTAGGCCGCGCCACCTATGTGTGAGGGCGGCCTCTAGCCCCCCTCCGGCTCTCTTTCGGTCTTCGGGAAGCTTCCGGGAAAAATAAGACTTCTGGAACTTGTTTCGTCCAATTCCGAGGATATTTCCTGTGTAGCTTTTCTGAAACTCAAAAACAGCAGAAAACAGGGAACTGGCACTGTGGCATCTTGTCAATAGGTTAGTTCCGGAAATCGCATAAAAATGCCATGAAGTGTAACGAAACAGTAGGCAAATGGTGTAAAAACAAGCATGGAGCATAAAAAATTATGGATACGTTTGAGACGTATCAGCATCCCCAAGCTTAACTCCTGCTCGTCCTCGAGTAGGTAAGCGATAACAAAAGAAATAATTTTTGAGGTGACATGCACCATCACAATCTTGATCATATATGTAAGCATTGTGAGCTGGGATCAAAAGAATTTAAAACATGGGCATGAAAGATATAATGTTGACAATAAGAACTTAGCAACCATGTTGTAACATGAAAATGAACACAAACAAAAGATCATGAAAATGAAATAATGAAAGTCAAACATGTGTTCAAATCATAAGGAAAAACATACAAATGGTTTTCAGCTTGTCCTTCATGGAGAGCAAAACATAAATGCATAGGACACCTTCAAGTTTAAGAGGGCGACTAGATACAATAATTTAGGAACAAGTGAAACCATAGTCATGAATCAATCAATGAAAACTTTGGGACAATGCACATTATACTCAGAATGACAACTATGCTCTCTTAATGGTGCATAGAGATAGAAGGTGGTGACTCAACATAAAAGTAAAAGAAAGGCCCTTCGCAGAGGGAAGCAGTGATTAAACATGTGCTAGAGCTTTTCATTTGTAAAACAGAGAGATAAAAATTGGTTTTGAGAGGTGGTTGTCTTTGTCAACGACTGACAATGGGGTTCTTACTATCTTCCATACAAAAATGAAGCAAGTTTTTGAGAGAGAGATTGGCACTTTTGTGCTCTTTTATAAAGCTTGGCACTCCTCCCCACCTTTTTTCCTTTCACAAACCATGGCTAACCGATTCCATCGGGTGCCCACCAACATTCACATTCCATGGAGGAGTGCCTTTTTTTCTTTTCTTTTTTTCCTTTTTTTTTTCTTTTTGGAATAAGCAATATGGAAGATAGCAAATCCGACCACTACGTCCCCATGAGCTAAAAACAGTGGCACAAAATAAGAAGTATTTTGAAAGTTTTTGAAAGGTAGCACATGAAAATTTACTTGGAATGGCTTACAAATACCATGCATAGGAATTTATAGTGGATACAATGGCAAACTTGGTTTTTGGGAGTTGGATGCACGAGTAGAGATCATACTCAGTACAAAATGAGGGCTAGCAAAAGACTGGGAGCGACCAACTAAGAGAGCAATAATGGCCATAATCATGCAAAGCGACAAAGCGACATTAAAAGAAGCATAAGAAGGCATCAAAAGTCAAAAACTAAATGATCATAGAGGAAATTGGCGACTTTGTAAGAGTCTAACATGTGTGAGCATGCGCCAAGTCAACCCAAATAAAGCATCAAGGAGAAAACCAAAATAATGCTTCCAAACAATATAAACAACGCACGATTTTTTTTCAAAGGCTCATTAAGCAATCTCAGTTATTTGAGACAAGACATGCTACAGCAAAACCACTAAGCATACTATCAAAAAGACATCAAGCACGACATGCAAAAGCCTAAGCCACAGTCTAAACAAGCTCCTTTTTGTACCACTTTTTGCATAAAGCTTTTTCTCTTTTCCAACACCATTCAAACCTTTTTTAATCCAACTCTTTTGAGGAAAACCAACATGGTTCAGAGGCAAAAATACACCTTGATGAAAAGATAAAACAAGATCTGAACAAAAATCAAGGCGAAAACGAAAACCAAAAGCAGTAGCAGAAAAAAGAAGAACACTCAGTTTTTGATAAGAGTGAAAACTAGAGCGTTCTTGGCAAATGAAAAACAAGTTCATCTCCTCCAAAAGAAACATGATGTGATCTAACCATTTATTGTAGCAAACTAAACTAAACTAATACTAAAAACAAAAACAACTGACGCTCCAAGAAAAACGCATAATGCATGAAGCAATAAAAATATAGAGTCTTGAAAGGTGACCTGATTTTTGCCAATGAAGAAGGGGTGCCTCGGGGGCATCCCCAAGCTTTGACGCTTGTACTTCTTGGATATTTCTTGGGGTGATGCATGGGCATCCCCAAGCTTGAGCTTTTGTCCATTCTTCATCTCATCTCATCATTCTCCAATCCCTACACTTGAAAACTTCCTTCATACAAAACTAAACACAAATCTATTAGCAACATTAGTGTAAGCATAACATATAATCAACCTATTTTTGCTTCACGTTTCAACCCAAAACCACCACATATATAGTAAATACTACTGTAGCAACTTCTCCAAAAGTTCCGTGATCAAAAGAACTCAAAAGAAAGCGATAAAGTGGCAAACACAAATATTGGCAGAAATCTGTCAAAACTAAACAGCTGACAAAGGTCGAATTTTTTAGGGGTTTTCTGTTGCTCAAATCAAAAAGTGTTCAACTAACAAAAGTTTGGATATAACCTGGGGCATATGCACAAGAAATCTCAGGTCCAAAAGATATACAGAGAATTTTCACGAATTTTTACGGTGCAGCACCGAAAACTGTTTCAGGACAGCAACATCCCCAAATCTTACCTCACTCAAATTAGAGGCTTCTCTTGGCACAACAACGAAATAAAAAGGATAAGGAGTGGTTATTACAGTAGTAATAACTTCCAAGACTCAAATAAAAGAAAAATTACTGAAAATAAACAATGGGTTATCTCCCAAGAGTGCTTTTCTTTAACGCCTTTGAGCTAGGCGCAGTAATTTGCAAAGATGCTCATGTGGGCGCCATATAAGAGCTTGAGGAAAAGGCGCCATATAGGAACTTAAAGCAATAGAGAGCATCAAAAAGCAAGTATGGAACACATTTAAATCTAAACCACTTCCTATGAAAAATAGTCTTGTAGAGAGACAAGTCATGAAAGCGCAAAGCAAAAAGCATAGGAAGGCAAAACAAGTACAACTTCAAAAATTGCAACATAAAGAGGGGAAACTCAATACTGTTGAGATCCATCAAACCATGTTTTCCTCTCTCATAATAACTTTCAGTAGCATCATGAATAGAACTAACAATATAACTATCACATAAAGCATCTCTATCATGAGCCACATGCATAAAAGGATTAATACTCCCCACATGAACAATCGTAGTAGGAGCAGATTCAACAGAATAATTATTCTCATCACCATAATCATCAAAAATAGGAGGCATATTGTAATCATAACTAATTTTCTCCTCAAAAGTAGGTGAACTGAAAATATTATACTCATCATTGTAACCATCATAAACTAGAGGTTTAGTATCATCACAAGCTAAAGAACAGCTATTTCGCAAAGCATATTCTTCAAACATATCATCATAAGAAGGAACATCACATATGGGAGATAAAATATTATCAGAACAAACTTTCTCCACTAAAGCTGGGGGACTAAAAATATCATACTTAACAAAACCAGCTTCCCCAAGCTTGGACTTTTCTATAGCATTAGCAATAACGGTGTTCAAAGCATTCATACTAACAACACTATTAGCATGCAAATTAAGCTCCAAACGTTTTCAATTTTCTCTTCAAACACTTCATATCTAAACTCAGGAAAAAGACTAAAGAACTCTTTGTTTTCCATTAAGCCTAACTAGTGAAAATAAAAACAAGAAACAAAAAGATGTAATTGTAGAATCTAAAGGAAATAACTTCGAGCACTCACACAGGAGGATGCGAGTACCTTTTACCTTACCTCCCCGGCAACGACGCCAGAAAAGAGCTTGATGTCTACGCATGCGTCTGTTCTTGTAGACAGTGTTGGGCCTCCAAGTGCAGAGGTTTGTAGAGCAGCAGCAAGTTTCCCTTAAGTGGATCACCCAAGGTTTATCGAACTCAGGGAGGAAGAGGTCAAAGCTATCCCTCTCAAACAACCCTGCAATTATGATACAGAAAGTCTCTTGTGTCCCCAACACACCCAATACACTTGTCAGATGTAAAGGTGCACTAGTTCGACGAAGAGATAGTGAAATACAAGTGGTATAGATGATTATAAGTAGTAAATGCAATCTGGAATAAAAATAGCAGCAAGCAAACAAGTAACAAAACAGCAAGTAAACGGTGTGCAAAGCTTGGAAACAAGGCCTAAGGATCATACTTTCACCAGTGGACACACTCCCAACAAATATAACATAATTGAACAAATAAATAACTTCTCTTCACTATGGTACTCTGAATTACTCTCCTATTGAACAACACTAATCATTGCGTAGTGGCTACAGAAGCACCCCTTAAAGTTCATCAAGTACTTGACAGACACCACTCATAGAGATATCCAAATCAAAGCACAACTCAAGATAGATATTATTGCAACTTAGACCAAGTACTAACACGGTGCACACACTGTCAACATTACACCATGAAAGGAGGAATAGATCACTTCAATACTATCATAGCGATAATTATTCTCATAATCCATAAAAGATCACAATCGTAGCCTAGACCAAGTACCACCATGATGCACGCACTGTCACCGTTACACCATGGCAGGAGGAATAGATTACTTTAATAATACCACTAGAGTACACATAATATCTGAATAATAACATCTACTTGTTCAACATGATACAAAGCTCACGATCACATAAAGATCACATCATGGGAGAGAGAGGTGAACCACATATCTACCGGTAGAGCCCTCAGCCCCGGGGATGAACTACTCCCTCCTCATCATAGGAGACAGCAAGGTTGATGGAGATGGCGGTGAGGTTGATGGAGACGGCGGAGACGGCGATGGAGATCGATGGAGATGGCTCCGGGGGCACTTCCCCGTCCCGGCAGGGTGCCGAAACAGAGACTTCTGTCCCCCAAAATTTGTCGACGGTGGCGGCGGAGCTGCGGAACTGTTTCTGGAAAATTGCCGACTCCCCTAGGGTTTTCCGTCCCGAGGCTTCTTATAGGCGAAGGGGCGTCGTCAGGGGGCAGCCAGGGGCTCCTCACACTAGGGTGGCGCGGCCAGGGCCTGGGCCGCGCCACCTATGTGTGAGGGCGACCTCTGGCCCCCCTCCGGCTCCCTTTCGGTCTTCAGGAAGCTTCCGGGAAAAATAAGACTTCTGGAACTTGTTTCGTCCAATTCCGAGGATATTTCCTGTGTAGCTTTTCTGAAACACAAAAAAGCAGAAAACAGGGAACTGGCACTGTGGCATCTTGTCAATAGGTTAGTTCCGGAAATCGCATAAAAATGCCACGAAGTGTAACGAAACAGTAGGCAAATGGTGTAAAAACAAGCATGGAGCATCAAAAATTATGGATACGTTTGAGACGTATCACCCATCAGCTCTTTCATGTGTGCTTTCATGTGTGAATGACAACAAAGAATATCAGTATAAATTAATTGACCCCCTCTCTCCTACTTTGTATATGTCATGTGTTTAAAGAATTGCATAATAAAATTGGTGCAGAGATGGAGTCACCTACATGATTTTTCTAATGCACAAAGCCGTTCAGGTTCTGATTTCTGAATGTGTAGGTTGTCAAAATGTTGGCATCCTAGTGGATGGATAACAACAAATATCTATCATGTAATTGTCCCTGTTAATCTTAATCCATATGTGAATAGAACTTATATGGAAGATTGTGTTATCGATTTATCTCAAATTTGTATTACAGACCTAAAACATTCAAAGAAATCTCTGAATTATATTTGAGGATTTGATTCACTCAATATTCATTTAGTTAGTTAATACTTTGAAACTTCACTAATGTGCACTTACATGGCCTCCTGTGTGCAGTGGTTGTTGGTGAAATTTCTAATTTTGTTGCTTATGCATTTGCTCCTGCTATATTTTCTATCCTATCTTTGTTTTGCAATGCACATCCCCTCAAGTGTAGTGGAACAATTGAGGTGAAGATGTAGTTAGGTATGCTCAGGTCAGAGATTCCATTCTCTAGGTTCAACTAGCAAAAGAGAATTTGTTTTAGCCCTTGCAGGTTCTTGGTAGGCACCCAAAGCATGATCTGGTTTGGATTTGGAGCAATTCAGTCCCGTGAGTTTCATGGCAAACTAATGGTTTTAGTTTGGTTAGGGATGATTTATGATTTGCTTTTATACCACAAGATTTTGAGAGATAAAACGAGCATATTAACTGATTATGAGGCTTAAAACATTTCAATCTGAATGTTTGTTTTGCAGGAGGTGGTTGCATATCTGATCTAGAAATTATATTGGAATGGTAAATCGCGAGCATCCGGCATATGAGAAGGTGAGGTATCTTCTGTGCCCATACAAATTTGACAATTTGTACACAATCCTCTCTCCCTGATGGTTATAGAACTATCATGGAGATATGGCCAGGTCCTGTAAGTCTTGTGGTTCATACAATATAAATTTTATTTGGCGGAATCTTTGGTTTGTTGAAGTTTAGAGGAAAGTAAAGCCATGATAATTTCAATGATAATTTGGTGCTCATGCAGTGCCATGTATCATTCCTGCTATAATTGAAAGAGGGTGTGTTGTGCAGTAAGCATCAGAGCAAAGTAAACACCAAAGTTGACCCATCTTTGTTGCCTCTACATGGCCTCCACTCAAGTGATTCTTGTTTGATTCTCTCAATTCTTTTGGTGAGCATTCTTCATTTTTCCAGCGTTCCATAGTTTGGTTGCTGATTCATTGCCTTGTCAGTACACAACCAGGTTAATTTGTGGATGTTGGTTGGAAGTAAATTAGGTGAAGAAGGCTCAAAGCTCAAAAATAGTTGGTGTTTTTTGCTTTAAGCTTTATGTTGTGAAATATGAATTTCCTTTGCATTTTTCACAAGAAGTGGGTTTGGAATTTGCCTGCTCACAGCCATTAGAGGTGCTCCTTCAGCAAAAGTTACTACTGCACTAATGGCAATGTACTGTACCTTCCGATTGTGCTCCATGGATCCTGTCAAATTTTCATGGTTGTTGTTTCAAGTATAAGATTAATATTATGTATGTATCTCCTCCTTCCAATTTTGCATATATTTACATTACCTAGAGACCTCACTTAGTCACTTTGGATTTGTCCTTACAATAGCAATTACTGCACTAAGTGCTTCTCTGAAAATTGTGTTACATTTTTGCAGTACTGGTTTCATTTGCTGATGCAAATATGATATTGATTAATGATCAAGCTATTCTCCAGTCAGTGATCATGGAAATATGGTTAGTTTTATTGATCTGCCCTGCCATTGCCTTGTATATTCTTCTTCTCAATTTTTCTTCACATACATCAACTTATGATGTGCCCTGCCGTTATGTCATGTCCTAATAATTCTTTGTTGATTTGTTCACAGAATTGTTGTCTCCGGTCGTTCAGATGGTTTCTGGGACTATCGAGGTTAGGTCCAAGTTCCACTGGTTGCTATTGCTCCTCTTCACAGATCTGCAGGTTGAATCTTCTGTTCTTTCTATTGATTGATTGATGTGCTCTGTTTTACAAACTTTGTATATTTTTAGTCATGATTTTGTACTCATGTCACCATTGGGTGATGCATTTCTTGCTATTTATTTGGTGTTTCTTCTTAGAGAGAAAGAAGTCTTACTCAATTTCTTTACGCTATCTGCAGTTGTTAATCTCATAGTGGAACTGCCAAGAAATTTCGATGGAAGACGCCAAGAATGAAGACGTCGATTGAAGACCAGGGATGGCAAACAATGGTAAGCAATTCCATGATTGATCATAGTTGAAAATGTGTTTTTTTGTGTGTAGTATACCATGGCTTTAAATCCCAAAAATCCAGCCTATCTGACATGGTTGTAGGGAATAGTTACAATATCAAGAGCCTTGGGAGTAAAGGTAACTTCTGAAAATTGGTTTTATTCTGAGATTTTATTCAGAACTTTTATGCACACGGCCAACAAGACACCTCCCTCCAAAGTAATGTCGGCCATTCTATTTGCTTTCTTCTATATCAATTGAAGTTTCATCTCCCACTCACCAACATTCGATTTTATGTAATTATTGTTCCACTGAATCATGACTTTGGACATCCTCAGCGTGGACATTGTGCTTGTTTTTACTGCTAACTACGGTTTCCCACATCTGAACATACAGTTTGCATTAACACAAATGTTGGGCCGTTTCGTCAAGAAGTTTCTCAGGACTGTACAGATGTATCACTCTATGGAAATTAGAAATAGAAAAGTAAAATGGTAGCCTTAGGCAGAATAGTCACAGATTTTAAAGCTAGGGATGGCATGATGTTTATTGTTCCAGTTGTTTAGTGATCTTTCTAAAAAAATGTAGTCATGTTTGGTTGTAGCCTGAAGATTTGACTTTGTTTGCTAGGTTATCCTCCTGCTTATCCAGAACTTGCTTTACGTATGTATATATAATCTTTTTTTTTGCGAGTAGTATATATAATCTTCAGTTTGTGTATTTTTTGGTATGCAACTACATGTGCAGATCTGATTTTTCTTTGTCTTGGTTGTTTGTGGGTACAAACTGCAGGTTTCAGTGTTTCACAGCTGTATGTACATGAGAATGCTCAAGTTGCAGAGATCTGAGGCAGGTAAGAATATTGCAAACATTTTCTCTTCCATTCTAGGTTTATCTAGGGCTGCAAGAAAAGCTTGAGACTCATGAGCGGATCCAGATCGACTCAATTATTAGCTCGACTCAGCGAAGAAATGAGCCGAGTATGAGTTGTCTTATCTAGCTTGACTGGAGCACGAGTTGATCTTGAGCCAACAACCGTTTACCTCACAATTGAACTTTTAAAATCTTCAGGCTTTCATGGAACTGTATTTTATTTAAACTGATTGAAGTGTTGTCGAATGCTTCAGGTTTTAGTTAACACTTAGTACAAGCTGCAGTTGACCACTCGGAAGGGAACACCAGTTATGTGATGAACTTGTTGGGAGCCAAATATTGTGTTTATGAACATATACAATGAGGAGAGGTACGTAGTTCAAGGTGAGCAGAAAGTTGGTGATGTCTTGGAAAGTCTCTTTCATTTTTATCAGAGCCTACGACCCACTCAGAGAGGTCTTATGCTAAATATTGGTTAGATCTCAACTCTTCTTGATTGTTGGTATTCTAGATCTGGGAAGAAAATTTTATCCCTTCTCCCTTACAGTAACTTGGACATTTTGGAGTGTTAGATCTGTCTATACAGATATGGTAGATCAAGTATTGAATGGTATATATGGGTAAATACCATTGTTTTTATAAAACTAATAAAGTACAATGGTAAGAAAGATAACTATGGGATTATTCATTAAGAATCATGCCTTGTTTGGCATATGAGGAATAATAATTCCTCACTTGCACATCATCTTATCTTTTATTTGATCCACTTATTTTTTGAAAGAAAACTTTAGGAGAGGTTCTGACAGTATAAGAAATATTAATATGAAATGCAACTATGCAAAATATATACAAGACCCAACAAAAGAACTAAGGCACATAACCAATGGCTGTAAACCACTCCAGGATGGGAACAATAGAGCACTAATCTCTTCCTCGCACTCTGAAGATCTCATCCTTCTCTAAA
Source organism: Dactylis glomerata (assembly GCA_007115705.1). Lineage (NCBI taxonomy): Eukaryota > Viridiplantae > Streptophyta > Magnoliopsida > Poales > Poaceae > Dactylis > Dactylis glomerata. Next base: position 451,549 of record QXEO01001348.1, on the reverse strand, counting down.
CTTCAAAATCTTGACCCACTTGCATATTTGAAATATTTCTGCAGATCTGTGCAAATGCAAGGTAAGGTGACGTGTTTACTGCCATGGCAGATGCCAGGCATCTTTAAGAGCCCAATTTTATTTTTACTTGAAATCCTAAATTCTTATCTAATGGCTTTGATTTCTATTTCGTTGTCACTAGCTTTGTCACACATTCTACATGAAAATCTTGCATCCTAACTCTGTTGCTATATAAATCATATGGAGGGTCTAATAGTCTTGAAGTTGCCTCGATTTCTCACATGTTAAGGTAGCTTGGCATTTTTCTTTTGCAGATCTGTCATGTACAGTATAACCTGCTCGTGATGGATTTTCTTAAGATGCTGCTGAACAGAGATATATCTGACACAACATTATCTGGGACTGCTCTCTTGAATGTCAGGTCCTTCTGTCACCTTTTTCTATCATAAGATGCAGTATGTTGTTTTAATTCTGGTTTGAATTCTCGCGCTCTCTCCACTCTTGCAAACTCTGAATATTTTATCATGGGTAGATCATGAGGACACTAGAAGGCTTAAAGGTTCATGTATTGTGCAATATGCACAAAGAGTACCATGTATCTGATATTATCTTGCAATCGGCAAAGGAGTTGACGTATGCAGTTCGCTTTCGCATTTGTGAAGATTCTCTTAAATCTATCTTGCTGCTATACATGACCTTGTAGTTGATATCATATAATGCTGACATAATTTGTTGGTTTATCCTGTGACACTCGAGCCTAGGGAGAGAGACAGTAGTGTACTTCCAAAAGAGATATGGTCTTAGTATTCAGTACAAATCTTTGAATTTCTTGCAAGTGGGGACTCCGCAGAGGATGCAATTTCTGCCGTAGGAGGTTAGTATCCTGAACAACTATTCTATGGATGTTTTGTACTGAGTTAACGTACAGCTGTATCACGAATTCTTTGGAGTGAGTGATATAATTAGTTAAAGTGAAGCTTTTTGTGGGATTATCGCCCATAGACATCTCTCACTGATATAGGAAAAAGAGAAGCTCTGTTAGCTATTGCACTAAGCAATACGTTCTGCTCCCTGACAATTTATGTAGGGCCAGGTTTCAGTTCTCTTTATTGTACCATGGACTTCTTTCATGTGTTTGACATATTAAGAGTAACTGTCTCAGTGGTTCTTTCATGCTTATGACTTGAGACAATCATTAGTGTATTCAGAACGGTATGTTTTCATATATTATTTTAGCTTCATCTTTTTTCAGAACATTTACTCATAACCAGTTGTATGTTGATGGGCGAGGGACATACGCTGTTTTGACACGCACTGAATGCTTATGACATTTTCCTGGGAATGGGGTTCGTGGACCAAAAATAATTTTGGACCATCGAACTGTCAGTTTTGCCTTGAGAGTCCAAGTATCTTCCAGAATAGGACTAACTATGATATTTTGTAGAATAGCTTGGTATAATATATTAGATTCCATGGCGTTACTCAGATATGTTCTGCACTCAGTATCTTTCTACATGTCAAGACCTCTGTTCATAGCACATGATTTGACTGTAACATGACGCACAAGTGCGTACACACTATCCAAAAAAGGATATCATATTAGTCAGAGTGGTTATTATTGATAGTTGTACAGTTTATTTCAGCTGAGGTGGTAACTGAACTCAACGTTATAACTGTGCAGCTAGATGAAAAAACTGTATCTCAGATGGCTGCTTCTGATGAGTCACCTCAGTTCCTCTTTATTGTGCTAATTTGCTCTATCTTCAATTGAAACCACGAACTATACTATTTATTTTTCTGAACTGTTCATATCATATCTGAAAATTGTGTGTAAAACTGATGTATAGCGATGTGCTGAAAAAATCAGGAGCAACTCTTGGAAGGTTTATTAGAAAAACTATTACCTTCATACACCTTTTGTTGCTATCTTTACCATTTAAAGTACTATCGTGATATATGCGGCATCTATTGATATGTTAGTATATTTATTGAAGATTGATCCCAGATATGGAGTACATTCGAAGGAAGTCAAGTTGTGATGACTGTTGTGTTTTACACCTCTGTGCATGAACTTCATCGCTTTGCCACTCAATCAACGATGCTGCAGCCCAAGCAATCAATACACGAAGACGGTTCAAAAGAAGGCGTTGATGACTTGTACACCGAGTTGAAGAAAGGAAGAAAATGAAAATGCCTTTATTGGTACTACTACAAAGCTACAGACCGAAAAAGATTTCTTAGTTGCAGTTCTATCTGATTCATTGCGTCGCTGCAAGTTCTCAGTCTGTAGTATGTCTAAGGGAGGATAATATGGATTCCATTAAGTTGCTTGTTCTGCATCTTTCTTGTATTTATTCGAATGCCTATGCTTGTATCTTACCTTGATTTTTTTGTACTAAATCAGCGACAACAAATATGGTACCTCTGCTTGTTCGTACCTTTCCATTCTGTCTACCTACGGGTGTTAAAGGATTGAGTGGTACCTCTGCTTGTCAGTGGCACACTGATGGATGTCGAGGGCTTTCTTGGGTGCTAGGTCTGTCAGTTGAAGCAAACCTCCTTCTACTTCTTTGAAATCCTGCTCTTGGTGTGCTATGTATTAACCAGATTTATCCTTGTGGTGCAGTCTTTCACACCTCTTGATGTTTATGTTCCCTCGGGGCAGGATGCTCTTTTGGGGCACGTGTTAGTGAAGAACTGGTCAAGAAAAGCATCAATGAACTTGCTGAATTTGATTTGATCCCTACCACAGATAAATCCTTCCAAACCAGCGTCCATGGATGCTAAAGTAACGACTTTCCCCCGCTTGTTGTTCCACTACCGTGGAAAAAAACAGTCGCCCCTCTCAGCGTCAACATCCTATGATCACTCTTATTATCAATATTTATAATATTATGAAACTTTTTTTGGTCCCACCTTTTATAAATTGCGCTTTTTATGCTTGCTTGCTCGCCGTTAGGCGGGCAAGCGCGCGTCAAGCCGCGCTACCCTACCTAGTATTGAACATTCTTATAGAGTGACACTACCGACAACAATCATACGTGCAACGTTCATCTTATTGTCACGCTCGCAGTATAGATATGTTTACACAAAAGTAGAGAGTGCTACAGTCGGTTGACACAAATCGGTTACATTGTTAGATAAGGCGGTATAAGCAACAAGTTATATAATTGATACTTCCTCCGTTTCATGACTCAACTTTGTCTAGATTTGCATATATCGAGACGTGTTTTAGTGCGAGTTATATACGAATATAAACAAAGTTGAGTCAAGAATTATGAAACGGAGGGAGTATCTCTTAGTGACATCTCTTGAATGTAATTCATGGATATAATCATATGTAATGGTTAAAATAAATTAAGATCATGCATCGAAAACATAATATCTAGTACAATAGGGAGACTCGGTGTATATTTCCATTAAAGAGAGATCATTCTTTTGTAAGAAAAGAGAATTTTCTTCCCTTCCAAATGGGAAATCACCTGATATCAGTGCACAAAGACTAATACAATACTAAATTCCTCTATCCCGGAATACATGGCGTATGAATTTGGTGAGAAGTCAATGATTTCTTAATTTGATCAAGTGTTGCAATACATGGCGTATGTGGCCAATACATCTTACCAAATTCATCATGGAGTATAATTTCTTAATACATGGCGTATCAATTAATGTGACACTCTGAAGTGATCGTTTGTTCTGGCCTCCCATTTTTTTCGCGTGTCTGGTCTGCCCTCTTGGTCCCTTCAGAGTGCATGACATCTTCTGGGCTACCCAACATCAATTATCATGTGTGTCGGCGTCAGTAGGTGGTCCATTAAGATAGCAGTAATGACATTTCTCGTGATGGGCCATTAGATGTCAAATAGGAGTATCTATATCTATAATACTTATAAAAGAGTTAATATTTTCTTTTTTAAGGCAAGTTTTATGGTACATTTTTCCAATTCATACTACTCCCAAGATAGCTAGTAGTATGAAAGGCCCAGGCCCATGACGCTAACTGCTGGGAGGGTTCGTTTAATGATAAAAAAACAATGCACCTTTCACGGCACCTCCAAACAGAAGCAACACCGCCGCCATCTCCAACCTTCAGACCTTGCCGCCGCCACCTCCAACCTTCGCCGCCGCCACCTCCAACCTTCAGACCCTGCTGCCGCCAGCTCCAAAACCCCGCCGCCGCCGCACCTCCAGAGCCCGCCGTCGCCACCGTACCTCTAGAGCCCGCCGTCGCCGCCATTTTCATACCGCCCCACCTTGCCTCTACCTCCAAACGCCGCGGCCGCAACCCGCTGCCCGTGGCGACCACCCAGACGCCCTAGCAGGCCGCCGCCACAGCGCACGTCATCTTTTTCAACGGTGGACGTCTCGTTATCAATAGCGGAGTCTACATCTCGTTATCAATAGCGGAGTCTACATCTGTCGGCGCCGGCCAACCACTCTCCACTGTCCAAATTTTCCTGCATCGCTGCACGGAGCCGACGACAGCACACACTACCCAGTCGGCGCATTTAGAGTGTATGATCTTCCTCTTAGCTTGTCCATAAAATTAAATGGTGATTGATTTCGTGAAACCTGGGCAGTCCTGCGAATTATGCATAGAAGTAGAGGTAGAATTCCTTCCTGTCAGAAAGAAAGTAGAATTCCTTGAAAATTACTGATTCGTGTGCAGTATTTCACCTTGTATATATTCTGTATATAGAATCGAATGGCCTGTATCAGATTGAGATAGTGATTGTTGAAGTCAAAATTCAGAGCATTGTCAATGCCTATTCTATGTGCAGCTGAGCTCAGGCCCGAAAATTTGTTCGATATTCTCTTGTCATAGTCGTAGGTAGTAGTAGCTTTGTAGGATTTTACCTTGAGGATTCACTAGTTTGTTTCGAGTACATGCATCTTATCATTCCTTGCTTTCTGCACCTTGTTGGATTCTAGCAACGCGGAACATGTTCATGTTTTGAGTCATATGCTTGCAAAATTCAGATGTACTTAACTTTGTTGTCTTGCTGTTGGTCTGACTCTCCCCACGTTGGTCCCTGATCTGAACACTTCACTAAGATATTAAAATTTGTTACAAAATCCAAAAATTAGAAAAATCACCTGCAGTTCCATCTTGCACATACAGTTTATTTCATACATTATTAACTTGACTAGTAACATGAATCTTACTTTGATGATGGCAGGTTTCAGACATGGATGGTGAAGACGATCACATGAAGAGGTGTGAAGAGTACAATCTCGTGGTTAGCAAGACCTTCAGAAGTGAGGAGGAAGGATACCGGTTCTATAATGACTATGCTAAGGTCAAAGGGTTCAGTGTTAGAAAGGAAGAGGTGAAATACTTGCCAGGCACCAAGACACAGTTCAGGCGCCTTTACATGTGCTTTAAAGATGGATATCATACAGTAAAGAACTTGGGAAGGCGGCGGTTTGTGATTTGAGTAAACAAGCAATCAACTTTGCGATATGCTTTTATAATCTGGTGAGTTAAAGAAGACCAAAGAAATGTTTGTTCAATGTTAAACAGAGATCATTGTCTTATCATTTCATATGCATTTATAATCTGGTGAGTTAAACAGAGATCATTGTCTTAGTAGTTTGGTGTTCAGACATCCGATCATGGATCTCTACTAAATCTAAATTCTGCCATGCTTGCTTTACTACTTTGTACTTCAAAAACAAATGTTCAGCATCTTCAAACAAGTGTTCAGACATCCGATCATGGATCTCTTCTAAATCCGATCAGAGATCTCGGTTGAAATGAGATTTTCTGAATAGCTTTCCAAAACCTGTATGCTTTGTTCTGAGTTAGCTGGCTGTGCTCCTCCGTATCTCTGTACATACATCTTGTATATTGTTTCCAAAACCTGGGATTTTTCTGCCATTCTAGCTATGATTTAATGAATGTGATAGATCGGCCATTTCATTCTCTTATAGAAAACCTAGTAATTTTCTATATTCTTGCAAAACTAGTTTGGACATGCTCGGTTGTCATATGCACTTCAACACTTAAGATTTAGAAAATTAGTCTGTACAAGTTGTCTATGATAATTTTAGGAATGTTCTGATTTTCAGCTTTTGTTTCCTTTGGCTATCTGACACGGTTTATTCTTAGCAACATATTGGACTTTTTACATTCAGCAAGAAACAAGTTACGATTGTTCATAGCAATATCAGGAATGTAAACTACGATGATAAGGATGCACCGGTTATTTTTGTTGCAGATGCTCCTATACAGCTGGTTTTACCAGAGGAAATAAAGCCTACGTTCAGGACTCCATGCAATTATATAATGGTGGGCAAGCCGCCACCGCCCCAAGACGCCGCATGCCACCCGCTGCTACCCCTCATCGCTGAGAGGCCTCCCCCATCCTCGATCTCCCAAGCCAGGGCCACGGCGTCTCATTGAACCAGCAGCAAGTCCACAACCTTCTAATCAGCAATACGGCCACGGCGATCGGAATTCAAAAGTGATGATACAAACTAAGTCAGATTCAGCCAACATATGCTCTGTCTTCTTGTTCTGCCTGTGTGTGTTCCAGCAATTTGATTGTGGCATATAACTTGTTACAGAGAAGTATTAACTCGAGGGTACTAGAGCTGCTATCGTGTACTCCATTAGCGAAAAGAATAGACTGTCCTGTGTGCCACTCGTGTATGTATATACTGCTGCTGCAGTACACACCCTGCCCCAATTTGAGAAAATCTCAATGTGAAATCTAATACTAAGGAACTTATAATTGTTTCTGATCTTGACATAATTTTGGAAAACTTTCATATTTTTCTACTGAATATTAGAACTACCTAGTACCTACTACAAATGTGCCGCTCTGAATGTACTTTGAGAGAGACGAACCGAAGATGGCAGACGGAGAGAGACCAACAGGGTTCAGTAAAGTAGTTTTGCTCAATTCAAAGACACTAGAAGGTTTGTTTTGCAAATATACCAGCAGGCACCTCATTGATGGATCCTACCATCACTTTTCAATCCAATGGCTAATGTACCGAGGGTGCAGGCGTGCAGCTGGTGCACAAGTTTGTCTGTTCACAGGAATTCTCCGACCTAGGCTTTATATCAGTTTGATTGTGGGCCGCGGGCTGCTAGGCCAGGGGCTGTTGGGCCAGAGCCAGTCTACAAAAACGTGACGATTTTTTAAAGTAGTATGAATTACACTAGTCCTCTTTTAAGGACTAGTATGAATTAATATGGGCCATTAGATATACAAAAATGAATGGTCAATATTTATTTGGGGGTACCACAAAACTCCTCTTTTTTAAAGCCACCCCACCAATTCTACATGGGCAAATCAATACCGCAAAATCAGTCCTAGCTAATCAAATCTAACAATCCAGATAACTATAATCCCGCCTAATCAAAACTTTTTGGTGCACCTAACAATTTACAACGACAGATTGAATACTCATCCCGCAGAGGAAATTTTGAAACCAACGACCCCGCGTCCACAGGCCCTACAATCTGAACAAACCAAAAAAAAGGAAAAAATGTTCGCACCCCCACGATTACGGGCACGATCACCTCTCCCTGAACGCTTCGCCTAGAAGTCATCCTCGCCACCTTCCTTGACGGTACCCTCGCCGCCTTCCTTGACCGTGCCCTCGCCGCCTGGACGAAACCCTCACCGCCCGCAGCACATTCGCCTCAGAGGACGACACCCTCAACGCCCGTCAGCACATCCGTCCTCAACGCCCGGCAGCACATCCGCCCTCACCGCCTTCCTTGATGGTGCCCTCGCCGCCTTCCTTGATGGTGCCCTTCCCCGCCCGGCAGCACGTTCGCCTCAGTGGACGGCGCCCTTGCCGCTCGGCATCACCATTGCCTTGGTGAACAGGATCGTCCTGCATCGCATCGTCGGGTGGGCGGCCGGGCAGCCGCTCCTGCCATCACACCCTCGCCTCTGTATTCGCCATCCTGTAAATAATTATTACAGATATGTAAGTTTTCAGTAAACTTCTTTACCTGCAGAACTCTTAGCTCATCAGCGAGTGCTGCAAATCTGCAATATGTGCGATATTATCCCAAGCATTGCCCTTCTGCCGCCTAGGTCTTATCTTTTCTCCCACAGATCCCATCAATGCATTAAGAAGTAAAATTGCCCGGATAGGTCCAAGCCAACCAGGTTCTCGCCGAGCCCCGTCGAGGCTCTAATCTTGCACTGCCGCCGTGACCCGACCTTGCACAGACGATGACCTCGATGCCAACTACAACAGGTGCATACTCTTCTCCTATACATAAGATAAGATATATACCATCATAATGCTGGAATTATCTTGCAGACTACACAGGTATGATGAATCTAGAATTTAGATCAATATATAACAGTAGTGCTTGTAATTAATTTGTACGTGCATCCATTGTTCCAGTCTTCCAGATGAGCTCCCGTGTTCAGGACATCGGCAGTCTACCCGGCCGGAGCCATGGGAAAGGAAATCGAGACGATAGGCTCAGCAGCTTGCCTGACGACATTCTGCTCACTGTTCTGGACCGCTGCAAGGCCCCCAATGCTGCCAGAACCAGCGTCCTCTCCAGGCGGTGGAGTCAGCTCCCCGCCGTGCTTTCTGGACTTACAGTAAAAGTGTGTTTGGTAGATCGGCCCAATTCAGAAATTCTCCTTCTAATCGAGATTTGCTTGTTTGTTAGCCCGGTTCGCTTCTCTGAGCACTGCCCACCTCATACGGATACTGCCTCTCAGCCCTGTCCACTTGAGAAGCTCAAATCGAGCTTCTCAACTGAGCTCGGCTGGCTCCATCCCGCAAAACGCCTCGGGCGGCCCGCCACTGGCCCGCGTGCGCTCGCCCCGCCTGCCCGGACGCCCCCAGAGCGAAAATCCCCCCCCTGAAACCTTGTCTCTCTCCCGCTGGCGACTCCACTGGCGACTCGCGTCGTCGCCGTTCTCCTCGCGCCGCCCAGCGCCGCCTTCTCATCTCGTCTCTCGCTCGCTCCCGCGACAGCCCCGTCCCACCGAGCCCGCAGCCCTTCCGGCCTCGTCCCGCGGCGGCGGCCGACCAGGAGCATCGCCGCGCAGGAGATCCCCTTCCTCTGCCGACCGGAACCTCACCAACTTGCCTTCTCGCGCCCCGTTCCACTCCCTTGGCAGATGCACAACTGGTCGACGGAGTTCGGCAGAAAGCGGCGGACGGAGACGCCGGCAAGCAGCGAGCGGACGACGCCGGCAAGCAGGGGGTTGGGGCGAAGCATGGCGGCGCCTAGTCTCGCCGGCGGCGGTGCCGGAACCGAGCCGGACATGGCAGGGACCCGATTGCTTTTATGTTTTGTATGGCAGGGACCCAATTGCTTCAATGTTTTCTGTGACAGGGATCTGATTGCTTTTTATTCGTGTATTCAGGAGCTTTTGTGCAAATTCTAGACCTATTTAGTATATCTCAACACATACGATCCACCAAACAACGGATGAACTCAACATTTCTCAACCGACACATGCTACCAAACACACTCTAAAATCTCAGCTCAACATGTTGAACTCAGCTTGGCTCAACAGAGATAGTAATTCTGAGGTGGACCGGGCTACCAAACACACCCTAAGTGTTTTGGAGTTTGGACTTCCTGCCTCACAATGGGCCGATATTCAAGAACAATGAAGTGGTTCGGAGCAACAAAGTCGTGGTTGAAGCGACCACGAACATGCTAGCAGGCGGAGCTTCAACCCGAAACCCCATCCACACTACAACACGGAAGCTAATATAGGGCACTCTAAAGTGCCTCTAATATTCAATAAAGTGCTTTTAAATATCTTTTAGAGCACTTTGAAATATGCCTCCTTTACTCATGCCCCTAAAACTTTTTGGGACACTTTGATCAAAGTGCCTCTAATTAAATTTAGTTAGAAGCACTTTAAATTATGTCTCTAAAAATTATTAGGGCATTTGGTTGAAGTGCCTCTAAAACTCGATAAAAATATACTTTTTGGGACACTTTGATCAAAGTGCCTCTAATTAAATTTAATTAGAAGCACTTTAAATTATGCCTCTAAAAATTATTAGGGCATTTGGTTGAAGTGCCTCTAAAACTCGGTAAAAATATTGTTCAACTAGCCTGATTATTTTATGTGGCAAATGCTGTCGGTTTCTTCCATTTATTCTTTTCCTTATGAAGGGGAAAGGAGCCGCCGTGTTAGCTAGACGGCCTGTTTATTCTTTTCCTTTAGCGACCGGCCTGGGAGAGACTACAGGGCCCGATCCAGGTTAACACGTCGAGTTTCAGTCCAGACTCCTAGGGCGCGTATCGCCCAATTGGGCCCACAAAGAGGCACAGGTGGCCCAACTACTTCTGCAGCTGGCGTCAGCGCACACTGCAGCCACATGCGTCCGGCTACTGGGTTGTCAGAGCAGAGCAAGCGGTCTATATAAACTGGTGAGTAAATTACAAGAAACTACCAGTTTTGGGGCGTGGCGTTACAAATTGGACCGATTTTCGTCTAAACGTGTTTTAACAGTCTGGCTGACCGATGGGACCCATTTGTAAGGGCTGACTTGGCTGCACATTGATGCGGGCAGGATAACCACCCAGTTGGGAACCCCAAGAGGAAGGTATGATGAGTACAGTAGCAAATTTTCCCTCAGTAAGAAACCAAGGTTTGTCAGTCCAGGAAAAAGCCAATACTCCAGAAGGTGATGCTTGCTAGCTTCGCGACAGCTCCGGACAATTTATAAGGCGCCTCGTCCAAGCTTTCATTTGCCAGCTGCAACGCGAAACCTGCACACAACACAACCAAATACTTTGCTCCCAACTTACGATGAGGTTGTCAATCTCACCGGTTTGCTTGAAACAAAGGAATGAGTGTATCGAGTGGAAAGCAATAGTAGTATGCAAGTAAAGTAAACAATGTGAGTAAAGTAAATAGGTGATAGCAATATAAAGGAAATAGGACCGGGGTCCACAGTTCACTAGTGGTGTCTCTCCGTAAGATAAAATAACACATGCTGGGTAAACAAATTACAGTTGGGCAATTGATAGAATAAAGACAACGTGATATGTCAAGAGTATCACTATGAGATTTACTCTGGGCATTACAACAAGATACATAGACCGCCATCCAACTGCATCTATGACTAATAATCTACTTGTGGCGAATCAATCCGAGAACTCCATAAGTAGTAAGTTGCGAACAATAGATAACTGCATTAAGCAAAGTGTGTAATGTAAACAAAGCATATGCCCTCGAGCATATGAATATTGTTTTCCCCCTAGTAGCAACAGTACATCTACAACCTTAGAGGTTTCTGTCACTCCCCTATATTAAATAGAGGCATGAACCCACTATCGAGCATAAATACCCCCTCTTGGAGTCACTAGCAACTACTCGGCCAAGATAGCTACTAACAACGGAGAGCATGCAAGATCATAAACAACATAGAGATAACATAAGATAAAATTCAGCACTTCAACTCAATCATAACACCAATATTCATCAGATCCCAATAAACACAACATGTAGAATTACATAACGGTGATCTCGATCATGTAAAGCATCTCACGAGATCTAAACATGAAGCACATGGTGGAGAAGAAAACCATCTAGCTACTGCTATGGACCCATAGTCCAAGGTAGACTACTCACTCATCGCGTCGGAGGAAAGCATGGCGATGAAGAAGACCTCCGGTGGTGATTCCCCTCTCCGACAGGGTGCCGGGAAGAGCTTCTGGACCCTCCCGATCTCGGGTCAATGACGGTGGCAGATCGCTATGTGTTTCTGGAAAAGTGATCAGGTGTTTAGGTTTTTCCCGTGGGGGGGGGGCTTTATAGGCGAGGAGGCAGCGTCAGAAGTGGACCAGGGGGCCCACACCACAGGCCGGCGCGGGCCAGGGACAGGCCATGCCCCCTGGTGGTGTGGCCGCCCTGTGGCTCCTTTCCGTCTCCTCTTCGGTTCTCTGGAAGCTTCAGTAAATATCTGGACGTCTGGCTTTTGTTTCGTCCAATTCCGAGAATATTTCCTGTGTAACTTTTCTGAAACACAAAAACAACAGAAAACAGGGAACTGGCACTGTGGCATCTCGTTAATAGGTTAGTTCCGGAAAATGCATAAAAATGCCACGAAGTGTAACGAAACACTAAGCAAATGGTGTAAAAACAAGCATGGAGCATCAAAAATTATGGATACGTTGGAGACGTATCAGCATCCCCAAGCTTAACTCTTGCTCGTCCTCAAGTAGGTAAGTGATAACAAAAGATATAATTTTTGAGGTGACATGCACCTACACAATCTTAACCACATATGTAAGCGTTGTGCGCTGGGATCAAAAGAACTTAAAACATGGGCATGAAAGACATAATCTTGATAGAAGAAACTTAGCAACCATGTTATAACATGAAAAAGAACACAAATGAAAGATCATGAAAATGAAACAATGAAAGTCAAACGTGTGTTCAAATCATATGGAAAAACATACAAATGGTTTTCAGCTTGTCTTTCATGAGAGAGCAAAACATAAATGCATAGGACACCTTCAAGTTTAAGAGGGCGACTAGATATAAGTAATTTAAGAACAAGTGAAACCAACATCATGAATCAATCAATGAAAACTTTGGGACAATGCACATTATACTCAAAATGAGAACTATGCTCTCTTAGATGGTGCATAAAGGTAAAAGGTGGAGACTCAACATAAAAGTAAACGAAAACCCCTTCGCGGAGGGAAGCAGTGATTAAACATGTGCTAGAGCTTTTCATTTGTAAAACAGAGAGATAAAAATTGGGTTTTGAGAGGTGGTTGTTTTTGTCAACGATTGGCAATGGGGTTCTTACTATCTTCCATACAAAAATGAAGCAAGTTTTTGAGAGAGAGATTGGCACTTTTTGTGCTCTTTTATAAAACTTGGCACTCCTCCCCACCTTTTTTCCTTTGACAAACCATGGCTAACCGATTCCATCGGGTGCCCACCAACATTCACATACCATGGAGGAGTGCCTTTTTTTCTTTCTTTTTTTTCTCTTTTTTCTTTTTCTTTTTGGAATAAGCAATATGGAACATAGCAAAACCGACCACTACGTCCCCATGAGCTGAAAATAGTGTCACAAAACGAGAAGTGTTTTGAAGGTTTTTTTCAAAGTTAGCACATGAAAATTTACTTGAAATGGCTTACAAATACCATGCATAGGAATTTATAGTGGACACAATGGCAAACTTGGTTTTTAGGAGTTGGATGCACGAGTAGAGCTCATACTCAGTACAAAATGAGGGCTAGCAAAAGACTGGAAGCGACCAACTAAGAGAGCAATAATGACCATAATCATGCAAAGCGACAAAGCGACATTAAAAGAAGCATAAGATGGCATCAAAAGTCAAAAACTAAATGATCATAGAGGCAATGGCGACTTTGTATGAGTCTAACATGTGTGAGCATGCGCTAAGTCAACCCAAATAAAGCATTAAGGAGAAAACCAAAATAATGCTTCCAAATAATTTAAAACAATGCATGATTTTTTCAAAGGCTCATTAAGCAATCTCAGTCATTTGAGACAAGTCATGCTACAGAAAAACCACTAAGCATACTATCAAAAAGACATCAAGCACGACATGCAAAAGCCTAGGCCGCAGTCTACACAAGCTCCTTCTTGTACCACTTTTTTGCATAAAGCTTTTTCTCTTTTCCAACACCATTCAAACTTTTTTGAAACAAATCTTTTGATGAAAACCAATATGGACCAGAGGCAAAAATACACCTAGATACAATGATATAACAAGATCTGAACACAAATCAAGGCAAAAATCGAAAGCTAAACACAGTTCTAGAAAAAGAGAACACTCGTTGAAACGATAAGAGTGAAAAATGGAGTGTTCTTGGCAAATGAAAAGCAAGGCAACTTCTCCAAAAGAATTTTGTTGGGGTCCAACCATTTATTGCAGCAAACAAAACTAAAGAAAACTGAAAACTAAAACAACTGACCCTCCAAGAAAAACGCATAATGCATGAAGCAATAAAAATATAGTGTGTTGAAATGTGACCAGATTTTTGCCGATGAAGAAGGGGTGCCTCGGGGGCATCCCCAAGCTTTGACGCTTGTACCTCTTGGATATTTCTTGGGGTGACATGGGCATCCCCAAACTTGAGCTTTTGTCCATTCTTAAACTCATCTCATCATTCTCCAATCCCTACACTTGAAAACTTCCTTCATACAAAACTAAACACAAATCTATTAGCAACATTAGTGTAAGAATAACATTGAATCAACCCCTTTTGCTTTAGGTTTCAACTCAAAACCACCACATATAAAGCATATACTACTGTAGCAACTTCCCCAAAAGTTCCATGATCAATAGAACTAAAAAAGAAAGCGATAAAGCGGCAAACACAAATATTGGCAGAAATCTGTCAAAATAGAACAGCTGACAAAGGTCGAATTTTTATAGGGTTTTCTGTTGCTCAAATAAAAAAGTGTTCAACTAATGAAAGTTTGGATATAACCTGGGTCATATGCACAAGAAATATCAGGTCCAAAAGATATACAGAGAATTTTCACGAATTTTTACGGTGCAGCACCGAAAACTGTTTCAGGACAGCAACATCCCCAAATCTTACCTCACTCAAATTAGAGGCTTCTCTTGGCACAAAAACGAAATAAAAATGATAAGGAGAGGTAATTACAGTAGTAATAACTTCCAAGACTCAAATAAAAGAAAAAGAACTGAATGTAAAAACATTGGGTTATCTCCCAAGAGTGCTTTTCTTTAACGCCTTTGAGCTAGGCGCAGAAAGTGCGAATCAAGTAATATCAAGTGATGAAGCATCAAGCTCATTATTTGCTCTAAGAATAGAGTCAAAAAGAAATTTCTTTCTCTTACTAGGGAAGTGTTCCATACCTTTCTTGAGTGGGAATTGATATTTGATGGTGCCTTCGCTCATATCAATGATGGCACCTACAGTTCGAAGAAAAGGTCTTCCCAAAATAATAGGACATGAAGCATTGCATTCAACATCCATGACAAGAAAATCAACGGGAACAAGGTTATTGTTTACCACAATAAGAACATCATTAATCCTTCCCAAAGGTTTCTTCTTAGCAACATCAGCAATAGGAACATCATAATAACACTTTTCAAGCGGTGGTAAATCAAGCATGTCATAAATTTTTCTAGGCATGATAGAAATACTAGCACCTAGATCACATAAAGCATGGTAATCAAAACCATTAACATTCATATCAATGATGGGTTCCCAACCATCTTCTAACTTCTTGGGAATAGAAGCTTTTTGCTTCAAGTTTTCATCCCTAATTTTCATAAGAGCATTGGTAATATGCTTAGTAAAAGCAACATTTAAAGAACTAGCATTAGGAGTCAAAGCAAGATTTTGCAAGAACAAAATAACTTCAGATATATTACATCCCTCAACATCAAAATCATTAAAGGAAATAGAGCTATCATCTCCTACACTCCGAAAAATTTCAGCACTCTTTTGAGAAAAAGTTTTAGCAGTTTTAGGCTTTTTAACACAAGGAGTGGGAGTTTTCTCTACACCAATCAAAGTAAGAGGATTGCTAGCATTTGGAACAACATCATTAGAGGTAGTAATGGTACATACCTTCATCTTTCTAGCCATCTCATCTTCTCTTTTCCACCTGGCATGCAATTCTGCTAGCATCCTAACATTTTCATCAATTCTAACTTAGTTAGCATTAGCAGTAGCAAAAGTATTGTTCTCTTTCACATCATTAGGCAACACTTTTAATTTCAGAAGTTCAACATCATGAGCAAGGCTATCAACTTTAGAAGCAAGAATATCAATTTTGCCTAACTTTTCCTCAACAGACCTATTAAAAATAGTTTGCTTACCGATGAAGTCCTTGAGCATTACCTCAAGCTCATAGGGCGCGGCCCTAGTGTTGTTGGAGGAATTACCATAAGAATTACCATTACCATTACCATTAGTAGAAGGATACGGCCCATAATTGTTACTAGCAAAATTGTTCCTATAAGCATTGTTGTTAAAATTATTATTTCTAATGAAGTTTACATCAACATGCTCTTCTTGAGCAACCAAAGAGGCCAAATGAACATTATTAGGATCAACATGAGTTCTATCATTAGAAAGCATAAGCATTATAGCATCAATCTTATCACTCAAGGAAGAGGTTTCCTCAACAGAATTTACCTTCTTACCTTGTGGAGCTCTCTCGGTGTGCCATTCAGAGTAATTTACCATCATATTGTCGAGAAGCTTTGTTGCGGCGCCCAAGGTAAGGGACATAAAAGTGCCTCCAGTAGCTGAATCCAATAGGTTCCTTGAAGAAAAATTCAGTCCTTCATAAAAAGTTTGGACAATCATCCAAGTAGTCAGTCCATGAGTGGGACAATTCTTGATCATAGATTTCATTCTTTCCCAAGCTTGAGCAACATGTTCATTATCAAACTGACTAAACTTCATAATATTGCTACGCAAAGCTATAATCTTAGCAGGAGGATAGTATCTACCAATAAAAGCATCCTTACACTTCGCCCATGAATCAATACTATTTTTAGGCAAAGACAGCAACCAATCCTTAGCTTTTCCTCTCAAAGAAAAAGGAAACAACTTAAGCTTAACAATATCACTTTCTACATCCTTATATTTCTGCATCTCACATAGCTCAACAAAATTGTTGAGATGAGCTGCAGCATCATCAGTACTAGCACCAGAAAATTGCTCTTTCATAACAAGGTTCAACAAAGCAGGCTTAATCTCATAAAAATCAGCAGTAGGAGCAGGTGGCGCAATAGGAGTGTAGATAAAATCACTATTATTAGTGCTTGTAAAATCACACAACTTGGTGTTCTCAGGAGTAGCCATTCTAGCAAAACTAAAAGCAGACAAGTAAAAACAACTATAAAGGATACTAATTTTTTTTGTTTTTCATAAAACGATGCAAGTAAAAATAAAGTAAAGCAAAACTTAAAACAAAGTAAAAGATGTGCGTGCGAAACTCCCCTTGCAGAAGTCTTCTTTTTCCCCGGCAACGGCGCCAGAAAATTAGCTTGATGCGGGCAGGATAACCACCCAGTTGGGAACCCCAAGAGGAAGGTATGA
The DNA here is from genome assembly GCA_007115705.1 of Dactylis glomerata. Taxonomy (NCBI): domain Eukaryota; kingdom Viridiplantae; phylum Streptophyta; class Magnoliopsida; order Poales; family Poaceae; genus Dactylis; species Dactylis glomerata. The sequence continues at coordinate 434,507 of QXEO01001348.1, read as the reverse complement.
TGAGTACAGTAGCAAATTTTTCCTCAGTAAGAAACCAAGCTTTGTCAGTCCAGGAAAAAGCCAATACTCCAGAAGGTGATGCTTGCTAGCTTCGCGACAGCTCCAGATAATTTATAAGGCGCCTTGATGACCCACAAGTATAGGGGATTGCAACAGTCTTTGAGGGAAGTAAAGCCCAAATTTATTGATTCGACACAAGGGGAGCCAAAGAATATATGTAAGCCTTAACAAATGAGTTGTCAATTCAGCTGCACCTGGAAACAGTCTTGCTCGCAGTGGTTTATCAGTAGCAATAGTTTTATAGTGGTGATAGTAGTGAAACAGTAACAGCAGTAGTAAAATAGCAGCGGTAATAGTAACGGTAGTAAACAGTAGGAACAAATACTGTAGGCATAGGGATGGATTATGGGCGTTGCATGGATAAGATAATTCATGAAATCAATGAGACATGGGCATTGCAGATAAATAATGATAAAGCATCCTAGTACAAACAATCATAGGCATGTGCTCCGTAAATAGTCGTACATGCTCACAAGGAGAAACTTGCACGACATCTTTTGTCCTACCAGCCTGTTGCAGCAGGGCCTCAAGGGAAACTACTGGTAATTAAGGTACTCCTTTTAATAAAGTACCAGAGCAAAGCATTAACACTCGGTGAACACATGTGATCCTCACATCGCAGCCATCCCCTCCGGTTATCCCAATTTCTGTCACTTTGGGGCCTCGGGTTCCGGACAACAATATGTGTATACAACTTGTAGGTAAGACCATAAACAACAAGTATCATCATAGAAATAATAACATGTTCAGATCTGAAATCATGGCACTCGGGCCCAAAGTGACAAGCATTAAGCACAACAAGTTGCAACAATGTCATAGGCACTAAATAAAGATACTAAGCACTATGCCCTAACAATCTCATATCAAATTACATGAACAATCTCATCCAATCCCTACCATCCCCTCACCTACAGCGGGGGAATTACTCACACATGGATGGGAGAGTCATGGATGGTCGATGGAGGAGCGTCGGTGATGATGGTGATGAAGATCTCCTCCAAATCCCCGTCCCGACAGGGTGCCAGAACAGAGTTTCTGGTTCCGAATCGCGGTTTCTGATGGCGGCGGTGCAGCGGAAGTCTATCTGGGAAAAACGCCGTCTCCCCGATATATTCGAGTCAGGGGGTATATGTAGGCGAAAGGAGAGGTCGAGAGGACGGCCGAGGCGTCCTCACACCAGGTGGGCGCGGCCAGGGCTGGGCCGCGCCCCCTGTGCGTGTGGGGCCCTCGAGCCTCCCCTCCATCTCATCTTCTGGCTCCGTGGGTCTTCTTGTGAAATAGGCTTTTTGATGATTTTTCCCGATTTTTTACTGAAAGTTGGATTTCTGCACAAAAACAAGACACCAGAGCAATTCTGCTGAAAACAGCGTTAGTCCGTGTTAGTTGTATTCAAAACACACAAATTAGAGGAAAAACAATAGCAAAAGTGTTCGGGAAAGTAGATACGTTTTGGACGTATCAACTCCCCCCAAGCTTAGCTATTTGCTTGTCCTCAAGCAATTCAGTTAACAACTGAGAGCGATAAAAGAAACTTTCACGAACATATTTGCTCATATGATGTATATATACTAACTATGTGATCAAGTACTTAGGAAATTCATAATAAGAAATATGCAACTAATGTCACCTCATAGTCATGCAAGCTATGAAAGAGTGCCAATGCACTAATAACAAGTAACATGTACATAAGAAGCTACAAGATTGTAATATGCATAAATGATATGAAAGAGTGGTATCCAGTTTGCCTTTATTTGTGGAGCAAAACATAAATGCTGAGGCACCTTTGAAGTCCAAGGGAAGACTAGAAGTTAAAAATATCAAAGATACAAGCATCAAAGTTATACCGCAATTAACCGTGTTCTGGGACAAGCACATTAAACTAAGAATAACATATATGCTCTCAAGAAGTGCTTAAAGTTAGAATATGAAGCCTCAACATAAAAGTAAACGAATGGCCCTTCGCAGAGGGAAGCAGGGATTTAACATGTGCTAGAGCTTTTCATTTGTAAAACAGAGATAAAAATTTATTTTGAGAGGTGGTTGTTTCATGTCAACGACTGGCAATGGGGACTTGCTATCTTCCATAATAAACAAGTGAGAGCGGTTCCGAGTTCTTTGAAATTTTGGCACATTGGTGCTCTTTTTATAAAGCTTTGGCACTCCTCCCCACCTTTTTTCCTTTCTCAAACCATGGCTAACCGATTCCATCGGGTGCCCACCAAGTTTCACATTCCATGGAGGAGTGCCTTTTTTCTTTCGTTTTAGAATTAGATTATAATGGTCTGACCAGCTCTCATGCAAAATTAATGACGAGCAGATGAAGCTGCCTAGTCGAGGGGTACTTAATTTAATATGGAAGATAGCAATTCCGACCACTACGTCCCCATGAGCTAAAAATAGTTGCACAAAATGAGAAGTAGTTGAAAGTTTTGAAAGGTAGCACATGAAAATTTACTTTGGAATGGCTTACAAATACCATGCATAGGAATTTATAGTGGACTCTTTGGTAAACTTGGTTTTTGGTAATTGGATGCACGAGTAGAGCTCATACTCAGTACAAGTGAAGGCTAGCAAAAGACGGGGAAGCGACAATCGAGAGAGCAATAACTGTCATAATCATGCTTGCGACAAAACAAAATTAATATAGGCATAAAAATGATACAGGAACTTTGAGGCAAAGTAAATCATCGGGGCTTAATTGACTTTTTGTTTCAGTCATATGCATGCTTGAGCATGTGCCAAGTCAATTCAAATGAAGTTTTCAGAGGAGGATACCACAATAACATACCATATTATGAATAAAACAATGCATGCAAGCGTCTACATGACATGCTACAAACTATTAGTAAATTGAAACTAATCATATGAGAGCAAGAACTACAAAGCATCCATTAGATAACATATACCTTACATGAACCGGCTAAGCATGTCCACATAGATGAGTATATGTACAAAAATGAAAACAAATAGAGTTCATACCAGCCTCTTACCACATCTCTGATTGTCATATATCGTCATTATTGCTCTTCACTTGTGTGGCTTGAATAATATAAAGTGAATACCAAGCTCCAATGGAGTAACGCGAGACTGAACTCTGCAACAAACTTTACAAAACCGAAGAAGAACAACAAATATTTGTGTGTTTTCGATTTTTGAAACAAGAACGAAAGGAAAATGCAAACAAAGCAAAATATTTTTGGATTTTTCAAATAGCAAACCGAACATAGCAAGTGAAGCAACCAAAAGTAGCAAACTAAAAAGGCAAATAAAGAGAAACAACGGAAATATTTTTGGTCTTTTTGTGTTTTGGAAAAGTGGAAATAAGAACGAGAACACTAGAGAAAGCGAAACATGGATATACAAAGGACCGACAAAATATGATATGTAGATAAGTGAATCGTCGGCGTACCTCCCCCCTGATAGCCAGTTGATGAAGGAGATTATTCTTCTTCGTCCCCCAGCAGCAATCCTTGTGCGTGGTGAATGACCAGCCCGTTGGGAACCCCAAGAGGAAGGTGTGATGAGTATAGCAGCTGGTTTTCCCTCAATTATGAAACCAAGGTTTAATGTCGGTCAGGAGAGGAGAGACAATGATGACTAAAGGTGATGTTTGCTAGTTTGCGACAGCAGCGGACAACTGGCGCCTCGTCCAAGCTTTGCTTGCTAGCTGCAACGTGGAACCTGCACACACACAAACAAATACTTTGCTCCCAACTTACGATGAGGTTGTCAATCTCACCGGTTTGCTTGAAACAAAGGTTATGAGTGTATCGAGTGGAAAACAGTAAAAGTATGCGAATAAAGTAAACAGTACGAGTAAAGTAAACAGGTGATAGCAATATGATGTAAATAGGACCGGGGTCCACAGTTCACTAGTGGTGTCTCTCCATAGATAAAATAACACATGCTGGGTAAACAAATTACAGTTGGGCAATTGATAGAATAAAGATAACGTGATATGTCAAGAAGATCACTATGAGATTTACTCTGGGCATTACAACAAAATACATAGACCGCCATCCAACTGCATCTATGACTAATAATCCACCCCCGGGGATATCAATCCGAACACCCCAAAAGTATTAAGTTGCGAACAACAGATAATTGCATTAAGCAAAGTGTGTAATGTAAACAAAGCATATGCCCTTGAGCATATGAATGTTGTTTTCTCCCTAGTAGCAACAGCACATCTACCACTTTAGAGGTTTCTGTCACTCCCCCAGGTGAAATAGAGGCATGAACCCACTATCGAGCATAAATACCCCCTCTTGGAGTCACTAGCAACTACTCGGCCAAGATAGCTACTAACAACGGAGAGCATGCAAGATCATAAACAACATAGAGATAACAAAAGATAATATTCAGTACAGCAACTCAATCATAAACACCAATATTCATCGGATCCCAACAAACCAAACATGTAGAATTACATAACGGTGATCTCAATCATGTAGGGCAGCTCATGAGATCTAAACATGAAGCACATGGTGGAGAAGACAACCATCTAGCTACTGCTATGGACCCATAGTCGAAGGTAGACTACTCACTCATCGCTCCGGAGGCAAGCATGGCGATGAAGAAGACCTCCGGTGGTGATTCCCCTCTCCGGCAGGGTGCCGGGAAGAGCTTCTGGACCCTCCCGATCTTCGGGTCGACGGCGGCGGCGGATCGCGATGTGTTCCGGAAAACTGATCGGGTACTTAGGTTTTTTCCGTCGGGGGGTCTTTATAGGCGAAGGGGCGATGTCAGAGGAGGGGCCAGGCGCCCTCACGCGGGCCCGGCGTGGCCAGGGGGCTGGCCGCGCCACCCCTGCGTGTGGGGCCCTGGTGGCCCCCCTCCTACTCCTCTTCGGATCTCTGGAAGCTTCCGGGTAAAATAAGACTTCAGGATGTGGTTTCGTCCAATTCCGAGAATATTTCCTGTGTATCACTTCTGAAACACAAAAACAGCAGAAAATAGGAAACTGGCACTGTGGCACTTCGTTAATAGGTTAGTTCCAGAAAATGCATAAAAGTGCCACTAAGTGTAACGAAACAATAGGCAAATGGTGTAAAAACAAGCATGGAGCATCAAAAATTATAGATACGTTTGAGACGTATCAAGCATCCCCAAGCTTAACTCCTGCTCGTCCTCGAGTAGGTAAGTGATAACAAAAGAATAATTTTTGAGGTGACATGCACCTACACAATCTTGATCATATATGTAAGCATTGGTGAGCCGGGATCATAAGAACTTAAAACATGGGCATGAAGATATAATCATGACAATAAGAAACTTAGCAACCATGTTGTTAACATGCAAATGAACACAAACAAAAGATCATGAAAATGAAACAATGAAAGTCAAATGTGTGTTCATATCATAAGGAAAAACATACAAATAGTTTTCAGCTTGTCCTTCATAGAGAGCAAAACATAAATGCATAGGACACCTTCAAGTTTAAGAGGGCGACTAGATACAAATAATTTAAGAACAAGTGAAACCATAGTCATGAATCAATCAATGAACTTTGGGACAATGCATATCACACTAAGAATGACAACTATGCTCTCTTAATGGTGCATAAAGAAAGAAGGTGGTGACTCAACATAAAAGTAGAAGAAAGGCCCTTCGCAGAGGGAAGCAGTCATTAAACATGTGCTAGAGCTTTTCATTTGTAAAACAGAGAGATAAAAATTGGTTTTGAGAGGTGGTTGTCTTTGTCAACGACTGGCAATGGGGTTCTTACTATCTTCCATACAAAAATGAAGCAAGTTTTCGAGAGAGAGATTGGCACTTTTGTGCTCTTTTATAAAGCTTGGCACTCCTCCCCACCTTTTTTTTCCTTTCACAAACCATGGCTAACCGATTCCATCGGGTGCCCACCAACATTCACTTTCCATGGAGGAGTGCCTTTTTTCTTTCATTTTTTCTCTTTTTTTATTTTTGGAATAAGCAATATGGAAGATAGCAAATCCGACCACTACGTCCCCATGAGCTGAAAACAGTGTCACAAAACGAGAAGTATTTTGAAGGTTTTTTTTGAAAGGTAGCACATGAAAATTTACTTGGAATGGCTTACAAATACCATGCATAGGAATTTATAGTGGACACAATGGCAAACTTGGTTTTTGGGAGTTGGATGCACGAGTAGAGCTCATACTCAGTACAAGGTGAGGACTAGCAAAAGACTGGGAGCGACCAACTAAGAGAGCAGTAATGGCCATAATCATGCAAAGCGACAAAGCGACATTAAAAGAAGCATACGATGGCATCAAAAGTCAAAAACTAAATGATCATGAAGGCTATTGGCGACTTTGTAAGAGTCTAACATGTGTGAGCATGCGCCAAGTCAACCCAAATAAAGCATCAAGGAGAAAACCAAAATAATGCTTCCATACAATAAAAACAACGCATGATTTTTTCAAAGGCTCATTAAGCAATCTCAGTTATTTGAGACAAGTCATGCTATAGCAAAACCACTAAGCATACTATCAAAAAGACATCAAGCATGACATGAAAAAGCCTAAGCCGCAGTCTACACAAGCTCCTTCTTGTACCACTATTTTGCACAAAGCTTTTTCTCTTTTCCAACACCATTTGAAACTTTTATAAACACCTCTTTTGATGAAAACCAATAAAGATCAGAGGCAAAAATACACCTTGATGAAAAGATATGACAAGGTCTGAACACAAATCAAGGCAAAACGAAATCCAAAAGCAGTAGCAGAAAAAGAAGAACGCATCGATGAACGATAAGAGTGAAAAACTGAGCGTTCTTTGCAAATGAAAACGAGTACATCTCCTCCAAAAGAAATTTGTTGGGGTCCAACCATTTATTGCAGCAAACAAACAAACTAAACTAACTAAGAAAACTAAAACAACTGACGCTCCAAGAAAAACACATAGTGCATGAAGCAATAAAAATATAGTGTTTTGAAAGGTGACCTGATTTTTGCCGATGAAGAAGGGGTGCCTCGGGGGCATCCCCAAGCTTTGACGCTTGTACTTCTTGGATATTTCTTGGGGTGATGCATGGGCATCCCCAAGCTTGAGCTTTTGTCCATTCTTCAACTCATCTCATCATTCTCCAATCCCTACACTTGAAAACTTCCTTCATACAAAACTAAACACAAATCTATTAGCAACATTAGTACAAGCATAACATATAATCAATTCTCTATTTGCTTCAGGTTTCAACTCAAAACCACCACATATATAGCAAATACTACTGTAGCAACTTCCCCAAAAGTTCCATGATCAAAAGAACTCAAAAGAAAGCGATAAAGTGGCAAACACAAATATTGGCAGAAATCTGTCAAAACTGAACAGCTGACAAAGGTCGAATTTTTGAGAGATTTTCTGTTGCTCAAATAAAAAAGTGTTCAACTAAGAAAAGTTTGGATATAACCTGGGGCATATGCACAAGAAATCGCAGGTCCAAAAGATAAACAGAGAATTTTCACGAATTTTTACGGTGCAGCACCGAAAACAGTTTCAGGACAGCAACATCCCCAAATCTTCACCTCACTCAAATTAGAGGCTTCTCTTGGCACAAAAACGAAATAAACAAGATAAGGAGCGGTCATTACAGTAGTAATAACTTCCAAGACTCAAATAAAAGAAAAAGTACTGAAAAGAAAACATTGGGTTATCTCCTAAGAGTGCTTTTCTTTAACGCCTTTGAGCTAGGCGCAGAAAATTGCGAATCAAGTAATATCAAGTGATGAAGCATCAAGATCATAATTTGCTCTAAGAATAGAGTCAAAAAGTAATTTCTTTCTTTTCCTAGGGAAGTGTTCCATACCTTTCTTTAGTGGGAATTGATACTTTATAGTGCCTTCCCTCATATCAATGATAGCACCTACAGTTCGAAGAAAGGGTCTTCCCAAAATAATAGGACATGAAGCATGGCATTCAACGTCCATAACAAGAAAATCAACGGGAACAAGGTTATTGTTAACCACAATAAGAACATCATTAATTCTTCCCAAAGGTTTCTTCTTAGCAACATCAGCAATAGGAACATCAAAATAACATTTTTCAAGCGGTGGTAAATCAAGCATGTCATAAATCTTTCTAGGCATGATAGAAATACTAGCACCAAGATCACATAAAGCATGGAAATCATAACCATTAAAATGCATATCAATGATGGGTTCCCAACCATCTTCTAACTTCTTGGGAACAGAGGCTTTTTGCTTCAACTTTTCATCCCTAATTTTTATGAGAGCATTGGTAATATGCTTAGTAAAAGCAATATTTAAAGAACTAGCATTGGGAGTCAAAGCAAGCTTTTGCAAGAACAAAATAACTTCAGATATATTGCAGCCATCAACATCAAAATCATTAAAAGAAATAGAGCTATCATCTCCTACACTCCGAAAAATTTCAGCACTCTTTTGAGAAAAAGTTTTGGCAGTTTTAGGCTTCTTAACACAAGGAGTGGGAGTTTTCTCTACACCAATCAAAGTAAGAGGATTGCTACCAGTAGGAGCAACATCATTAGAGGTAGTAATGGTACATACCTTCATATCTCTAGCCATCTCATCTTCTCTTTCCCACCTGGCATGCAATTCCGCTAACAATCTAATATTTTTATCAATTCCAACTTGAATAGCATTAGCGGTAGCAAAAACATTGTTCTCTTTCACATCATTAGGCAACACTTTTAATTTCAGAATTTCAACATCATGAGCAAGGCTATCAACTTTAGAAGCAAGAATATCAATTTTGCCTAACTTTTCCTCAACAGACTTGTTAAAAGCAGTTTGCTTACCGATGAAGTCCTTGAGCATTACCTCAAGCTCGGAGGGCGCGGCCCTAGTGTTGTTGTAGGAATTACCATAAGAGTTACCATAACCATTACCATTGGTAGAAGGATACGGCCTATAATTGTTACTATCAAAATTGTTCCTATAAGCATTATTGTTAAAATTATTGTTTCTAATGAAATTCACATCAACTTGCTCTTCTTGAGCAACCAGAGAGGCCAAAGGAACATTATTAGGATCAAAATGAGTCCTATCATTAGCAAGCATAGCCATAATTGTATCAATCTTATCATTCAAGGAAGAGGTTTTCTCAACAGAATTTACCTTCTTACCTTGTGGAGCTCTCTCGGTGTGCCATTCAGAATAATTTACCATCATGTTGTCGAGTAGCTTTGATGCGGCGCCCAAGGTAAGGGACATAAAAGTGCCTCCAGCAGCTGAATCAAGTAGGTTCCTTGAAGAAAAATTCAGTCCTGCATAAAAAGTTTGGATAATCATCCAAGTAGTCAGTCCATGAGTGGGGCAATTCTTTATCATAGATTTCATTCTTTCCCAAGCTTGAGCAACATGTTCATTATCAAACTGAGTAAACTTCATAATATTGCTACGCAAAGCTATAATCTTAGCAGGAGGATAGTATCTACCAATAAAAGCATCCTTACACTTAGCCCATGAATCAATACTATTCTTAGTCAAAGACAGCAACCAATCTTTAGCTTTTCCTCTCAAAGAAAAAGGAAACAACTTGAGCTTAATAATATCACTATCAACATCCTTATATTTCCGCATCTCACATAGCTCAACAAAATTGTTGAGATGAGCTGCAGCATCTTCAGTACTAGCACCAGAAAATTGCTCTTTCATAACAAGGTTCAATAAAGCAGGCTTAATCTCATAAAAGTTTGCAGCAGGAATAGGTGGTGCAATAGGAGTGCAGACAAAATCACCATTGTTTGTGCTAGTAAAGTCACATAACTTGGTGTTTTCAGGATTGGCCATTTCAGCAAAACGAAAGTAAACAAGTAAAAACAACTACCAAGGATTCTAATTTTTTTGGGTTTTTGATAAAAAGCAATGCAGGTAAAATAAATAAAGTAAAGCAAAACAATAACAAAGTAAAGGATGTGTGTGCGAAGAACTCCCCTCGCAGAAGTCTTCTCTTCCTCCCCGGCAACGGCGCCAGAAAAATAGCTGATGGCTAGTTGATGAAGGAGATTATTCTTCTTCGTCCCCCAGCAGCAATCCTTGTGCGTGGTGAATGACCAGCCCGTTGGGAACCCCAAGAGGAAGGTGTGATGAGTATAGCAGCTGGTTTTCCCTCAATTATGAAACCAAGGTTTAATGTTGGTCAGGAGAGGAGAGACAATGACGACTGAAGGTGATGTTTGCTAGTTTGCGACAGCAGCGGACAACTGGCGCCTCGTCCAAGCTTTGCTTGCTAGCTACAACGTGGAACCTGCACACACACAAACAAATACTTTGCTCCCAACTTACGATGAGGTTGTCAATCTCACCGGTTTGCTTGAAACAAAGGTTATGAGTGTATCGAGTGGAAAACAGTAAAAGTATGCGAATAAAGTAAACAGTACGAGTAAAGTAAACATGTGATAGCAATATGATGTAAATAGGACCGGGGTCCACAGTTCACTAGTGGTGTCTCTCCATAGATAAAATAACACATGCTGGGTAAACAAATTACAGTTGGGCAATTGATAGAATAAAGATAACGTGATATGTCAAGAAGATCACTATGAGATTTACTCTGGGCATTACAACAAAATACATAGACCGCCATCCAACTGCATCTATGACTAATAATCCACCCCCGGGGATATCAATCCGAACACCCCAAAAGTATTAAGTTGCGAACAACAGATAATTGCATTAAGCAAAGTGTGTAATGTAAACAAAGCATATGCCCTTGAGCATATGAATGTTGTTTTCTCCCTAGTAACAACAACACATCTACCACCTTAGAGGTTTCTGTCACTCCCCCAGGTGAAATAGAGGCATGAACCCACTATCGAGCATAAATACCCCCTCTTGGAGTCACTAGCAACTACTCGGCCAAGATAGCTACTAACAACGGAGAGCATGCAAGATCATAAACAACATAGAGATAACAAAAGATAATATTCAGTACAGCAACTTAATCATAAACACCAATATTCATCGGATCCCAATAAACAAAACATGTAGAATTACATAACGGTGATCTCAATCATGTAGGGCAGCTCATGAGATCTAAACATGAAGCACATGGTGGAGAAGACAACCATCTAGCTACTGCTATGGACCCATAGTCCAAGGTAGACTACTCACTCATCGCTCCGAAGGCAAGCATGGCAATGAAGAAGACCTCCGGTGGCGATTCCCCTCTCCGGCAGGGTGCCGGGAAGAGCTTCTGGACCCTCCCGATCTTCGGGTCGACGGCGGCGGCGGATCGCGATGTGTTCTGGAAAACTGATCGGATACTTAGGTTTTTTCCGTCGAGGGGTCTTTATAGGCGAAGGGGCGATGTCAGAGGAGGGGCTAGGCGCCCTCACGCGGGCCCGGCGCGGCCAGGGGGCTGGTCGCGCCACCCCTGTGTGTGGGGCCCTAGTGGCCCCCCTCCTACTCCTCTTCGGATCTCTGGAAGCTTCCGGGTAAAATAAGACTTAAGGATGTGGTTTCGTCCAATTCCGAGAATATTTCCTGTGTATCACTTCTGAAACACAAAAACAGCAGAAAACAGGAAACTGGCACTGTGGCACTTCGTTAATAGGTTAGTTCCGGAAAATGCATAAAAGTGCCACTAAGTGTAACGAAACAATAGGCAAATGGTGTAAAAACAAGCATGGAGCATAAAAAATTATAGATACGTTTGAGATGTATCACCCCCAAGCTTAGGCTTTTGGCCTAAGTGGAGATCAATTCCAGCCTTGGTAATTGCTCCAGGCTGGTGGGTCATCATGGGTGTAATCGTACCCCGGCTCTCGTGAAGATGAAGCTGATGGCGCATTATCATAATAAAGTTGCTCGTATGGGAAATTCGCAATGTTGGAGGGCTGATCCGACTCCTCGGCGCCCTCCTCATCGTGCACAGGCGGCGGGTGTTCCTCTACGTACGCGTCGAGCTCATCCTCCGTGAGCGACCATCCATTCTTGCGATCAAGGTTAAACAAAAGAGGTGCAGGCAAACAGACCGATCGATAAGTCTTTACTACCTTCCAGGTAGTCTTTTTGAAAAAGGTTAGCTCAAATGTTAAATTAATCAAACTAGCAGGAGGAGAAATAAACTTATGATGAATCATAGAACTAAGATCAAGTTTCTCCTCGGGGAACTGCAGATCTAGAAATTGAGGCATTACACCATGCAAAGCTAACAGGCGTGAAGCTATAAGTCCCCCACAGATTCCCCCTTTCTCACGATTAACATCAAGACGGAAAGCTATTAAGGCACCCAAATGGTAAGTCCTATCACGCCTCAAAGCAGCAGCAATAAAAGCTAGATCATGGAGAGATAATTTACTTGCAGATTTTCTAGCAAGAACACATTTGGTAATAAAGAAGGAAAAATACCGAATGGGTGGGAAATAAATATTTCGAGTTTTACCACCCTCTCCTGTGAAGCTCCTTCCTTGACAAATCTCCTCATATAGTTCCAACAATGGCCTAGGCTGTCCCCTTATCTTCTCGAGCGATCCCCACTATGGAACTCTAATAGCTGTACAGAAAACATCAAGAGGCAAGTCCACAGATTTGTTATAAATTTTATAATGAACCGTGGGGTTAGATGTGGACCAACTAAATCTAAAATCCTGCACCACAGACATTGTTAGTTTAACATATTGGGGAGGTTCACCCTCAGTAAAATGTTCCAATCCTGCATTAGAGAGTAAGGTTTGGAAATCCTGCAGAATTCCGGTAGCATTCATGAACTCTGAGCATGGATAGTGTGAGGGAAAGACCCTCTTTTCACGGTGAACTTTCATAACTTCATGCACTTCTAGTTCATGTTGAAAAAGTTGATATGCATTCTCCTCCATTTCTAAAATTTTAACAACCCTCATAAAATATGATTTTGAGACAAGCAAATGTAGGAAACTACTATAGTGAGTTACTAGAGAGCTAACATGCATTAAAATAACAATTCTAAGCAATAGAACAAGCATGCATACTCATTTATCCTGCCACCTACAATGCTAAAATACTCAAGAAATACTCTACCAAAAGAAATTCTACTTGGACAAGCGGAGGAGTCACATACCGAAGAACAATTGCTCCAAATCTCAACAGAAATGATGGGCTGAGCAAGGAGATCAAAAAATCGAGGCGAAGAACAACAAGAACTCGGGTTTGAGCTAGTGTATCTTTGTTTTTCGGGAGAGAGAAAGAGCAGGGGAGGAAGAGATAAGTGAGAGGCCAGGTGGGGCCCTCTCACACCAGGTGGGCGCGCCCCAGGCTGGGCCGCGCCCCCTGTGTGTGAGGTGGCGTGGCAGCCCCTCCTGTTGTCTCCCAGGTGCCTCTCTGCCCCATTTTTGACATAAAAATTTATAAAGAATTTTCCAGAATTTTTCGAGAAACTTTATTTTCGAGGATTTTTCAGAAATTGGCATATTGATAAAACTCAGAAAGACGAAGATGAAATGATTTCAAGCAAATCAAAACCAAGCATGCAACAGCTCTGAGATACTCTTAATCATGTAACTACACTAAAGGAATAAAATTGGTGAAAGTAAATATAAGTGAGGTGGAGCGGATGCGGTGAAAACGAAGTTTCGTTCATATAAAATCACTTTGTTAACAAGGTTGATCAAGTCTTGTTCCGAAACTAACTTTATATGAGGCAAAACTTTGTACTTCACTTAATGCTTATGTTACCTCAACTTTGATAGGCATAGTCCCAATCATGACAATTTTATATTCTTCCTTGGGCTTTCGCTCTGAACAAATAATTTGACCAACTTTGATGGTCTCAACATTCTTGACAGAATTTAGAGCATTCTTCCTATCAATCTTCTTGGGAAAATAGACCGTATACTCTTTATCATTGACATTGAAAGTCACTTTTCCTTGATTGCAATTAATAACAGCACCTGCAGTGTTTAGAAAAGGTCTTCCAAGAATAATAGACATATTATCATCTTCAGGCATTTCCAACATACTAAAATCAGTTAAAATCAAACAGCTGTTAGCAACTTGAAAAGGAACATTTTCACATATCCCAATAGGAATGGTAGTAGACTTATCAGCCATCTGCAAAGATATATCAGTTGATACTAATTTTTCTAGATCAAGTCTCTTATAAAGAGAAAAAGGCATGACACTAACTCCGGCTCCCAAATCACATAAAGCAGTTCTAACATAGTTATTTTTAATGGAGCAAGGAATAGTTGGTATACCTGGATCTCCAAGCTTCTCCGGAACTTTACCATCAAAAGAATAATTAGCAAGTAAAGTTGAAATTTCCTCATTAGGAATCTTCCTTTTGTTAGTGACAATATCTTTCATATATTTTGCATAAGGGGGCATTCTAATAGCATCAGTCAAAGGAATTTGCAAAAATAAAGGTCTCATCCATTCACAAAACCTGTTGTAGTGTTCTTCTTCCTTGGACTTGTGTTTCTTTCCAGGAAAAGGCATTGGTTTATGTACCCAAGGTTCTCTCTCTTTACCATGCTTGTTGGCAATGAAGTCTTCTTTGGTGTACTTTGCATTTTTATCAATCTTTTCCGGTTCCTCTTCAACTTCTTCTTTATCGGAAGCGTCTCCTAGTTCAGTTTCAGCATCAGAAATAGAAATACTATTAGAATCTTTACCTGCATCAGATGATTCTGTAGTTGTTTTATGCTTCTTCTTCTTCTTGGAAGGAATATCATCATTTGAAGTGCGTTGAGAATCTTGCTCAACCCTCTTAGGATGTCCTTCAGGATATAATGGATCTTGAGTAGCAGCGCCACTTCTTGTGCGTATTTCACATGCTTGCTTCTCTCTTGCGGCATTAACTAGCAAGTCTTTTTGCACCTTGGTAAGCTGATCAATTTGTGTTTGAACCATTTGAAAATGTTTAACAAGTATCTTCACATCATTGGCGGTTCTCTCCACAATATCCTGCAACTTGTTAATAGCTCTAGAATTTTCCAACAAATGATTATGCACCATTCTATTAAAATTTTCTTGCTTAACAATAAAATTATCAAATTCATCTAAGCATTGATCAGGAGGTTTAGTATAAGGAATATCTCTTTCATCAAAGCGTTGGAGAGAGTGTACCTCAATAGTTGATGAGTGAGGGATTGGCTTACATAATTCTTCTATAGGAGGTAAATTCTTCACATCTTCGGCCTTAATACTTTTCTCCTTAAGAGATTTCTTAGCTTCCTTCATAACTTCATTATTTAATTCAATCATCCCTCTCTTCTTTGGCGTAGGCTCTGTAGATGGCACAGGGGTTGGTGCTGGTGTTGGCTCAACTAAAGTCCAATCATCATGATTCTGGCTTATTTTAGCCATTAATTCTTCAGCATCAGCCGGAGTTCTTTCCCTGAAAACACAACCAGCACAACTATCCAAATATGACTTAGATTCATCTGTTAGTCCATTATAAAATATATCAAGGAGTTCATTTTTAGGCAATGGTTCTTTAGACAAAGCTCTAATTAAAGAACAAAACCTTGTCCAAGATTCAGGCAATATCTCTCCTTTTCCCTGTTCAAAATCAAAGATTTTCTACACAGCAGCATGTTGAGCACTAGCAAGAAAATATTTCTGAAAAAAAACATTAACCAAAGCAATAGGACTAGTAAGAGATCCAGGGGATAAGCTATTAAACCAAGTTTTAGCAGCATCTTTCAATGAGAAAGGAAAAATCGTAGCAACAAAGTAAGTGCGGAGCTTAATATCATCAGAAAACAAATTACTCAAAGTAGAAAGCTCATTCATGTGCCCCATAGCACTCTCACCTTTAGTACCACAAAAAGGAGTTTTCTCAACAATAGATATGTAAGATAAATCCAAAGAGAAATCATAATCCTTGTCTCTAATATTTATGGGAGAAGCAGCAAACTTAGGATCAGGAGACAAATTATATCTAACAAAACGTCTTGCAAGAAGTTCTCTAACATTACCAGCATTACGAGCAGCACGTGCTTCAGCAATAAAATCATCATTAAGCTCAATATAAGCATCATCATCATAATCATCACTAGGACATTCCCTAGACTCAGGTGAACTAATAGGTGTAACAGTGGTGTTTCCCAACTTAGCTCTAGCAATAGTAGCATCTAAAAAGGAACCTAGTGAACCACTCTCATCAAGCACAGTAGAAGCATCATCTAAATTATCAGTGGCATTTTCAAACTCAGCAGAAGTAGTAGCAGTAGCGTGTGGGTTTGGTGGTGTAAGCAACTTACTTATAACAGATGGCGAATCAAGAGCAACAGAGGTGTTGAGAGTCGTACCTCTTCTTGTAGTGGATGGCAATATAGGAACTTTTCCATCACGAGGTTTACCCATGATGAAAGGATTGCAGCGAACAATAGGAATACCAAGTGAACTTACAAATAAAGCTATACTCCCCGGCAACGGCGCCAGAAAATAGTCTTGATGACCCACAAGTATAGGGGATCGCAACAGTCTTCGAGGGAAGTAAAGCCCAAATTTATTGATTCGACACAAGGGGAGCCAAAGAATATATGTAAGCCTTAACAGATGAGTTGTCAATTCAGCTGCACCTAGAAACAGTCTTGCTCGCAGTGGTTTATCAGTAGCAACAGTTTTATAGTGGTGATAGTAGTGAAACAGTAACAGCAGTAGTAAAATAGCAGCGGTAATAGTAACAGTAGTAAACAGTAGGAACAAATACTGTAGGCATAGGGATGGATTACGGGCGTTGCATGGATAAGATAATTCATGAAATCAATGAGACATGGGCATTGCAGATAAATAATGATAAAGCATCCTAGTAAAAACAATCATAGGCATGTGTTCCGTAAATAGTCGTACGTGCTCACAAGGAGAAACTTGCACGACATCTTTTGTCCTACCAGCCTGTTGCAGCAGGGCCTCAAGGGAAACTACTGGTAATTAAGGTACTCCTTTTAATAAAGTACCGGAGCAAAGCATTAACACTCGGTGAACACATGTGATCCTCACATCGCAGCCATCCCCTCCGGTTATCCCAATTTCTGTCACTTTGGGGCCTCGGGTTCCGGACAACAATATGTGTATACAACTTGTAGGTAAGACCATAAACAACAAGTATCATCATAGAAATAATAACATATTCAGATCTGAAATCATGGCACTCGGGCCCAAAGTGACAAGCATTAAGCACAACAAGTTGCAACAATGTCATAGGTACTAAATAAAGATACTAGGCACTATGCCCTAACAATCTCATATCAAATTACATGAACAATCTCATCCAATCTCTACCATTTCCTCACCTACAGCGGGGGAATTACTCACACATGGATGGGGGAGTCATGGATGGTCGATGGAGGAGCGTCGGTGATGATGGTGATGAAGATCTCCTCCAAATCCCCGTCCCGGTAGGGTGCCATAACGGAGTTTCTGGTTCCGAATCGCGGTTTCTGATGGCGGCGGCGCAGCGGAAGTCTATCTGGGAAAAACGCCGTCTCCCCGATATATTCGAGTCAGGGGGTATATGTAGGCAAAAGGAGAGGTCAAGAGGACGGCCGAGGCGTCCTCACACCAGGTGGGCGTGGCCAGGGCTGGGCCGCGCCCCTTGTGCGTGTGGGGCCCTCGAGCCTCCTCTCCGTCTCGTCTTCTGGCTCCGTGGGTCTTCTGGTGAAATAGGATTTTGATGATTTTTCTCGAATTTTTACTGAAAGTTGGATTTCTGCACAAAAACGAGACACCAGAGCAATTCTGCTGAAAACAGCGTTAGTCCGTGTTAGTTGTATTCAAAACACACAAATTAGAGGAGAAACAATAGCAAAAGTGTTCGGGAAAGTAGATACGTTTTGGACGTATCACGTCTCATCCAAGCTTTGCTTTGCTAGCTGCAACGCGAAACCTGCACACAACACAACCAAATACTTTGCTCCCAACTTACGATGAGGTTGTCAATCTCACCGGTTTGCTTGAAACAAAGGAATGAGCGTATCGAGTGGAAAGGAACTGACGAGGGCATGACCCCTCGGTCCTCGATATTTGCCTACCCGGTTCCTGCCAAGGAAGAAGCCCGCTCGAAGGATTCCCGAAGCCCACAAGGCCCAGCCCTTCGACTTGGAGTAGAAGGCAAGAAAAACTACTTGTAAACCCTAACTGGCTGCATATATAAAGCCACCAAGGGAATTCGATAGGGACAACACAATCTCGCATAGACACCTGATCTCGCATAGATCCCACGCATAGGCTAGCCACGCCATCTCTTTCGACCATAGCCAGATCCCATCTGCGCGCCATTGTAACAGCTCTACATATACCAGCAATACAAGATCAGACAAGCAGGATGTAGGCCTTTATCCTCCCGGGGGGCGAACCTGGGTAAATTCATGTGCACCCCCTGTTTCTGTCTGAAGCCATCGAATCCGCCAAGCGCCCACATACGCTCCATGAATCGAAAGCCCTAAACATGGGCATTGCCGAGTCAGAACCTCGTCAGCAATAGTAGTATGCAAGTAAAGTAAACAATGCGAGTAAAGTAAACAGGTGATAGCAATATAAAGGAAATAGGACTGGGTCCATAGTTCACTAGTGGTGTCTCTCCATAAGATAAAATAACAGATGCTGGGTAAACAAATTACAGTTGGGCAATTGATAGAATAAAGACAACGTGATATGTTAAGAGGATCACTATGAGATTTACTCTGGGCATTACAACAAGATACATAGACCGCCATCCAACTGCATCTATGACTAATAATCCACTTGTGGCGAATCAATCCGAGAACTCCACAAGTAGTAAGTTGCGAACAACAGATAACTGCAGTAAGCAAAGTGTGTAATGTAAACAAAGCATATGCCCTCGAGCATATGAATGTTGTTTTCGCCCTAGTAGCAATAGCACATCTACAACCTTAGAGGTTTCTGTCACTCCCCCAGATTAAATAGAGGCATGAACCCACTATCGAGCATAAATACCCCCTCTTGGAGTCAGTAGCAACTACTCGGCCAAGATAGCTACTAACAACGGAGAGCATGCAAGATCATAAACAACATAGAGATAACATAAGATAAAATTTAGTATTTCAACTCAATCATAACACCAATATTCATCGGATCCCAACAAACACAACATGTAGAATTACATAACGGTGATCTCGATCATGTAAAGCAGCTCACGAGATCTAAACATGAAGCACATGGTGGAGAAGACAACCATCTAGCTACTGCTATGGACCCATACACTAGTGGGGACAGGGGCTTTAGTCCCGGCCCGTAAGGGGCTTTAGTCCCAGTTTCCCAACCGGGACCAAACAGGCGGGACTAAAGGCCTAACCTTTAGTCCCGGCCCTGTTCCAAGCCGGGACCAAAGGAGCTCCACGTGGGCGCCTGGGAGCGCCCTCAGGGGCAGGCCCTTTAGTCCCGGGTCGTAACACAGACCGGGACTAAAGATTTTCTGCAGATCTTGTTTTTTGTTTTTTTGTTTTAGGGGTTTTAGGGCTTAGGTGTTCGGGGGATTAACGTGATGCCTCGTTTGGTGCCTTGTTTGGTGTTCGGGAATTAGTTTATGCATATATATAAGATTAACTTATCTTACAAGCGAGCATATATATATAATTATATGGAGATCAGAATTATCGGGACTAGAGCCCGTCTATTCGATTACATGGACCAACATCAGTAATGGCCCCTAGCTACACTAAATCGTCCTTTGTCGTCTATAGCTTCTGTCCTCAGAAAGGTCGCTAGCTCCTCTGCAACAGCAATCGCGCGTTGCTCTGGTAGGTACTTCTCCCGCATGGCCGTGTACTATATAAGAAGAGGAGATGAATATGAATGTCAATCATGATAACAAAGAATGACGGGTAAAAATAGAGGTGTGAATGTTTATTGCTTACATCGTATCTATAATCCTTGTGCTCAGAGGTAAACGTGCGAATGGTCTCGCAAACGTAGTATCCACATAGATGCGTCCCCCGTGGCTGCTGGTCGCACTTTACGAGAATAGAATATAATCAAAATAATAATCTAGCATTATAAATGTATTGAAAATAGAAGTATATCATACTACTAGTTACCTGAGCCGCTCTAAAGGTCGGCTTCTCATGCTCGATACCGTCAGTCACGCACTTGAACCGCTTCCAAACCCTGCCCGACAAGGAAAATGATTTGCTAAGTTTTTCATTAATTGATATATCAGAAAATCATCAAAAGAGACCGATAGAGCGCAAGAATGATTGAAATTACCCTTGGAGCATGTCCTGCAGGCTTTGGAACTGTTCCAAGGGTCTCGATAATGGGTCGAAGGCATCAACTCTTCCCTTATCAATTTGAATGTCCAACAGAATCCAGTGGTAGCTGCACATGTATATATATATGTGTCAGTAACTTATCAATTACACTTATAAGTGAATGGACACAACAGAGTAAGACCCTCACCTGAAGTTGTATGGAAATAGTATGTGGTCACAGAAATTTTGATCTGTTAGAAACCTTAGAAGGTTTTCCTCCATCTCCTTGGGGTTATCAGTTAGCGTCTTTATATGTATTTTATCTGGGTAAATAAACCCAATATTTAGGATGTTCCTACTTTTACATTCCAGAATCTTCATTCTGCATAATAGAGTACAAGTCAGAACGGAACAAGTTATATGTAGACAATGAATTGAAATAACTGAACAAGTTATATGTAGACAACGAATTGAAAAACTTACAGACAATAGCAACTCATAAGCGATTTGTCGAGGGCGTCGGCATTGTACATCTGGAAGAGTTCATCAAAGTCGATATGGATGTCTTCGGGACGGCCGTAGTACTCCCGTGGGACAAGCGCCACGATCATTGTTCTCCCATTCTTTGCTTCACTTAAGTACCATGTATGCAAGTAACGCATATTTGTTGGGAGATCATCAAACTTATCTTTGCTGACCAAAGGCGCTCCCATGACAAACTGCGGCTTAGGGGCTATCACAGCCTTGGGTAACCTGTCATCTTGGGAAGCCAGAACGTCTTCAACACTTATACCCCATTCAGCCGCCCACTTCTTTGCTAATTCCAAATCTTGCCCCTGCACCAGAGAGGGAACATTCTCGGGTAACACCCTGAGGGGTGGGATCGACTGTTTGGCCTGTTGTCCAAGCTCAGGAACGTCTGATCTTTTTTTGCTTGTAGTTGAACTTGATTTGCTCCCACTTGCACTTGCACGTGATCTGCTCTTTTTCCCTTCCTTCTACAATGTGCGTGTATAGTCGTCAGGCTTATGGTGCAAGTCATACTGTGATGGAAGGGTCAGTAAGTATTTTGCATATGCTATTTGCTTCTCGGTGTATTCCGGGCGGGGCTCGGGTTTCTTCTTTTTCATCTGCGTATCATAATGTTCCTTTGCTATCCTGGTGTTTTCCTCGTCGGTACGATCATAAGGTCTGATGGGAAGATTAGCATGAGGTACCTTTGGGAGGGGCGACAGTTTGCGCTTTGGGGAGCTCCGTCGCTTAGAACTCATCGACGGAGCGTTCTTGCTGGCATGCTTCCGCTTAGAATCCTTAGCAGGCGGCGGCGGAGACGGCCGACCCAAGTCCGGCGGCGGTGATCGAGATGGACTCGTGTTGTGGTGGCCGTCGTTGATGTCTACGCACTTCTATTCTTGTAGACACTTGTTGGGCCTCCAAGTGCAGAGGTTTGTAGAGCAGCAGCAAGTTTCCCTTAAGTGGATCACCCAAGGTTTATCGAACTCAGGGAGGAAGCGGTCAAAGCTATCCCTCTCAAACAACCCTGCAATTATGATACAGAAAGTCTCTTGTGTCCCCAACACACCCAATACACTTGTCAGATGTATAGGTGCACTAGTTCGGCGAAGAGATAGTGAAATACAAGTGGTATAGATGATTATAAGTAGTAAATGCGATCTGGAATAAAAATGGCAGCAAGCAAACATGTAACAAAACAGCAAGTAAACGGTGTGCAAAGCTTGGAAACAAGGCCTAGGGATCATACTTTCACTAGTGGACACACTCTCAACAATATAACATAATTGAACAAATAAATAACTTCTCTTCACTATGGTACTCTGAATTACTCTCCTATTGAACAACACTAATCATTGCGTAGTGGCTACAGAAGCACCCCTTAAAGTTCATCAAGTACTTGACAAACACCACTCATAGAGATATCCAAATCAAAGCACAACTCAAGATAGATATTATTGCAACTTAGACCAAGTACTAACACGGTGCACACACTGTCAACATTACACCATGAAAGGAGGAATAGATCACTTCAATACTATCATAGCGATAATTATTCTCATAATCCATAAGAGATCACAATCGTAGCCTAGACCAAGTACCACCATGATGCACGCACTGTTACCGTTACACCATGGCAGGAGGAATAGATTACTTTAATAATACCACTAGAGTACACATAATATCTGAATAATAACATCTACTTGTTCAACATGATAGAAAGCTCACGATCACATAAAGATCACATCATGGGAGAGAGAGGTCAACCACATAGCTACCGGTAGAGCCCTCAGCCCCGGGGATGAACTACTCCCTCCTCATCATAGGAGACAGCAAGGTTGATAGAGATAGCAGTGAGGTCGATGGAGACGGCGGAGACGGCGATGGAGACCGATGGAGATGGCTCCGGGGGCACTTCCCCGTCCCGGCAGGGTGCCGGAATAGAGACTTCTGTCCCCCGAAATTTGGCTTCTACGGCGGCGGCGCTGCGGAACTGTTCTGGAAATTTCACCGACTCCCTTAGTGTTTTCTGTCCTGAGGCTTTATATAGGCGAAGGGGCGTCGTCAGGGGGCAGCCAGGGGCTCCTCACACCAGGGTGGCGCGGCCAGGGCCTGGGCCGCGCCACCTATGTGTGAGGGCGGCCTCTGGCCCCCCTCCGGCTCTCTTTCGGTCTTCGGGAAGCTTCCGGGAAAATAAGACTTCTGGCTTTTGTTTCGTCCAATTCCGAGAATATTTCCTGTGTAGCTTTTCTGAAACACAAAAACAGCAGAAAACAGGGAACTGGCACTGTGGCGACTTGTTAATAGGTTTGTTCCGGAAAATGCATAAAAGTGCCACGAAGTGTAACGAAATATCGGGTAAATGGTGTAAAAACAAGCATGGAGCATCAAAAATTATAGATACGTTGGACACGTATCAGTCGTCATGTGGAGGGCTTGGAGGTGATGGAGGTGTAGGTGACCTGCGACGACTCGGAGGCGGTGTTGTCCTTGGGGCCGAGCCTGGAAGCTTGATGTAGTTCTTGTCCCATAGGATGACTCCACCCAGTACTTCTCCGAGTGTCCTCTCATCGTCGGGTCTAGCTATGTCGAGCTCTATATCATGAAACCCCGACACGATTTCATCCACCCCGACTTTAGCATAGCCAGCTGGAATCTCACGGCCATGCCAGCGTACATCAGGGCCAGAAGGTAAAGCTTGTCTGACGGCCACCTTCATGGATATGTTCTTGATTCTCTGATGGAGTTCACATGATGTTGACTCCTTGATTCCATCCACGGGGTAGCCGGGACCGCCCTCTATCATTCTTTGTGCATCGTCGGGCGGGGCCTCAGATTCAGCCACGCTGCTTTTCCGCTTAGATGGGGCGCCGGTAATATCGAGTGCAGGATCTTCCTGGCGCACTACTCCTCTAAGCTCGTCAATCTGCTGCTGTTGCTCGTTAAGCCTGGCAAGCAACTGGTTGAACTTGTCATTCTCCTCATCCTGCTGTCGCTTCTTTGCTCTCGCTCGGCTTCTGTAAGTGTCTTGGTCTCTGGCAAACCCAAGCCACCACGGGTAAGAAGGACCGAAGCCTCGCGTTCGTCCTCCATGTTTGTCATTGCCGAGGACCAGTGTGAGCA
The DNA here is from genome assembly GCA_007115705.1 of Dactylis glomerata. Lineage (NCBI taxonomy): Eukaryota > Viridiplantae > Streptophyta > Magnoliopsida > Poales > Poaceae > Dactylis > Dactylis glomerata. The sequence goes on along the minus strand of QXEO01001348.1, from coordinate 410,713 downwards.
AATCTTTCTCTCTATCTGGAGTGAACTGTCTTTTTCCCTCTTTAATTTCTTTCACTATCTTTTTCCAATTCTCCCTGGGTATCCTAAGACCGTCACTGCAGATAAGGTCCCCTGTTTCTTCGTCGTACGAACCACCATGCGCAAGGAACCAATTTCTTGCTCTCAATTCCCACTCATCACGGATGGGTTCGGGTATGATGCCTTTAGCTAGCATATCTTGCTCTTTCTTATCCCACTTTGGGATGGCAGTCTCATAGCCCCCTGGCCCCAGCGTGTGGTGATATTTCTTCTTGTCGGCATTTTTCTTGTTCTTTTTTGATAATGCCTTGGCATCTTCTGACTCCTTGTACTCCTGAAATGCCTTCCAGTGATTCGCCTGCTTGGCTAGATACCCCTCGAATACTGGCACTTTCTTTGTCTTCCGATAGTTTTTCCATAGCTTCTTCTTCCAGCTACGGAACAGTTCGGCCATCTTCTTTAGAGTCCACTGCTTGACTTTGGCCCTCAGTTTTTTTGTGGCGTCTTTATTCTCACATTCTGGCAGGTTGAAATGTGACATGAGATCATTCCAAAGATTATCTTTGTACCTGTCGGCGACATAGTCACTATCGGCTGCCCCTTTGCGCTTGTTCCACTCCCGAACGCTGACCGGGACATGATCCCTAACGAGAACTCCGCATTGCTTCTTGAATGTGTCAGCAGCATTCTTAGGAAACTTGGGTTCGCCCGTAGGCAATATCACCTCAAAGGTGTAATGCGTCCATGCATCCAACTTTTTAGTCGGGCTTCGTTTCGTAGCTTTGCTCGATGTGGAGGCCTAAGAGGGAGAAACATTCGTCAAATTAATGTATATATATACAATATAGAGCTATCTCCAATATTACAACTGATTGCGGAACTTCATATGTATATCTCGCCGGACTTCTTTATTTCTCCACTGGCTTCTCCATCAGCGGAGTTATCGCCTTCTCTGTCATCGGAGCTATCGCCTGCCCCCTCGGCTTCATCTTCGTGTCGGTCGACCTCCATTCCATCTCCGGAGGGGTTCAGATACGACGACGGAGATTCAGCTGGTTCAACGTCGGGGGCATCGTTGATTATATCCTCGAGAAGTTCTTCCTCTTCTAGGTTCCTGCTATGTGGATACATAGTTTTTCTGCAAAATACCGACATTTGTATTTCAATTAATACTAACTAGCTGAGTTGCCCGCGCATTTGCGCGGCTAGATTTACTATGTATTGTCATTTATGTTTATTATTATTTTCTCACAATCATATATTGAAAAATTAAGTCGCTTTACTATGTGCGGTTATAATATATCTAGGGTTAACTTTTATGCTAGCTAGTTGATCTCGAGATGAAATATCGATCGGTTTAATTAGGCAGTGATTCGATGTCAGTGAAATAGATTGAAGCCAAAACAGTAATTCCTGACATGATACGATACCCGGTGTTATTTAGTTGCCCATTTCTTAAAAACGCAGGACTGGCGTGAGTTTATATATTGGCTTTCATACCGACCTTCATAGGGCCAAAAATTAAAGTAAGCAACTCGTCCTAACTAACTTTTCCTAGCATTGTCATCGTTTATAGCCTTCTCTCAAAAAGAAGTGCAACCCCCAGCCTTGATTTCAGCTATACCTATTATTATGTAATATTCACATCTTAGTTCATTCACAACTTACTCATCTGAATTGTGCCCGTGTTATTTTGAATGAAGTACCCCTTATATTTGGGAAAAAATTACATATATGTAGTGTGCATATGTGTATATGATTTCAGGTTTTAAGGAAACCTAGCTCAAAAAATCTAGTTATTCCACTGCCTAATGCCACCAAAAGTTCTAGAAAAAATCTCCACTGTTTTGAATTGGATATTGTTTCCAGAAATTTAATTTGGATACTCATTGTCAATATCATGTGCCCGTGCCTACGGTGTATAAACATAATCGAGCAATCACAGTTGGTAATGCAAATATTTCATGTCCGTAGACGAATGTGGTTACCTCTTTTTGTTAAGCTCTTATGGCACCATGACCCATGTACTCATGTATTGCTCGACACCATGGGCAAACCCTGCAGATTGTCTCATCAGCTTGGCAGACTTCTGATACGTATTAATTGCTCTCTCTTCCATACCTATGATTCATCTGCGAGGTCTTGCCTGTGCATATACTTCCTTTTGTATCTTCATGAAACCCACTCGATTACCAATGCGGCAATGCATGCACCACACATGTTGGCTTTTGTATCTTCAAGGAGAGACCTGAACCTACTTGAATCGACTTGATCTAGTGGGTGATTATTTTGATGCAAGTGGACTCATATAGGTCGCAAGATCCTCTTCTGCCACCGTGTTTTGTCCCTTCGCCGGAGCAAGATTGTCAACACTCTCACCGCGTAGATTCACGGTCTTTGTCGCTTCATCGAATCAAGATTGAAAACTCTCTTGCCGTCATCGCCTCTAATTTATGAGACATTTTATTCCTGACTGTTGCTCGGGGAAGCTCCAGATTTACTCAATATCCAAGTTGCTGCTGGACATCAATTCCACACGTTCCTGAAATAAAACCATTCAGAGCTCAAAGTTGTCTCGTCAATTCAGATGTCATCCGCTTGTGTTTCAGCCAGGCAGATCCTGATCGAAGTCATGATCTAGTCTTAACATGGAGAAGTTGCTGGTTCCGGCTATGGCGAAGCAACGCCGCCGGCAACCGGCAGCCTGGACTAACCTTTCTTGAAGCTGTAGTAAGATTGACCTGGAGACCAATCGCATCTCTTCCTGGTATGCGTCGTGCGCCTAGCGGTGTTTTGATGAGGCAATGAGCCAGCCACAACTCGCTTTATTTGACCATCCTTTACATAGCGTGACGTTGTCTACTTCTAAGTCGTGCATGCAGCGGACAATAAATTTCCTTGCAAGATACGTTTGCATCTATCCATGTATAGTTTTTGACCGCAACACAACGCCCACGTTCGCTGTTTCAATCTAGACCGTTTCTCAGTTGTTGCTTAATCTTAGCCATTGATTGTTAGTTGTTTTAATTATATAATAGATAACTAAATACTTCTAAATACTTCTAACTCTAAAAAAATACTTCTAACTAAACTAATACTAATAACTCTAAAAAAATACTTCTAACTAAAAAAATACTACTAAATACTTCTAACTCAAAACTAATTAAGTACTCCTAACAAACAATTAACTAACTAAATTAACTAACAAATAACTTAATATCTAAAAATAAATACTCCTAACAAACTGCTAACCCTAATAATTAACAAATAAAAAAAACCTTCAAACTGCACCAAGTGCATGCATGATTGAAAAGTATGTGAGTTTGATTATAAAACGTTCTACAAGTTACAAGGATTCCATAGACTACAAAAGTATGAAATTTAGATTTGTAGAACAAAAGATATTGAATGAACAATATAGAATTAGGGTTTAATTCATTCTGAAATTTGATTCATTGAAAACTTAGTAAACTAACAGTACAGATAAATTCTACATGTCCTAAGGATTCCAACGACATATTATTCATTAAAAATGGATTAACAGAACATTTTCTATGATTTTTACAAGGTTTCAGAGATTTAAATCGATTTAAAACGAAAATAGAAATTCGGCCGTCCTGGGCGCGACACATGGCGGCACGGGAGTAGGCGATACCGCTTCGGGCGGATCAGGCCTCTGGGCCGTTGGATCTTATGCAGATCTGACGCCCCAGATCGGTTCGTACCGGTTCGTTTTAAGTCATAGCTGTGAGCCGTTTGATCGAAATCTGATGGCCAGAGAAAGAAGGGGGAGAAAAGAGAGGGCTCACCGTCGCTAGCTAGGGTTCCGATGAGGGCGGCCAGATGGTGGGCGTTCTCGCTGCTGCAGTGGATCCTGGGAGGGAAGAAGACGCGGACGGTGAGCGGGGCGATGAGACGAGCTAGAGGAAGAAGAACGGTGTCGAGAGGAGGCCGGTGCTCACCGGAATCGACGACGGAAGCCGTCGGTGTCTGCAGGCTTCGGCGGCGCGGCGAGTGACCAGCGGAGCGGCGACGGCGGCGGAGCGGCGACGGCGGCGGCTCAATCTGAAGGGCGACCGCAATGATCCAGAGAAGGCTCCTCGCGCGCGTAAATCTGGGAAACGGCTAAATGTTGGGGAAGAAGAGAGGGGGGGCGCGGCTTATATACCCCCCCCTTTAGTCCCGGTTGGTGGCTTCAACCGGGACTAAATGCCCCCTTTAGTCCCGGTTGAAGACACCAGCCGGGACTAAAGGGTTTGGGGGGCGGTTTCAGTTCGCGCCCGAGCCCCCACCCTTTAGTCCCGGTTGGTGGATCCAGCCGGGACTAAAGGGCTTTTTTCAGATTTTCATTTCAAATATGAATTTTTAATTTTTAATTGAATAACTAATGCATATTTTAAAATTTGACAAAACTATTAATATGAAAAGTATTTGAAATTTAATAACTAAGTCAAAACTATTTTCTATTTTCAAAATTAATTATTTTAACTATCCAAACTATTAACTATTTTGCCATTTTCAATTAAAACTATATTGATTAATATTCTTTTTGTATATTTTAGAATCTGATAAAACTATGAATATGAAAAGTGTTTGAAATTTAATAACTAATTCAAAACTATTTTCTATTTTCAAAATTAATTATTTTAACTATCCAAACTATTAACTATTTTGCCATTTTCAATTAAAACTATATTGATTAATATTCTTTTTGTATATTTTAGAATCTGATAAAACTATGAATATGAAAAGTGTTTGAAATTTAATAACTAATTCAAAACTATTTTCTATTTTCAAAATTAATTATTTTAACTATCCAAACTATTAACTATTTTGCAATTTTCAATTAAAACTATATTGATTAATATTCTTTTTGTATATTTTAGAATATGATAAAACTATGAATATGAAAAGTGTTTGAAATTTAATAACTAATTTAAAACTATTTTATATTTTCAAAATTAATTATTTTAACTATCCAAACTATTAACTATTTTGCCATTTTCAATTAAAACTATATTGATTAATATTCTTTTTGTATATTTTAGACTTTGACAAAACTATGAATATGAAAAGTGTTTGAAATTTAATAACTAATTCAAAACTATTTTCTATTAATCATGGGCTTGCAGGGAAATTTTTCCGAGGCAGAGCTTCCGAAGATGCCATAGGGCGTGAGCACCAACGACATCTTCGAGAAGCTCCGCCACGGGAGGTTTCCCAACCCTTTACGCAACACTGTTAGAGGAGATGGAGTCTTTCATGGGCTTGAAGGGAAATTTTTCCGAGGCGGAGCTTCCAAAGATGTCGTAGGGCGTGAGCACCAACGACATCTTCGAGAAGCTCCGCCATGGGAGGTTTCCCAACCCTTTACGCAACATTGTTAGAGGTGATGAAGTCTTTCACGAGCTTGCAGGGAAATTTTTCCGAGGCAGAGCTTCTGAAGATGCCGTAGGGCATGAGCACCAACGACATCTTCGAGAAGCTCTGCCACGGGAGATTTCCCAACCCTTTCCTCCATCCATGGGGATGAAACTCTCCCTGCCTTCGAGTTGTGCTTGCCATGGCGTATCGATGCTCGTTTTATAGGCACGGCGCCGCTTCTACTTTTGTCTTGTTCCTCCGACAGGGGCGTCGTGCGCTACATGCTTTATCTCATCGAGCAGTGCATCCACCCATGCATCCTTATCCTACCGACAGCTTTAGTCTCGGTTGCACCCACCAGCCGGGACTAAAGGTTACCCATGCATCCTTATCCTGCCGACAGCTTTAGTCTCGGTTGCACCCTCCAGCCGGGACTAAAGGTTGTCATACATGCATGCTCCTTAAATAAAGGTTTAGTACATTTCATACATGCATTACATAAAAGGTTTAATACATTATTACATTATTGCACCAACATTCCTATCTATTATTTCTGTTTTCTTCTGGGTCGTAGCCATGGAGAATCTTCATCATTCAGTAGGATGCTTGGGTCAGTTTTCACTTTGAAGGGCGGAATTTCATGAAACTTATTACAATCTACTGACATGTCTGTCTTGTCATCTACTCCCACGATGTTTCTTTTCCCTGAAAGAACTATGTGGCGCTTTGGCTCATCGGACGATGTCTTCTTTTGCTGATTTCTTTTTCTCGTTTTTGTAGACATGTCCTTCACATAGAAAACCTGAGCGACATCGTTGGCTAGGACGAATGTTTCGTCCATGTACGCAAGATTGTTGAGATCCACTGTTGTCATGCCATACTTTTGGTCTACAACTACCCTGCCTCCTGTCAACTTCACCCATTTGCACCGAAACAAAGGGATCTTAAAAGTAGGTCCATAGTCAAGTTCCCATATCTCCTCTATGTACCCGTAATATGTTTCCAAACAGTGCCCATTCTTGTCTGTTGCATCAAAGCGGACACCACTGTTTTGGTTGGTGCTCTTTTTATCTTGGGCAACCATGTAAAATGTATTCCCATTTATCTCGTACCCTTGGAAAGTACATATAGTCGAAGATGGTGGCCTGGCCAAACAGTACAGCTGATCTCCAACGGTGTCGTCATTCATGAGATGTGTCTGCAACCAACTGCCGAAAGTCTGCTCGTGTTTCCCTTTAATCCAAGAGTCAGCCTTCCCCGGGTTTTTGGAGCGTAGAATATTCTTGTGTCTCACGATATACGGAGCCACCACGGTGGAATTGTGTAGAACTGTGTAGTGTGCTTGAGAGAAAGAATGCCCGTCCATACATACTTTTGCTTTCCTTCCTAGTGTGCCTTTTCCTGTCAGCCTACCCTCATACCGAGATTCAGGAACACCAATCGGCTTAAGGTCAGGAAGAAAGTCCACACAAAACTCAATGACCTCCTCTGTTCCATAGCCCTTCGAGATGCTTCCTTCTGGCCTAGCACGGTTACGAACATATTTCTTTAAGACTCCCATGAACCTCTCGAAGGGGAACATATTGTGTAGAAACACAGGACCGAGAATTCTAATCTCTTCGACTAGGTGAACTAGGAGGTGTGTCATTATATTGAAGAAGGATGGCGGGAACAATAACTCGAAGCTGACCAGACATTGGACCACATCAATCTGTAACCCTGATAGACTTTCTCGATCGATTACCTTCTGAGAAATTGCATTGAGGAATGCACATACCTTCACAATTGCCAGGCGAACATTTTCCGGTAGAATTCCCCTCAATGCAACCGGAAGCAATTGCGTCATAAGCACGTGGCAGTCATGAGACATTAGGTTTTGGAATTTTTTGTCTTTCATATTTACGATTCCCTTTATATTCGACGAGAAGCCAGTCGGGACCTTGATACTGAAAAGGATTTCAAAGAAGATTTCCTTCTCTTCCTTGGTAAGAGCGTAGCTGGCACGCCCTTGAAACTGCCCTGGATGCATGCCATCTCTTCCTTTATGATGTTCCTGGTCCTCCCGTGCTTCCGGTGTATCTTTTGACTTCCCATACAAGCCCAGGAAGCCTAGAATATTCACGCAGAGATTCTTCGTCAGGTGCATCACGTCGATTGCGGAGCGGACCTCATAGACTTCCCAATAGGGTAGCTCCCAAAATATAGATTTCTTCTTCCACATGGGTGCGCGCTTATCAGGGCCGTTAGGAACAGGTTGGCTGCCAGGACCCTTTCCAAAGATTACTTTTAAATCTTTGACCATATCAAATACTTCAACACCAGTACGGGTGACAGGCTTCCCCCGGGGTTCTGCCTTGCCATTGAAATGCTTGCCTTTTTTCTTTAAGGGATGCTTGGGCGGAAGAAAACGACGATTGTACGGGTACACATTCTTCCTACATTTGTCCAGATATATACTTTATGTCTGATCCAAACAGTGCGTGCATGCATTGTATCCCTTGTTTGACTGTCCTGAAATGTTACTAAGAGCAGGCCAATCATTGATAGTTACGAAAAGCAATGCTCGAAGGTCAAATTACTCTTGTTTGTGCTCGTCCCACACACGTACACCTGGTTCGGCCCACAGCTGTAAAAGTTCATCAACTAATGGCCTTAGGTACACATCAATATCGTTGCCGGGTTGCTTTGGACCTTGGATAAGCACTGGCATCATAATGAAGTTCCGCTTCATGCACAACCAAGGAGGAAGGTTGTAGATACATAGAGTAACGGGCCAGGTGCTGTGACTGCAACTCTGCTCCCCAAAAGGATTCATGCCATCTGTACTTAGACCAAACCATAAGTTCCTTGCGTCACCTGCAAATCTCGGGAACTCTCTCTCTATTTTTCTCCACTGCCGACCATCAGCGGGGTGCCTCAACTTGTCGTCTTTCATACGATCTTCCATGTGCCATCGCAACAACTTCGCATGATCTTTATTTCTGAACAGACGTTTCAACCGTGGTATTATAGGAGCATACCACATCACCTTGGCAGGAACCCTCTTCCTGGGTGGCTCGCCCTCAATATCACCAGGGTCATCTTTTCTGATCTTATACCGCAATGCAGTGCATACCGGGCATTTATCCATATTCTCGTACTTCTCACCGCGGTAGAGGATGCAGTCATTAGGGCATGCATGTATCTTCTGCACGTCTAATCCTAGAGGGCAGACAAGCTTCTTTGCTTCGTACGTGCTGGCGGGCAATTCGTTCTTTCTTGAAGCATCTTCTTCATCAGTACTAGCAACTTTTCGAATGACGAGTCAGTCACACCGGTCTCTGCCTTCCACTTCAGCAATTCCAGTGTGCTACCCAGCTTCTTCTGGCCATCTTCACAAGTTGGGTACAACAATTTATTGTGGTCCTGTAACATCTGCTCGAACTGCAACCTCTCCTTTTCTGTGTCGCAGCCTCGCCGTGCATCAGAAATGACTCGGCCAAGATCATCAGCGGGCTCATCTGGTTCCCGTTCTTCACCCTGCTCTTCTTCTTCATTGTCTTCCATTGCGGTATCAGCATACTCAGGGAACATAGATCGGTAGTTGTCATCATCGTTCTCTTCTTCTTCATTGTCGTCTTCCATCATAACCCCTCTTTCTCCGTGCTTGGTCCAAACATTATAGCCCGACATAAAACCGGACCGAAGCAGGTGGCTCTGAATGACTCTTGAGGAAGTGTAATCCTTCTCATTCCGACATTCAACACATGGACAAAACATATAGCCACCACCATGCTTGTTCGCATCGGCCGCATCTCGAAAAGAATGCACGCCTTCTCTGTAAGCGGTTGTGCGTCGATCACCGTACATCCATGGATGGCTCATCTGCATCATACGACAGTATATCAAACACAACCACGATCCTAAAAATTAGTACCGCGCGGTCTAAATGAGGAAATATAGTTGCTAACCTTTTAGAATAAGTGGAAATAAAGAGGAAGAGGTTTAAGCGTGGCATCTCATATCGTAGTTGTGTTCGGTGAACTAAAGCGGCATCGCTCTAACACACATTTCAACAAACACCTCTAGTGCATCCAAGAAAAATGGAGAGCTAGCACACACCCACACTCTTCCATCCAAGAAAAATGCAAGGAAGAGGGGAGAGAGGGGCTGCGGCCATATATATAGGCAGAGGACTTTAGTCCCGGTTTGAGACACAAACCGGGACTAAAGGGGGCGCACATGCGGGCCGCTCAGCGCATAGCCCTTTAGTCCCGGTTGGTGTCTCAAACCGAGACTAAAGGCTCGTTACGGGCCGGGACCAAAGCCTCCCGGGTGGCTAGGCGATTTTGGGGCGACGTGTCCGGGCCTTTAGTCCCGGCCCAGATTGCGGCCGGGACTAAAGGGTCCAGGCCAAAGGCCCGTTTCCACTAGTGATAGTCCAAGGTAGACTACTCACTCATCGCGCCGGAGGCAAGCATGGCGATGAAGAAGACCTCCGGTGGCGATTCCCCTCTCTGGCAGGGTGCTGGGAAGAGCTTCTGGACCCTCCCGATCTCGGATCGACGACGGCGGCGGATCGTGATGTGTTTCTGGAAAAGTGATCGGGTGTTTAAGTTTTTCCCATCGGGGGGTCTTTATAGGCGAGGGGGTAGCGTCAGAAGTGGACCAGGGGGCCCACACCACAGGCTGGCGCGGTTCAGGGGCAGGCCGCGCCCCCTGGTGGTGTGGCCGCCCTGTGGCTCCTTTCCGTCTCCTCTTCGGTTCTCTGGAAGCTTTGGTAAATATCTGGACGTCTGGCTTTTGTTTCATCCAATTCCGAGAATATTTACTGTGTAACTTTTCTAAAACACAAAAATAGCAGAAAACTAGGAAATGGCACTGTGACATCTCGTTAATAGATTAGTTCCGGAAAATACATAAAAATGCCACGAAGTGTAACGAAACACTAAGCAAATGGTGTAAAAACAAGCATGAAGCATTAAAAATTATGGATACGTTAGAGACGTATCACACATGTGGAGATGGTGCTGACGTGGACGTAGAGCCCACTTGTCAGCCCATTAAAAAATAAAAAATAAAAAATAAATTTTTTAAAAATAAAAAAAATAAAAAAGAGTGTGTCTCTGCGGCCTGCTCCCAATTAGCATATACATATAATTTTTAAAAAGAAGAAAAAAAGGGTGCGTTGCAGCGCCGCATGCTCCCAATTAGCATACACGTATATTTTTTGTTTTTGTATCTCAAAATAATTTTTCATGTGAAGCACATACAAAAAATAAATTTATTTTCATGTGATATCTTTCCACCAGGCTACGTATATAATTTTGACTCATAGAGCATATGTGAATAAGATATTTTATATACCTAGTTGTCACAAAATACATTGTCATGTGACACATAAAATAAATAAATTTATTTTCTCTATACCGAGTTTTTTCTTTTCAGATACACAACTTTTTGTAGCTAAAAGTACTACGTATTTTTAGCGGAACTTTCTAAATACAACAACTATATGATTATGCATTCAGACGTAAAATGGAGATTTTATTAGAACTTTTTATGAGCATCTTTTACTTGCCAGGTGCTTAGGAGTTCAAATCCAAGCAAACACACATAATTTTCAAACTAAATTTTTGATAAACAGAAAATAGAAATAATATGGATCCAATGGACATAGATTATTAAAAAAATGCTCTTAGAAAATATATACTTGTCATATATATGAAAGAAACATATCTCAACGCGAACGTGTCATCAAAGGTTAAATGCATAAAGTATAACTCCATACATGTTTATAAAGTGTAACCTCTTATAGCAAATAAAAAATTTGAAAATAATAATATCTAGTAATACATGTCGTGGGTTTTAGCCAAAAAGCAGTAGGGGTCGTGTATGTAACAGCTGATTTTGCCTCAGAAAATCTTAGATCCCCTCACGCTCTCTCTGTTAATTTTTTTGGTACCGCATTACAGTTTAAATTTTGAATCAAGAAACCGGTAATGCGTCACAAAAATTATACGTGTATCTAATTGGGAGCAGGCTGCGTAGACGCACTATTTTTTATATTTTTATTTATTAAAATTTTAATTTTAATTGTTATTTTTTAATGGGCTATGTACCACTCCATGTCAGCACCACCTCCACATGTGCAGCCAAGTCAGCCCTTATAAATGGGTCCCATCGGTCAGCTTGGCTATCAAAACACGTTTAGATGGGAATCGGTCCAATTTGTAACGCCACGCCCCAAAACTGATAGATTTTTGAAAAAATTACCAAAACAGATACTGACCTGTGATATCAGCCCTAAATGTGGTAGTTTCTTGTAATTTACTCTAAACTGGTACGTCTCTTGCTTCACTGTCGAGGTGGGACTAAAAGAAACGTACCGCTTGTTTTTGTGGTGCTCCTAACACGTTGTCATCGCTAAAAAAAAGAACCTGACGCGTTGTCTGTCCGGAGGACATACAACCAGTTAAAGGCTAGTTTGTATTTTTCTGGTCGATCGTTGCACATGCAGCCCTGAGGAGTAAATGACGCAAAACCACCACATTTGGGGCGTATTTGACAACTTGCTACCACTTTTGAGCCAAGCGACACTTAACTACCATTTTTGGGGCAGGTCTGCGATGGAGAGCACTGATTTTCCAATTTAGCCGTGTTAACCAACTTTCTGACTACTTGGGCCCACCTGTCAGTCCTACGTGGCACAATTTTGGATAAATTATATTATTTTCCTCCCGAGACCAGCAGCCCCAATCCCTCTTCCGGTACCCCATCCCCACCACCGCCGCCCTCAGGCGAGCACCGCCGTGCCCCTCCTCCTCCGGCGAGGTAGCCTCCCTTGCAGTCGACTTCGAGGACGAGCGGGAAGGGTTGCAGCTTGCGGGCTCCACGGGTGCCCCTGTCCGCCATGGACCTGCCCTGGTGCACGGGGAGCTCCACCGGTGGACGCAGATCGCCGACGACCGCCATGGACCCGATTCGATGCTCGCGGGGGATGCAGCACCGACGGCTAGACACGCCAGATCCCCGGGCCTCGCGGACGAGCGGGTCGGCGGTGGCTACTGGGAAGAGGAGTGCGGTGTGGACCGAGGACGACAGAAGAGGGGCCGCCGGCGCGGATCCCGGAGAGGGCGAGGACTAAGGACGGCTCGGGGGTGGTGGCCTCCGGCCAGTCCTCCGCTGTGCTTCGCCGGGGAGCAGGGGTGCTTCCTGGTGGTGGGGTTGGGTTGACCTGAGGGAGGAGAAAGATCTGACAGGTGGGGCCCACCTGCCAGCGAGTCAGAAAAAGAAAGAGGGAGATATATTGGTGGAGCGTTCAGCAAAATAATGAGAAAAAAATACAATTTGACCTAATATTTGCCACGTAGGACTAACAGGTGGGCCCAAGTAGTCAGAAAGTTGGTTAACACGACTAAATTAGAAAATTAGTGCTCTCCGTCGCAGACCTGCCCCAAAAGTGGTAGTTAAGTATCGCTTGGCTCAAAAGTAATAGCAGGTTGTCAAATACGCCCCAAATGTGATGGTTTTGCATCATTTACTCAGCCCTGAGGTACATGTACGTGCAGTGTGAATCTAAAAAGGAATTATTTCTCTCTGCTAAATAATTATTATTTTATTATCTTTCTGTAAGCATGCACCCTTGTGTTTTACACGTACGTGAGCATGCTAAAAATCTAGAAATAATGCAAAAAAAAAAATATTTACGTTGTAGGTACATAATAAGCGGAAAGTCCATTTGACTCCTGAGCTTCAGTACTCTCTGCGTATTAAAAATTTGAAAATTATATTTATAAGTTTCAAAAAATTGTGAAACTAAATCCTAGAAGTAGCTAATGATGTATCTCACAACTGTGCAAAATATCAATTCAAAATATTTTGTATCTTGAGGTACACAAAAATGACAAACTGTGAACTTTTTTTAGAGATTTGAAAACACAATACTCAGATTCACACTTTTGCAATTTTTGTATCACTCAAGATACAAAATATTTTATATTGGGATTTTGCACATTTATGGGATACAACATTAGCAAATTTTAGGATTTTGTTTTCCAATTTTTTAAAACTTGTAAATAATTTTTTTGAAATTTGTAGTACATAGAGAGACAAAGGTTAGCTCACATGGAACAAAAAAGATTTCTGTCAGAACCAAAAAAATGAAAACAATAAAGTACCAACTTTTGGAGAAGAATAGTAGAGCGTGTGGAACAAATGTCGTCTACAAGAGGGACAAAAATTGGAACAAGTGGAAAAAATAGCACCCTGGGAACAAATCATACATACGAGGGTGAAAATTGGTAGGCCAAATATTGAACAAAACTTTACACACGTGGAACTAATGTCCTTTACAAGTGGAACAAAAATTCATAACAAATGAAAATAGTACTCAAGGAAGAAAGTCACACATATGAGGCTTTACATTTCCGATTTTGGTTTGTTGGTAGGGTTTTTCCTTCATGGCAGTTTCTTAGGACATATACAAAAACAAACATTATTTTTTTAATGAGTTTCCCGGTAAATTAATGAAAAACCAGGCTAAAACCAATACAACAGCGGTAAAGCACACAAAACACCACCCAACCAAGATGAAACGATTTTCATCCAAAACTAGAGAGAAGACGTTGTGATTGCTATGGTAGAAGCAAACACGGGATGCGTCAACGAAGATGAAGAAGTCAACCCTCCAGAAGAGCCGCTCCACATGATGTCGACGACCAGCATCAAGACAACCTGGTCGCCCATACGACACCAGGTATTGATGCACTCAGCACTGAGAGCCATTGGGGCCGCCGCCCCCACATCCAACTACTCTACCACGCCCGGTAGACCACCAACACCACATTTTGGGACTGCCATCTCAACATACCACTGCTCTAACTCGGGCCACAATGCCACACGACCCAACTGCCCGCACCCCAAGATGCACAGGGAAAACTGCTCATAGACCACGACTGTCACACAAACATCCAGGGCCGCTGCCCCGGCCTAAAAGTCAAATTGCTTCCTCTATGGCAGCATCGACCAAGCCAGCCTCGCCGCACTAGCGACATAAGACAGTCATCCAATCCATACAAGCAACTGCTCCGCCTCATGAAGTACCAGCCCACCATGAATCCCGAGGCCGCCGCCTCGACGCACATCCACCATCCAGGGCCACTGCCCTAACACCCACGGACCCCAATTGATGAGGGACAGTAGAGAAAATAAGATAAAAGCAAATAGAAATAAAATCTAGTACTAGCTTGTACACACTTCCACTGTACTCTAGGTATTATGGTTCTCTAGTCACATGTGTGTAGTACTTTCTAGAGTGTTCTACTATAAGTTGTATCTAGATATTTATATTTCTCTCCTAGTTTTGAGTAGTATTCTCTAGAGCCTTCTAGTTATGAGTAGAGCTAAGTAGTAAAGGCTTATGCAGCCTATAAATACAGGTCCACACCTCTAACTATGTAACCAGACTATGTACCCACTACCTATCAAATAAATGGAACTTTGTGTTCTTGTATAAGATCTTGTGTGTTGAGAGTTTTGGACTCTTGACAGCCCCGCCCCTAGAGCGATATCTAGCACGCCGCCCCTAGAGCGATATCTAGAGCAGCACATTGAAGCGGTTCCTTCAACATTTGGTGCTGTCTGATGGCTAGTTGATGAAGGAGATTATTCTTTTTCGTCCCCCAGCAGCAATCCTTGTGCATGGTGAATGACCAGCCCGTTGGGAACCCCAAGAGGAAGGTGTGATGAGTATAGCAGCTGGTTTTCCCTCAATTATGAAACCAAGGTTTAATGTCGGTCAGGAGAGGAGAGACAATGACGACTGAAGGCGATGCTTGCTAGTTTGCGACAGCAGCGGACAACTGGCGCCTCGTCCAAGCTTTGCTTGCTAGCTGCAACGTGGAACCTGCACACACACAAACAAATACTTTGCTCCCAACTTACGATGAGGTTGTCAATCTCACCGGTTTGCTTGAAACAAAGGTTATGAGTGTATCGAGTGGAAAACAGTAAAAGTATGCGAATAAAGTAAACAGTACGAGTAAAGTAAACAGGTGATAGCAATATGATGGAAATAGGACCGGGGTCCACAGTTCACTAGTGGTGTCTCTCCATAGATAAAATAACACATGCTGGGTAAACAAATTACAGTTGGGCAATTGATAGAATAAAGATAACGTGATATGTCAAGAAGATCACTATGAGATTTACTCTGGGCATTACAACAAAATACATAGACCGCCATCCAACTGCATCTATGACTAATAATCCACTCCCGGGGATATCAATCCGAACACCCCAAAAGTATTAAGTTGCGAACAACAGATAATTGCATTAAGCAAAGTGTGTAATGTAAACAAAGCATATGCCCTTGAGCATATGAATGTTGTTTTCTCCCTAGTAGCAACAGCACATCTACCACCTTAGAGGTTTCTGTCACTCCCCTAGGTGAAATAGAGGCATGAACCCACTATCGAGCATAAATACCCCCTCTTGGAGTCACTAGCAACTACTCGGCCAAGATAGCTACTAACAACGGAGAGCATGCAAGATCATAAACAACATAGAGATAACAAAAGATAATATTCAGTACAGCAACTTAATCATAAACACCAATATTCATCGGATCCCAACAAACCAAACATGTAGAATTACATAACGGTGATCTCAATCATGTAGGGCAGCTCATGAGATCTAAACATGAAGCACAT
This sequence comes from Dactylis glomerata, assembly GCA_007115705.1. Classification (NCBI taxonomy): domain Eukaryota; kingdom Viridiplantae; phylum Streptophyta; class Magnoliopsida; order Poales; family Poaceae; genus Dactylis; species Dactylis glomerata. Next base: position 394,640 of record QXEO01001348.1, on the reverse strand, counting down.
GGTGGAGAAGACAACCATCTAGCTACTGCTATGGACCCATAGTCCAAGGTAGACTACTCACTCATCGCTCCGGAGGCAAGCATGGCGATGAAGAAGACCTCCGGTGGCGATTCCCCTCTCCGGCAGGGTGCCGGGAAGAGCTTCTGGACCCTCCCGATCTTCGGGTCGACGGCGGCGGCGGATCGCGATGTGTTCTGGAAAACTGATCGGGTACTTAGGTTTTTTCCGTCGGGGGGTCTTTATAGGCGAAGGGGCGATGTCAGAGGTGGAGCCAGGCTCCCTCACGCGGGCCCGGCGCGGCCAGGGGTCTGGCCGCGCCACCCCTGCGTGTGGGGCCCTGGTGGCCCCCCTCCTACTCCTCTTCGGATCTCTGGAAGCTTCCGGGTAAAATAAGACTTCAGGATGTGGTTTCGTCCAATTCCGAGAATATTTCTGTGTATCACTCTGAAACACAAAAACAGCAGAAAACAGGGAACTGGCACTGTGGCACTTCGTTAATAGGTTAGTTCCAGAAAATGCATAAAAGTGCCACTAAGTGTAACGAAACAATGGGCAAATGGTGTAAAAACAAGCATGGAGCATCAAAAATTATAGATACGTTTGAGACGTATCAAGCATCCCCAAGCTTAACTCCTGCTCGTCCTCGAGTAGGTAAGTGATAACAAAAGAATAATTTTTGAGGTGACATGTACCTACACAATCTTGATCATATATGTAAGCATTTGTGAGCTGGGATCATAAGAACTTAAAACATGGGCATGAAGATATAATCATGACTATAAGAAACTTAGCAACCATGTTGTAAACATGCACAAGCAAAAGATCATGAAAATGAAACAATGAAAGTCAAACGTGTGTTCAAATCATAAGGAAAAACATACAAAAGGTTTTCAGCTTGTCCTTCAAAGAGAGCAAAACATAAATGCATAGGACACCTTCAAGTTTAAGAGGGCGACTAGATACAAATAATTTCAGAACAAGTGAAACCAACAATATGAATCAATCAATGAACTTTGGGACAATGCATATCACACTAAGAATGACAACTATGCTCTCTTAATGGTGCATAAAGAAAGAAGGTGGTGACTCAACATAAAAGTAAAAGAAAGGGCCATTCGCAGAGGGAAGCAGTGATTAAACATGTGCTAGAGCTTTTCATTTGTAAAACAGAGAGATAAAAATTGGTTTTGAGAGGTGGTTGTCTTTGTCAACGACTAGCAATGGGGTTCTTACTATCTTCCATACAAAAATGAAGCAAGTTTTTGAGAGAGAGATTGGCACTTTTGTGCTCTTTTATAAAGCTTGGCACTCCTCCCCACCTTTTTTCTTTCACAAACCATGGCTAACCGATTCCATCGGGTGCCCACCAACATTCACTTTCCATGGAGGAGTGCCTTTTTTCTTTCTTTTTTCTCTTTTTTTTTCTTTTTGGTATAAGCAATATGGAAGATAGCAAATCCGACCACTACGTCCCCATGAGCTAAAAACAGTGTCACAAAACGAGAAGTGTTTTGAAGATTTTTGAAAGGTAGCACATGAAAATTTACTTTGGAATGGCTTACAAATACCATGCATAGGAGTTTATAGTGGACACAATGGCAAACTTTGGCTTTTAGGAGTTGGATGCACGAGTAGAGCTCATACTCAGTACAAGGTGAGGGCTAGCAAAAGACTGGGAGCGACCAACTAAGAGAGCAATAATGGCCATAATCATGCAAAGCGACAAAGCGACATTAAAAGAAGCATACGATGGCATCAAAAGTCAAAAACTAAATGATCATGAAGGCTATTGGCGACTTTGTAAGAGTCTAACATGTGTGAGCATGCGCCAAGTCAACCCAAATAAAGCATCAAGGAGAAAACCAAAATAATGCTTCCATACAATAAAAACAACGCATGATTTTTTCAAAGGCTCATTAAGCAATCTCAGTTATTTGAGACAAGTCATGCTACAGCAAAACCACTAAGCATACTATCAAAAAGACATCAAGCATGACATGAAAAAGCCTAAGCCGCAGTCTACACAAGCTCCTTCTTGTACCACTATTTTGCACAAAGCTTTTTCTCTTTTCCAACACCATTTGAAACTTTTATAAACACCTCTTTTGATGAAAACCAATAAAGATCAGAGGCAAAAATACACCTTGATGAAAAGATATGACAAGGTCTGAACGCAAATCAAGGCGAAAACGAAAACCAAAAGCAGTAACAGAAAAAGAAGAACACCCGGTGAAATTGTAAGAATAAAAAACGGAGTGTTCTTTACAAATAAAAACGAGTACATCTCCTCCAAAAGAAATTTGTTGGGGTCCAACCATTTATTGCAGCAAACAAACAAACTAAACTAACTAAGAAAACTAAAACAACTGACGCTCCAAGAAAAACACATAGTGCATGAAGCAATAAAAATATAGTGTTTTGAAAGGTGACCTGATTTTTGCCGATGAAGAAGGGGTGCCTCGGGGGCATCCCCAAGCTTTGACGCTTGTACTTCTTGGATATTTCTTGGGGTGATGCATGGGCATCCCCAAGCTTGAGATTTTGTCCATTCTTCAACTCATCTCATCATTCTCCAATCCCTACACTTGAAAACTTCCTTCATACAAAACTAAACACAAATCTATTAGCAACATTAGTGCAAGCATAACATATAATCAATCCTCTATTTGCTTCAGGTTTCAACTCAAAACCACCACATATATAGCAAATACTACTGTAGCAACTTCCCCAAAAGTTCCATGATCAAAAGAACTCAAAAGAAAGCGATAAAGTGGCAAACACAAATATTGGCAGAAATCTGTCAAAACTGAACAGCTGACAAAGGTCGAATTTTTGAGGAATTTTCTGTTGCTCAAATCAAAAAGTGTTCAACTAAGAAAAGTTTGGATATAATCTGGGGCATATGCACAAGAAATCGCAGGTCCAAAAGATAAACATAGAATTTTCACGAATTTTTACGGTGCAGCACCGAAAACAGTTTCAGGACAGCAACATCCCCAAATCTTTACCTCACTCAAATTAGAGGCTTCTCTTGGCACAAAAACGAAATACACAAGATAGGGAGCGGTCATTACAGTAGTAATGACTTCCAAGACTCAAATAAAAGAAAAATTACTGAAAAGAAAACATTGGGTTATCTCCCAAGAGTGCTTTTCTTTAACGCCTTTGAGCTAGGCGCAGAAAATTGCGAATCAAGTAATATCAAGTGATGAAGCATCAAGATCATAATTTGCTCTAAGAATAGAGTCAAAAAGTAATTTCTTTCTTTTCCTAGGGAAGTGTTCCATACCTTTCTTTAGTGGGAATTGATACTTGATAGTGCCTTCCCTCATATCAATGATAGCACCTACAGTTCGAAGAAAGGGTCTTCCCAAAATAATAGGACATGAAGCATGGCATTCAACGTCCATAACAAGAAAATCAACGGGAACAAGGTTATTGTTAACCACAATAAGAACATCATTAATTCTTCCCAAAGTTTTCTTCTTAGCAACATCAGCAATAGGAACATCAAAATAACATTTTTCAAGCGGTGGTAAATCAAGCATGTCATAAATCTTTCTAGGCATGATAGAAATACTAGCACCTAGATCACATAAAGCATGGCAATCATAAACATTAACATGCATATCAATGATGGGTTCCCAACCATCTTCTAACTTCTTGGGAACAGAAGCTTTTTGCTTCAACTTTTTATCCCTAATTTTTATGAGAGCATTGGTAATATGCTTAGTAAAAGCAATATTTAAAGAACTAGCATTGGGAGTCAAAGCAAGCTTTTGCAAGAACAAAATAACTTCAGATATATTGCAGCCATCAACATCAAAATCATTAAAAGAAATAGAGCTATCATCTCCTACACTTCGAAAAATTTCAGCACTCTTTTGAGAAAAAGTTTTGGTAGTTTTAGGCTTCTTAACACAAGGAGTGGGAGTTTTCTCTACACCAATCAAAGTAAGAGGATTGCTACCAGTAGGAGCAACATCATTAGAGGTAGTAATGGTACATACCTTCATCTCTCTAGCCATCTCATCTTCTCTTTCCCACCTGGCATGCAATTCCGCTAACAATCTAATATTTTCATCAATTCCAACTTGAATAGCATTATCGGTAGCAAAAACATTGTTCTCTTTCACATCATTAGGCAACACTTTTAATTTCAGAATTTCAACATCATGAGCAAGGCTATCAACTTTAGAAGCAAGAATATCAATTTTGCCTAACTTTTCCTCAACAGACTTGTTAAAAGCAGTTTGCTTATCGATGAAGTCCTTTAGCATTACCTCAAGCTCGGAGGGCATGGCCCTAGTGTTGTTGTAGGAATTACCATAAGAGTTACCATAACCATTACCATTGGTAGAAGGATACGGCCTATAATTGTTACTAGCAAAATTGTTCCTATAAGCATTGTTGTTAAAATTATTGTTTCTAATGAAATTCACATCAACTTGCTCTTCTTGAGCAACCAGAGAGGCCAAAGGAACATTATTAGGATCAATATGAGTCCTATCATTAGCAAGCATAGCCATAATGGTATCAATCTTATCATTCAAGGAAGAGGTTTTCTCAACAGAATTTACCTTCTTACCTTGTGGAGCTCTCTCGGTGTGCCATTCAGAATAATTTACCATCATGTTGTCGAGTAGCTTCGATGCGGCGCCCAAGGTAAGGGACATAAAAGTGCCTCCAGCAGCTGAATCAAGTAGGTTCCTTGAAGAAAAATTCAGTCAAGCATAAAAAGTTTGGATAATCATCCAAGTAGTCAGTCCATGAGTGGGGCAATTCTTTATCATAGATTTCATTCTTTCCCAAGCTTGAGCAACATGTTCATTATCAAACTGAGTAAACTTCATAATATTGCTACGCAAAGCTATAATCTTAGCAGGAGGATAGTATCTACCAATAAAAGCATCCTTACACTTAGCCCATGAATCAATACTATTCTTAGTCAAAGATAGCAACCAATCTTTAGCTTTTCCTCTCAAAGAAAAAGGAAACAACTTGAGCTTAATAATATCACTATCATCATCCTTATATTTTTGCATCTCACATAGCTCAACAAAATTGTTGAGATGAGCTGCAGCATCTTCAGTACTAGCACCAGAAAATTGCTCTTTCATAACAAGGTTCAATAAAGCAGGCTTAATCTCATAAAAGTTTGCAGCAGGAATAGGTGGTGCAATAGGAGTGCAGATAAAATCACCATTGTTTGTGCTAGTAAAGTCACACAACTTTGTGTTTTCAGGATTGGCCATTTCAGCAAAACGAAAGTAAACAAGTAAAAACAACTACCAAGGATTCTAATTTTTTTGGGTTTTTGATATAAAGCAATGCAGGTAAAATAAATAAAGTAAAGCAAAACAATAACAAAGTAAAGGATGTGTGTGCGAAAAACTCCCCTCGCAGAAGTCTTCTCTTCCTCCCCGGCAACGGCGCCAGAAAAACAGCTGATGGCTAGTTGATGAAGGAGATTATTCTTCTTCGTCCCCCAGCAGCAATCCTTGTGCGTGGTGAATGACCAGCCCGTTGGGAACCCCAAGAGGAAGGTGTGATGAGTATAGCAGCTAGTTTTCCCTCAATTATGAAACCAAGGTTTAATGTCGGTCAGGAGAGGAGAGACAATGACGACTGAAGGTGATGCTTGCTAGTTTGCGACAGCAACGGACAACTGGTGCCTCGTCCAAGCTTTGCGTGCTAGCTGCAACGTGGAACCTGCACACACACAAACAAATACTTTGCTCCCAACTTACGATGAGGTTGTCAATCTCACCGGTTTGCTTGAAACAAAGGTTATGAGTGTATCGAGTGGAAAACAGTAAAAGTATGCGAATAAAGTAAACAGTACGAGTAAAGTAAACAGGTGATAGCAATATGATGGAAATAGGACCGGGGTCCACAGTTCACTAGTGGTGTCTCTCCATAGATAAAATAACACATGCTGGGTAAACAAATTACAGTTGGGCAATTGATAGAATAAAGATAACGTGATATGTCAAGAAGATCACTATGAGATTTACTCTGGGCATTACAACAAAATACATAGACCGCCATCCAACTGCATCTATGACTAATAATCCACTCCCGGGGATATCAATCCGAACACCCCAAAAGTATTAAGTTGCGAACAACAGATAATTGCATTAAGTAAAGTGTGTAATGTAAACAAAGCATATGCCCTTGAGCATATGAATGTTGTTTTCTCCCTAGTAGCAACAACACATCTACCACCTTAGAGGTTTCTGTCACTCCCCCAGGTGAAATAGAGGCATGAACCCACTATCGAGCATAAATACCCCCTCTTGGAGTCACTAGCAACTACTCGGCCAAAATAGCTACTAACAACGGAGAGCATGCAAGATCATAAACAACATAGAGATAACAAAAGATAATATTCAGTACAGCAACTTAATCATAAACACCAATATTCATAGGATCCCAACAAACCAAACATGTAGAATTACATAACGGTGATCTCAATCATGTAGGGCAGCTCATGAGATCTAAACATGAAGCACATGGTGGAGAAGACAACCATCTAGCTACTGCTATGGACCCATAGTCCAAGGTAGACTACTCACTCATCGCTCCGGAGGCAAGCATGGCGATGAAGAAGACCTCCGGTGGTGATTCCCCTCTCCGGCAGGGTGCCGGGAAGAGCTTCTGGACCCTCCCGATCTTCGGGTCGACGGCGGCGGCGGATCGCGATGTGTTCTGGAAAACTAATCGGGTACTTAGGTTTTTTCCGTCGGGGGGTCTTTATAGGCGAAGGGGCGATGTCAGAGGTGGAGCCAGGCTCCCTCACGCGGGCCCGGCGCGGCCAGGGGGCTGGCCGCGCCACCCCTGCGTGTGGGGCCCTGGTGGCCCCCCTCATACTCCTCTTCGGATCTCTGGAAGCTTCCGGGTAAAATAAGACTTCAGGATGTGGTTTCGTCCAATTCCGAGAAAATTTCCTGTGTATCATTCTGAAACACAAAAACAGCAGAAAACAGGGAACTGGCACTGTGGCACTTCGTTAATAGGTTAGTTCCGGAAAATGCATAAAAGTGCCACTAAGTGTAACGAAACAATAGGCAAATGGTGTAAAAACAAGCATGGAGCATCAAAAATTATAGATACGTTTGAGACGTATCACTGTCCGCATTGTAGCAGCAAGGTGGAGTTGTTCCTCCACAACCTTGTGCTGCATCAGGTGGTATCAGAGCCTTGCTGATCCATTGCGACTCTTGGTGTTCTCAAAGAGGAAGCTACCCCAAACAATGGAAGAATTGGGAAGGAGAATGGATGCTGCAGAACAACAGATCCAAGCACTACGTGAAGATCTTAACCGGAGGTTCGATCAGCTGGTTGAGATGATAAGAAGGGGTGTTCCCCCTTCTGCCAATGAAGATGAGTCATCAAAAGAGGAAGGAGATATTCAGCCGTGAAGAAGGAGAGGTCATTGATACGTCTCCGACGTATCCATAATTTTTGATGCTCCATGCTTGTTTTTACACCATTTGCCTTGTGTTTCGTTACACTTCGTGGCGTTTTTATGCGATTTCCGGAACTAACCTATTGACAAGATGCCACAGTGCCAGTTCCCTGTTTTTTGCTGTTTTTGTGTTTCAGAGTGATACACAGGTTATATTCTCGGAATTGGACGAAACAAGTTCCTGAAGTCTTATTTTGCCCGGAATCTTCCCGAGGACCGAAAGAGAGCCGGAGGGGGGCCAGAGGCCGCCCTCACACATAGGTGGCACGGCCCAGGCCCTGGCCGCGCCACCCTGGTGTGAGGAGCCCCTGGCTGCCCTCTGACGACGCCCCTTCGCCTATATAAAGCCTCGGGACGGAAAACCCTAAGGGAGTCGGCGAAATTTCCAGAACAGTTCTGCAGCGCCGCCGCCGTCGAAGCCAAATTTCGGGGGACGGAAGTCTCTATTCCGGCACCCTGCCGGGACGGGGAAGTGCCCCCGGAGCCATCTCCATCGGTCTGCATCGCCGTCTCCGCCGTCTCCATCGACCTCACCGCCATCTCCATCAACCTTGCTGTCTTCTATGATGAGGAGGAAGTTGTTCATCCCCGGGGCTGAGGGCTCTACCGGTAGCTATGTGGTTCACCTCTCTCTCCCATGATGTGATCTTTATGTGATCGTGAGCTTTGTATCATGTTGAACAAGTAGATGTTATTATTCAGATATTATGTGTACTCTAGTGGTATTATTAAAGTAATTTATTCCTCCTGCCATGGTGTAACGATGATAGTGCGTGCATCATGGTGGTACTTGGTCTAGGCTGCGATTGTGATCTCTTAAGGATTATGAGAATAATTATTACTATGATAGTATTGAAGTGATCTATTCCTCCTTTAATGGTGTAATGTTGACAGTGTGTGCACCGTGTTAGTACTTGGTCTAAGTTGCAATAATATCTATCTTGAATTGTGATCTGATTTGGATATCTCTATGAGTGGTGTTTGTCAAGTACTTGATGAACTTTAAGGGGTGCTTCTGTAGCCACTACGCAATGATTAGTGTTATTCAATAGGAGAGTGATTCAGAGTACCATAGTGAAGAGAAATTATCTATTTGTTCAGTTATGTTATATTGTTGGGAGTGTGTCCACTAGTGAAAGTATGATCCCTAGGCCTTGTTTCCAAGCTTTGCGCACCATTTACTTGCTATTTTGTTACTTGTTTGCTTGCTGCCATTTTTATTCCAGATTGCATTTGCTACTTATAATCATCCATACCACTTGTATTTCACTATCTCTTCGCCGAACTAGTGCACCTATACATCTGACAAGTGTATTGGGTGTGTTGGGGACACAAGAGACTTTCTGTATTATAATTGCAGGGTTGCTTGAGAGGGACAGCTTTGACCTCTTCCTCCCTGAGTTCGATAAACCTTGGGTGATCCACTTAAGGGAAACTTGCTGCTGTTCTACAAACCTCTGCACTTGGAGGCCCAACACTGTCTACAAGAACAGACGCGTGCGTAGACATCAAGCTCTTTTCTTGCACCGTTGTCGGGGAGGTAAGGTAAAAGGTACTCACATCCTTTGGCTACTAAGTCTTTTAGTTGCTAGTGAGTGCTCGGAGTTATTTCCTTTAGATTCTGCAATTACATCTTTTTGTTTCTTGTTTTTATTTTCACTAGTTAGGCTTAATGGAAAACAAAGAGTTCTGTAGTCTTTTTCCTGAGTTTAGATATGAAGTGTTTGAAGAGAAAATTGAAAAACCTTTGGAGCTTAATTTGCATGCTAATAGTGTTGTTAGTATGAATGCTTTGAACACTGTTATTACTAATGCTATAGAAAAGTCTAAGCTTGGGGAAGCTGGTTTTGTTAAGCATGATATTTTTAGTTCCCCAGCTTTAGTGGAGAAAGTTTGTTCTGATAATATTTTATCTCTCATGTGTGATGTTCCTTCTTATGATGATATGTTTGAAGAATATGCTTTGCGAAATAGTTGTTCTCTAGCTTGTGATGATACTAAACCTCTAGTTTATGATGGCTATGATGATGAGTATAATATTTTTAGTTCACCTACTATTGAGGATAAAATTAGTTATGATTACAATATGCCTCCTATTTATGATGATTATGGTGATGATAATAATTATTCTGTTGAATCTGCTCCTACTACTATTGTTCCTGTGGTGAGTATTAATTCTTTTATGTATGTGGCTCATGATAAGGATGCTTTATGTGATAGTTATATTGTTAGTTCTATTCATGATGCTACTGAAAGTTATTATGAGAGAGGGAAACATGGTTTGATGGATCTCAACAATATTAAGTTTCCCCTCTTTATGTTGCAAATCTTGAAGTGGCACTTGTTTTATCTATCCATGCTTGCTACTATGTGCCTTGTTGATTTATTTTCTTACAAGATTCCTATGCATAGGAAGTGGTTCAGATATAAATGTCTTTCACATTTGCTTTTTGATGCTCTCTTTTGCTTTAAGTTTTTATATGGCACCTTTGCCTCAAGCTCTTATATGGCGCCTACATGAGCATCTTTGCAAATTACTGCGCCTAGCTCAAAAGCGTTAAAGAAAAGCACTCTTGGGAGATAACCCATTGTTTTATTTTCAGTACTTTTTCTTTTATTTGAGTCTTGGAAGTTATTACTACTGTAATAACCGCTCCTTATCCTTTTTATTTCGTTTTTGTGCCAAGAGAAGCCTGTAATTTGAGTGAGGTAAGATTTGGGGATGTTCCTGTCCTGAAACTGTTTTCGGTGCTGCACCGTAAAAATTCGTATGAATTCTCTGTATATCTTTTGAACCTGCGATTTCTTGCCCCAGGTTATATCCAAACTTTCATTAGTTGAACACTTTTTGATTTGAGCAACAGAAAACCCCTCAAAAATTCGACCTTTGTCAGCTGTTCTATTTTGACAGATTTCTGCCAATATTTGTGTTTGCCGCTTTATCGCTTTCTTTTGAGTTCTTTTGATCATGGAACTTTTGGGGAAGTTGCTACAGTAGTATTTGCTATATATGTGGTGGTTTTGGGTTGAAACCTGAAGCAAAAAGAGGTTGATTCTATGCTATGCTTACACTATGTTGCTAATAGAATTGTGTTTAGTTTTGTATGAAGGAAGTTTTCAAGTGTAGGGATCGGAGAATGATGAGATGAGTTGAAGAATGGACAAAAGCTCAAGCTTGGGGATGCCCATGCATCACCCCAAGAAATATCCAAGAAGTACAAGCGTCAAAGCTTGGGGATGCCCCCGAGGCACCCCTTCTTCATCGGCAAAAATCAGGTCACCTTTCAAAACACTATATTTTTATTGCTTCATGCACTATGTGTTTTTCTTGGAGCGTCAGTTGTTTTAGTTTTCTTAGTTAGTTTTGTTTTGTTTTCTTCAATAAATGGTTTGATCACATCATGTTTCTTTTGGAGGAGATGAACTCGCTTTTCGTTTGCCAAGAACACTCTAGTTTTCACTCTTATCGTTCAATGAGTGTTCTCTTTTTCTGCTACTGCGTTTAGCTTGCATTTTTTGCCTTGATTTTTGTTCAGATCTTGTTTTATCTTTTCATCAAGGTGTATTTTTCCCTCTGGTTTTTATTAGTTTTCATCAAAAGAGGTGTCTTAAAAAATTTCAAATGGTGTTGGAAAAGAGAAAAAGCTTTATGCAAAAAAGTGGTACAAGAAGGAGCTTGTGTAGACTGCGGCCTAGGCTTTTGCATGTCGTGCTTGATGTCTTTTTGATAGTATGCTTAGTGGTTTTGCTGTAGCATGACTTGTCTCAAATAACTGAGATTGCTTAATGAGCCTTTGAAAAAAATCATGCGTTGTTTTTATTATATGGAAGCATTATTTTGGTTTTCTCCTTGATGCTTTATTTGGGTTGACTTGGCGCATGCTCACACATGTTAGACTCTTACAAAGTCGCCAATAGCCTCTATGATCATTTAGTTTTTGACTTTTGATGCCATCTTATGCTTCTTTTAATGTCGCTTTGTCGCTTTGCATGATTATGGCCATTATTGCTCTCTTAGTTGGTCGCTCCCAGTCTTTTGCTAGCCCTCGCCTTGTACTGAGTATGAGCTCTACTCGTGCATCCAACTCCTAAAAACAAAGTTTGCCATTGTGTCCACTATAAATTCCTATGCATGGTATTTGTAAGCCATTCCAAGTAAATTTTCATGTGCTACCTTTCAAAACCCTTCAAAATACTTCTCATTTTGTGACACTGTTTTCAGCTCATGGGGACGTAGTGGTCGGATTTGCTATCTTCCATATTGTCTTATTCCAAAAAGAAAAAAAAGAAAAAAAAAGAAAAAAGGCACTCCTCCATGGTATGTGAATGTTGGTGGGCACCCGATGGAATCGGTTAGCCATGGTTTGTGAAAGGAAAAAAGGTGGGGAGGAGTGCCAAGCTTTATAAAAGAGCACAAAAGTGCCAATCTCTCTCTCAAAAACTTGCTTCATTTTTGTATGGAAGATAGTAAGAACCCCATTGCCAGTCGTTGACAAAAACAACCACATCTCAAAACCCAATTTTTATCTCTCTGTTTTACAAATGAAAAGCTCTAGCACATGTTTAATCATTGCTTCCCTCTGCGAAGGGCCTTTCTTTTACTTTTATGTTGAGTCTCCACCTTCTACCTTTATGCACCGTCTAAGAGAGCATAGTTGTCATTCTGAGTATAATGTGCATTGTCCCAAAGTTTTCATTGATTGATTCATGATCATGGTTTCACTTGTTCTTAAATTATTTGTATCTAGTCGCCCTCTTAAACTTGAAGGTGTGCTATGCATTTATGTTTTGCTCTCCATGAAGGACAAGCTGAAAACCATTTGTATGTTTTTCCTTATGATTTGAACACACGTTTGACTTTCATTGTTTCATTATTCATGATCTTTTGTTTGTGTTCATTTTCATGTTTACAACATGGTTGCTAAGTTCTTATTGTCAAGATTATATCTTCATGCCCATGTTTTAAGTTCTTATGATCCCAGCTCACAAATGCTTACATACATGATCAAGATTGTGTAGGTGCATGTCACCTCAAAAATTATTCTTCTGTTATCACTTACCTACTCGAGGACGAGCAGGAGTTAAGCTTGGGGATGCTGATACGTCTCCGACGTATCCATAATTTTTGATGCTCCATGCTTGTTTTTACACCATTTGCCTTGTGTTTCGTTACACTTTGTGGCGTTTTTATGCGATTTACGGAACTAACCTATTGACAAGATGCCACAGTGCCAGTTCCCTGTTTTCTGCTGTTTTTGTGCTTCAGAGTGATACACAGGAAATATTCTAGGAATTGGACGAAACAAGTTCCTGAAGTCTTATTTTGCCCGGAATCTTCCCGAGGACCGAAAGAGAGCTGGAGGGGGGCCAGAGGCCGCCCTCACACATAGGTGGCGCGGCCTAGGCCCTGGCCGCGCCACCCTAGTGTGAGGAGCCCCTGGCTGCCCTCTGACGACGCCCCTTCGCCTATATAAAGCCTCGGGACGGAAAACCCTAAGGGAGTCGGCAAAATTTCCAGAACAGTTCCGCAGCGCCGCCACCGTCGAAGCCAGATTTCGGGGGACAGAAGTCTCTGTTCCGGCACACTGCCAAGACGGGGAAGTGCCCCGGAGCCATCTCCATCGGTCTCCATCGCCGTCTCCGCCGTCTCCATCGACCTCACCGCCATCTCCATCAACCTTGCTATCTCCTATGATGAGGAGGGAGTAGTTCATCCCCAGGGCTGAGGGCTCTACCGGTAGCTATGTGGTTCACCTCTCTCTCCCATGATGTGATCTTTATGTGATCGTGAGCTTTGTATCATATTGAACAAGTAGATGTTATTATTCAGATATTATGTGTACTCTAGTGGTATTATTAAAGTAATCTATTCCTCCTGCCATGGTGTAACGGTGACAGTGCGTGCATCATGGTGGTACTTGGTCTAGGCTGCGATTGTGATCTCTTAAGGATTATGAGAATAATTATTACTATGATAGTATGGAAGTGATCTATTCCTCCTTTCATGGTGTAATGTTGACAGTGTGTGCACCGTGTTAGTACTTGGTCTAAGTTGCAATAATATCTATCTTGAATTATGATCTGATTTGGATATCTCTATGAGTGGTGTTTGTCAAGTACTTGATGAACTTTAAGGGGTGCTTCTGTAGCCACTACGCAATGATTAGTGTTATTCAATAGGAGAGTGATTCAGAGTACCATAGTGAAGAGAAGTTATCTATTTGTTCAGTTATGTTATATTGTTGGGAGTGTGTCCACTAGTGAAAGTATGATCCCTAGGCCTTGTTTCCAAGCTTTGCGCACCGTTTACTTGCTGTTTTGTTACTTGTTTGCTTGCTGCCATTTTTATTCTAGATTGCATTTGCTACTTATAATCATCCATACCACTTGTATTTCACTATCTCTTCGCCGAACTAGTGCACCTATACATCTGACAAGTGTATTGGGTGTGTTGGGGACACAAGAGACTTTCTGTATCGTAATTGCAGGGTTGCTTGAGAGGGATAGCTTTGACCTCTTCCTCCCTGAGTTCGATAAACCTTGGGTGATCCACTTAAGGGAAACTTGATGCTGTTCTACAAACCTCTGCACTTGGAGGCCCAACACTGTCTACAAGAACAGGCGCGTGCGTAGACATCAGTCATATTCACTCCCAAACACCACATCGACATGCAGATCGGCGTACTCCAAGAAGGCAAACTTGTGCAGAAACTTCAGAAGGTGAGGAATATGACGAGAGCCTTGAAGAACCTGATCTCTACGCATACCCGAGAGTAACCAACACAACATATGCGAGAGATACATACAAGGTAAAAGCTGAGATACCTACCTTCAATGGAAATTTTGATATTGAAGGGTACCTTGATTGGTTATATGAGGTGGAGACTTTCTTTGAGGTCGTGAATATTCCAGAAGACCGTCGAGTTTCTTTGGTTGCATACAAGTTGAAAGGAGGAGCTGGTGCATGGTGGCATCGCGTTCAAGAAGATCGCAGGCTAAGAGGAGAACCTCGTGTGAGAACTTGGCGGCAAATGAAGAATCTTTTGAAAGGGAGATTCTTGCCTGCAGATTACGATCAGATCCTATTTATTCAGTTTCAGAATTGTGCTCAAGGAAAGTGGACTGTTTCAGAATATACAGAGGAGTTTCTAAGGCTACAAGTGAGGTGCAACCTTGCTGAAACTGAAGATCAACAAGTTGCAAGGTACATCAATGGTCTCAATGATACTATCCAAGATCGTTTGATGTCGCAACAAATTTGGTCCCTTGATCAAGCACAAGCTCTAGCCTTAAAGGCCGAGAGGTTGGTAAGGACAAGAAAGGCAAGTAAGGCCCCCTTAATTCAAATGGAAAGCTCATCTAGGATTCGGTCCCCTAGAGTTGAAGAGAAAACCCCTCAGCCCAAGGCAAAACTTGCCCCAAAGCAAGTTGGCAGCAAGAGTAGGGCAAAGCCTGTGATAAAATGCTATAAATGTGGCGAAGAGGGACATGTATCTAGCAACTTCCCATTGAGGAAGTTTGTCAACACAACAACCCGTGATGGCGAAGATGATGAAGAATATGAATCTGAAGACGTAGAAGGCCAAGATGTTTGTGAAGAAGAGGGTGAAGAGGTGGTATGTGTGATTCAACGTCTCTTGTGCTCAACACCACAACCCGACAACACACAACGGAAGAAAATATTTGAGAGCAAATGCACGGTGAATGGCAAGGTATGCAAATTAGTGATTGATAGTTGCAGCTGCGAGAATCTTATCTCTCAAAATTTGGTGAACCATTTAAAACTTGAGACCCATGATCACCCAAGTCCCTACACTATTGGATGGATCAAGAAAGGGGTAAATATGAGGATCACGAAACAATGCAACCTGCCACTCTCTTTGGGCAAGTACTACCGCTCAAATGTGTTATGTGATGTTGTTGATATGGACGCCAGCCATGTTCTTCTTGGGAGACCTTGGCAATTTGATGTGGACACGACACATAAAGGGAAGGAAAATTTTTACTCTTTCACTTGGAACAAGCGAAAGATCATAATTCTACCAAATCAATCAGATCAAAATAACTCTAAAGATGACGGGAAAAACATGTTAACTGTTTCTTACACCTCTAGTGAGTTTATGGAAGACTTGAAGGAGGCAAAGTTATGTGCTGCACTTGTTGTGAAAAGAGAAGTGCAGCCAGAGGTTGAAATTCCAGCAAAGGTGCATGGCCTACTAGCTGAATTTCAGGACATACTTGGAGAACCACAAGGCCTACCACCAATGAGAGGAATTCAGCATAGAATAGACTTCATTCCGGGAGCAAGTCTTCCTAATCTTCCACACTATCGAATGAGCCCAAAAGAGCATGATATACTCAAGGAAAAGGTGGAAGAATTGTTGCAGAAGGGGCACATTCGTGAAAGTATTAGTCCATGTGCCGTGCCAGCTTTGTTCGCACCAAAGAAAGATGGATCATGGCGCATGTGTACGGATAGCAGAGCTATCAACAAAATCACTATAAGGTATAGATTCCCTATTCCCCGTTTGGATGATATGTTAGACCAACTAAGTGGTGCAAGGGTGTTCACAAAGCTCGATTTAAAGAGTGGATATCATCAAATTCGCATCAGACCCGGGGACAAATAGAAAACAACATTCAAGACAAAGGAAGGGTTGTTTGAGTGGATGGTCATGCCATTTGGACTCTCAAATGCACCAAGTACCTTTATGCACTTGATGAACCAGGTACTTTGACCCTTCTTATCCCACTTTGTTGTGGTGTATTTTGATGACATCTTGATATATAGCAAGGATGAAGATGAACACTTGGACCACATTCGTAAGGTGCTATGGGTACTAAAGGAAAACGAACTCTATGTCAATTTGAAGAAGTGTCTTTTCCTTCAAACAAAACTTCTTTTCTTGGGGTTTGTCATAACAAGTGAGGGCATTCATGTTGATGACTCCAAAGTTGAAGCAATCAGAGAATGGCCAACTCCAAAGACTATTTCAGAGGTGAGAAGTTTCCATGGCCTTGCAACTTTCTATAGGCGGTTTGTGAAAAATTTCAGTACCATCATGGCACCGATCACAGAATGTCTGAAGAAAGGAAAGTTCCAATGGAATGAATCTGCCGAAGCTAGTTTCAAGGAAATAAAGACAAAGCTCTCACAAGCTCCTGTCTTGGTACTACCTGATTTTGCTAAGACTTTTGAGCTGGAGTGTGATGCAAGTGGAGTAGGCATTGGGGCTGTTCTATCTCAAGAACGAAAACCCATTGCATTCTTTAGTGAGAAGCTCAGTGAAGCAAGTCAAAAGTGGAGTACCTATCAGCAAGAATTGTATGCTATTTTCAGAGCTTTGAAGACTTGGGAAGTCTATTTGTTGCCTAAGGAGTTTATTGTTTATATGGATCATCAATCCTTGAAACATTTTAGGAATCAAAAGCATGTGGATCGCATGTTAGCAAGGTGGGCAGCATATCTAGAGAGATTTAACTATCTCATTATGCATAAATCTGGAGCAACCAACAAAGTGGCTGATGCTTTGAGTCGGCGTGCATGCCTCTTGACTTCCTTTGAGGCTGAACTTCCAGGCATGGATCAAATAAAGGATTTGTATGGAGAGGACAAAGACTTTGGCCATGTTTGGCTAAAGCACATGAGAGACCAGCCATTAGGTGATGACTTTTTGGTGCAGGATGGCTATCTCTTCAAGAATAACCGGTTGTGCATCCCAAGAAGTTCTCTATGTGACAAGTTGATTAGAGAACTCCATTCAAGTGATCTTAGTGGCCATGTTGGACGCGACAAAACTATAGCCAACCTGGAGGATAGCTACTTTTGGCCACAGCTAAAGAGAGATGCTGGAAAATTTGTTCAACGGTGTCCCATATGCCAAACTTGCAAAGGTCAGGTCCAGAACTCTGGGTTATACATGCCTTTGCCTGTTCCTAACGCTCCCTGGGAGGACATCTCTATGGACTTTGTTTTGGGGTTACCAAGAACAAGACGCGGGAATGATGCGGTATTTGTGGTTGTGGATAGATTCTCTAAAATGGTTCATTTCATTCCATGCCGCAAGACAACAGATGCTCATCATGTGGCAAATTTGTTCTTTTGAGAAGTGGTTAGACTTCACGGGGTTCCAAGGTCCATTGTCTCAGACCGAGATAGCAGGTTTCTTGCTGCATTTTGGCTAACTTTGTGGAAGCAATTCAACACTGAATTAAAATTTTCTAGTACTTCCCATCCACGAACAGATGGACAAACAGAAGTGGTGAACAAGTCTTTGTGTAATCTGATCCGTTGCATTTGTGGAGATAGAAAGGGGCAATGGGATTTAGCTTTATCTCTTGCTGAATTCTCCTACAACAACTCCAAGCATAGATCAATAGGGAGGAGCCCTTTCTCTATTGTCTACACTAAAGTTCCAACACACGTGGTAGATCTGGTGAAGCTACACAGAACTATTTGAAGAAATCCGTAGTGTGTTGGAGGCACAAAATCAGAAGTACAAACAATTGGCTGACTGCAAACGGAGGCATCAATCATTCCAAGTTGGTGATAAGGTGATGGTATACCTCCGAAAAGAAAGGCTGCCTTTGGACATAAAAGGGAAGCTTAGACAACGAAAATACAGACCCTTCTCTATTCTAAGGAAGATAAATGTAATGCTTATGTGATAGATCTTCCGGCTGAGATGGGAATATCTAGCACATTCAATGTGGCGGACTTAGCTCTTTATCATCCCGAACAAGCACTCTACGAAGATAACTCGAGGTCGAGTTCTAAACAACCAGGGGAGGATGATGAAGGACAGTAGAGAAAATAAGATAAAAGCAAATAGAAATAAAATCTATTACTAGCTTCTACACACTTCTACTGTACTCTAGGTATTATGGTTCTCTAGTCACATGTGTGTAGTAGTTTTCAGAGTGTTCTACTATAAGTTGTATCTAGATATTTGTATTTCTCTCCTAGTTTTGAGTAGTATTCTCTAGAGCCTTCTAGTTATGAGTAGAGCTAAGTAGTAAAGGCTTATGCAGCCTATAAATAGAGGTCCACACCTCTAACTATGTAACCAGACTATGTACCCACTACCTATCAAATAAATGGAACCTTGTGTTCTTGTATAAGATCTTGGATTAGATCTTGTGTGTTGAGAGTTTTGGACTCTTGACAGCCCCGCCCCTAGAGCGATATCTAGCACGCCGCCCCTAGAGCGATATCTAGAGCAGCACATTGAAGCGGTTCCTTCAACATTTGGTGCTGTCCGCATTGTAGCAGCAAGGTGGAGTTGTTCCTCCACAACCTTGTGCTACATCACCAATGCAGGAGAAGCCACATAACATTATACAAAATAGAAAATACAGAACTTGCTGCCAAATACAGAACTTGTGTTACTCATGTGAAGAGATGTCAGAACAATAGTAGCCACTTCTTAGCTGATTATGCTAGAACTCAGGAGTGTACGGCAGTATGGCTCTCCTCTGGTCCAGAGGGCTTAATGAGCATATGCCATGACGATTGTAATCCCTGATATCTTTGAGTAATACAAGATCTTTCGCAAAAAAAAAGGTCGACGACTAGACATTCAGCCATAAACAAATCATGAGCTAGAAATTGAGATTGCAACCTGTTGTCGACGACATTTAGCCATAAAGGTCGATGATTGGACGGCCTGTGGCCGTCGATGAAGCACCGTCGAGGCTGAGCTCCATTAGGGTGCAATAGCCAAACTTCCCTTTTGTGCAAATCTCCGGCAAGCTGACGTACACCTCCTTCTTCCCCCATCTCCTTCTGATGTAGAGAACTTGCATCATGATGCCCTGGCAAGGATAAGTAATTGTAGCTCAATCAATTAATTACTACATGTATGTTATCTATGCCAGAAAATTATATACTAACTAGGTAAATATTTTCAATGATGTCTGTTAGTTCCTAACTCCAGATTTTTTCAATGCTGTCAAGTACCCAGTGAAAGGAAATGCACTTTTCTCGACAAGGGATCTTGATGAGCCTATACAGAGATGGTAGCACATTGAAGGGGATGATCACATTGTATTCCAAATGGGGTCGGAATATTTTGTAGAAGTGGCAGGCATTGGGGATGGCTCTCTCCTTCTGATGAATGCTGAAGCAAGGAATGCAGTCTCGACTTTGTTGAGATAATGAACCCACGAAGATTATGATGCTGTGTTGTTGATTTATGGTGATGCCTTGCTTTGTTGCTGATGATGTTGTTGCTTCTTAGTTCCTGTTGCTACTTGATTAGTTGATGTTAATCCTTTGTTAGTTGTTGTTGATCCTTAGTTGATGTTGATACCTGGTTGCTGATGATGTTGTTGCTCATTAGTTGTTGTTGCTCCATGGCTTGTTCCAGATTCCGTTAAGTATTGTACAAGAACTATGTTAGTATATTTAATAGCCTGTCAATTCGATTTAATATATACATGCAAACTTTTGAGGCACATCTAAAAGTGCCCCAAAAGTAACCATCTTTTGGGGCACATCTGAAAGTGCCCCAGAAGTAGTTATCTTTAGGAGCATTTCAATCAAAGTGCCTCAAAGGTAGCAATCTTTTGAGGCACTTCTTTAAAGTGCCCTAAAAATCTTTTAATTAGAGGCATTTTGACCAAAGTGCCCCAAATTATACATGAATTAGGGGCAATTCGATCAAAGTACCCCAAATTAACACTTTTTGGGGTATTTTAAAAATACCCCTATGAAAAGTGCCCCTAAATACATACCATCACTAGTGGAAAACCGGCCTAATATTCCAGGGCATTAGTCCCGGTTGCAATATGAACCGGGACTGATGCCCTGGGCCCCACTGCTTTTTTGTCCGCAGGATCTCAGAAACCATTAGTCCCGGTTCGTTTTTAACCTTTAGTCCCGGTTCGTATTACGAACCGGGACTAAAGGCTCTGGGGTCGAATCCGACCGTTGCCAGAGTCATTAGTCCCGGCTGGTAACACCAACCGGGACTAAAGACCAGACCTTTAGTCCCGGTTGTTAATACCAACCGGGACTAATGACTTCCCTATATAAAACAGCTCCTTCTTCCTCCCCGAGCCAGCCACTCCCCCTCTCCACTCTCAAGTGTTCTTCATGCAACAAACCTAGCTCGAGTTCATCCTCTTTGACCACCATTTTTTTGTCACAAATTGATGTCCCCACTTCAATCTAAGTGGACTAAAAGGTGAGGAACTTTGTGCTTTTGTCATAGAAAAATAGAAATAGCGATAGAAATAGAGATAGATGCCGTAGGGCGGAGCTTCCGAAGATGCCGTAGGGCGTGAGCATCGACGACATCTTCGAGAAGCTCCGCCACGGGAGATTTCCCAACCCTTTATCCAACACTGTTAGAGGAGATGGAGTCTTTCACGGGCTTGCAAGGAAATTTTTCCAAGGCGGAGCTTCCGAAGATGCCATAGGGCGTGAGCACCAATGACATCTTCGAGAAGCTCCGCCACGGGAGATTTCCAACCCTTTACCCAACACTGTTAGAGGAGATGGAGTCTTTCACGGGCTTGCAGGGAAATTTTTCCGAGACGGAGCTTCCGAAGATGCCGTAGGGCGTGAGCACCAACGACATCTTCGAGAAGCTCCGCCACAGGAGATTTCCCAACCCTTTCCTCCATAACTGTTAGAGGAGATGGAGACTTTCACGGGCTTGCAGGGAAATTTTTCCGAGGCAGAGCTTCCGAAGATGTCGTAGGGCGTGAGCACCAACGACATCTTCGAGAAGCTCTGCCATGGGAGATTTCCCAACCCTTTCCTCCATCCATGGGGATGAAACTCTCCCTGCCTTCGAGCTGTGCTTGCCATGGCGTATCGATGCTCCTTTTATAGGCACGGTGCCGCTTCTACTTTTGTCTTGTTCCTCCGACAGGGGTGTCGTGCGCTACATGCTTTATCTCATCGAGCAGTGCATCCACCCACGCATCCTTATCCTGCCAACAACTTTAGTCCCGGTTGTACCCACCAGCCGGGATTAAAGGTTACCCACACGTCCTTATCCCACCGACGGTTTTGTTAGATGACACAAAAACCACCTTTAGTCCCGGTTGTACCCACCAGCCGGGACTAAAGTTTTGTTAACTTATTCTTACTTATCAAACTAAAATTAGAGATAGAAATATAAATTGTATATTTGATTTGCATTTGATATGTACTTATATAATGCAGATGAGCCGAGCATGGATGTACGCCGATCGACGCTCTGGAGATTTCATTAAAGGTGTGCATTCTTTTCTCAAGGTGGCTGAGGCAACCAAGCGGAATGGTTTTATGTGTTGTCCATGCGGTGGTTGTCGAAATGAGAAGGATTACCCCTCCACAAAGACCCTTCACATCCACCTGTTCCGGTTCGGTTTCATGTCCGGCTATAATTGTTGGACCAAGCATGGGGAGAGAGGGGTTATGATGGAAGACAACGATGAAGAAGAGAATGATGACAACTATCCTGAGTTCCCTGAAACCACCGATACCGCAATGGAAGATAATGAAGAAGAAGAAGGTGAAGAACGGGCATCAGATGTGCCCGCTGATGATCTTGGTCAGGTCATTGTTGATGCACAGATTGACTGTGAAAGTGAAAAGGAGAAGGAGAAGTTGGAACGCATGTTAGATGATCACAAAAAGGATTTGTACCCAAATTGCAAAGACGGCCAGAAAAAGCTAGGAAGCACGCTGGAATTGCTGCAATGGAAAGCAGAGAGTGGTTTATCTGACAAGGGATTTGAAAAGTTGCTGAAAATTATGAAGAAGATGCTTCCAAAGGATAACGAATTGCCCGCCAGTACGTATGAAGCAAAGAAGATTGTCTGCCCTCTAGGATTGGAGGTGCAGAAGATACATGCATGCATTAATGACTGTATTCTCTACCGCGGTGAGTATGAGAATTTGAATGCATGCCCGGTGTGCAGTGCATTTCGGTATAAAATCAGGCGAGATGACCCTGGTGATGTTGAGGGCGAGCGCCCCAGGAAGAGGGTTCCTGCCAAGGTGATGTGGTATGCACCTATAATACCACGGTTGAAACGTTTGTTCAGAAACAAAGAGCATGCAAAGTTGTTGAGGTGGCACAAAGAAGACCGTAAGAGTGACGAGATGTTGAGACACCCCGCTGATGGGTCGCAGTGGAGAAAAATCGACAGAGATTTCCCGGAGTTTACGGAAGACGCACGGAACCTGAGGTTTGGTCTAAGTACAGATGGCATGAATTCTTTTCGGGAGCAGAGCTGCAGTCATAGCACCTGGCCCGTGACTCTATGTATCTATAACCTTCCTCCTTGGTTGTGCATGAAGCGAAAGTTTATTATGATGCCAGTGCTTATCCAAGGCCCGAAGCAACCCGGCAATGACATTGATGTGTATCTAAGGCCATTAGTTGATGAACTTTTACAGCTGTGGCAGACTAAAGGTGTTCGTGTGTGGGATGAGTACAAACAAGAGGAATTTGATCTACGAGCGTTGCTGTTCGTGACCATCAATGATTGGCCAGCTCTTAGTAACCTTTCAGGAAAGACAAACAAGGGATACAATGCATGCACGCACTGTTTAGGTGAGATCGATAGTATATATTTGGATAAAAGTAAGAAGGTGGTGTAGCTCGGGCATCATCGATTTCTTTCGCCCAAACATCAATTGAAGAGAAAAGGCAAGCATTTCAACGGCGAGGCAGAAGTCCGGGGCAAGCCTAAATGCCATACTAGTGATGATATATTTGATATGGTCAAATATTTAGAAGTAATCTTTGGAAAGGGTCCTGGCAGTCTGTCTGTTCCGAATGACGCTAGCGGACATGCACCCATGTGGAAGAAGAAATCTATATTTTGGGAGCTTGAGTATTGGAAATTCCTAGAGGTCCGCTCTGCAATCGACGTGATGCACGTGACGAAGAATGTTTGCGTGAACCTACTAGGATTCTTGGGCTTGTATGGGAAGACAAAAGATACACCAGAAGCACGTGAGGACCAGCACCGTATGAAAAGAAGAGACGGCATGCATCCGGAGGATTCTAAGGGTCCTGCGAGCTACGCTCTTACCAAAGAAGAGAAGGAAATCTTTTTTGAATGCCTGAGCAGTATCAAGGTCCCATCTGGATTTTCGTCAAATATAAAGGGAATAATAAATATGGCAGAGAAAAAATTCCAAAACCTAAAGTCTCATGACTGCCATGTGCTTATGACGCAATTGCTTCCGGTTGCACTAAGGGGGATTCTACCAGAAAATGTTCGAGTACCGATTGTGAAGCTATGTGCATTCCTCAATGCAATTTCGCAGAAGGTAATCAATCCAGAAGATCTACAACGATTACAGAATGATGTGGCCCAATGTCTTGTCAGCTTCGAGTTGGTGTTCCCACCGTCCTTCTTCAATATTATGACGCATCTCTTAGTTCACCTAGTCGAAGAGATTACCATTCTCGGTCCAGTATTTCTGCACAATATATTCCCCTTTGAGAGGTTCATGGGAGTCTTAAAGAAATATGTGCATAACCGTGCTAGGCCAGAAGGAAGCATCTCCAAGGGCTATCTAACAGAGGAGGTCATTGAGTTTTGTGTTGACTTTGTTCCTGACCCGAACCCGATTGGTCTTCCTCAATCGCGGCATGAGGGGAGACTGAGTGGAAAAGGCACGCTAGGAATGAAATCAGCATACTGTATGGACGGACATTCTTTGAGTGAAGCACACTACACAGTTTTATGAAATTCCACGTTGGTGGAGCCGTATATGGAGCGGCACAAGAATATTGTACGCTCGGAAAACCCTGGGCAGTCTAACTCCTGGATTACAAAGTTGCACATGGCGACTTTTGGTGGTTGGTTGCAAATACTTCTCATAAATGACGCCACTGTTGGATATGAGCTGTCCATGTTGGCCAAGAAACCATCTTCAACTATATTGACTTTCCAGGGTTACGAGATAAATGGGAATACATTTTACACGGTCGCCCAAGATAAAAAGAGCACCAATCAAAACAGTGGTGTCCGCTTTGATGCATTACACGACAATGGGACAAAGGACACATATTATAGTTACATAGAGGAGATATGGGAACTTGACTATGGACCGTCTTTTAAGGTCCCTTTGTTTCGGTGCAAATGGGTCAAGCTGACAGGAGGCGGGGTAGTTGTAGACCAAAAGTACGGCATGACAACAGTGGATCTCAACAATCTTGCGTACATGGACGAACCATTCGTCCTAGCCAACGATGTCGCTCATGTTTTCTATGTGAAGGACATGTCTACAAAACCGAGAAAGAAAAAAGATAAGAAAACGAATACATCACACGATGAGCCAAAGCGACACATTGTTCTCTCAGGGAAAAGAATCATCGTGAGAGTGGAGGACAAGATAGATATGTCAGATCTGACCCAACCCTCCTCTTAAACAAAGAAGATACTCCATGGATACAGTGCAGAAGGAAACCCCAACACTAGATGGGGATGTTGGTGATGTGTAATAATGTATTAAACTTTTTATGTAAATGTATGATTTTGGGTTAGTTATTCAAATTCGAACACTTTTTATATTCCAAGTTTTGTCAGATTCAGAAGTATACAAAATGGCAAAATAGTTAATTGTTTGAATAGTTAGAATAATTGATTTTGAAAATAGAAAATAGTTTTGAATTAGTTATTCAATTTCAAACACTTTTCATATTCAAAGTTTTATCAAATTCTAAAATATGCAAAAAGAATTTTAATCAATATTGTTTTAATTGAAAATGGCAAAATAGTTAATTGTTTGAATAGTTAGAATAATTGATTTTGAAAATAGAAAATAGTTTTGAATTAGTTATTCAATTTCAAACACTTTTCATATTCAAAGTTTTATCAAATTCTAAATTATGCAAAAAGAATTTTAATCAATATTGTTTTAATTGAAAATGGCAAAATAGTTAATTGTTTGAATAGTTAGAATAATTGATTTTGAAAATAGAAAATAGTTTTGAATTAGTTATTCAATTTCAAACACTTTTCATATTCAAAGTTTTATCAAATTCTAAAATATGCAGAAGTTATTCAATTTGAAATTCAAAATTCATATTTTCAAATGAAATCTGAAAAAATTTGCCATTGGCGCGCATTTATTACACCTTTAGTCCCGGTTCGTTTCACCAACCGGGACTAAAGGTCTGGGACTCGGGCGCGAACCGCCAAATGCCTTTAGTCCCGGTTGGAGGCACCAACCGGGACTAAAGGGGGGGGTATATAACCCGCCGCCCCTCCTCTTCTTCCTCCACTCGACACTTAGCAGTTTCGATCGACACCGCGCGCGAGGAGGAGAACATCGGGAGCGTTGCGGCCCGTGGAATCCGTGCCCGCCGAGCCGCCGCCGCCGACCGCATCGCCAGCCGCGCCCGCCGCGCCCGCCGCGCCGCCACGCTGCCCGAGCCCACGCCGCCACACGCTCGAGCCCGAGGCCGAGCCCCCGCCGCCGCGCCGCCCTCCGACGTCCCCGCCGCCGCGCCCCCGCCGAGTCGACGCCCCCGCCACCGCGCCGCCCTCCGAGTCAACCGCCCCCGCGCAGCTGAGAGCAACCGGCCGGCCGCCGGCCTCCAAAAAAAGTTAGAAAAAAAAGAAAGAAAAATAGAAAGAAAAATGTGTTAGCAAATGTAGTTAGAAAAAATAGATATATAGAAATGCTATATAGAAATAGTAATATAAAAATAGATATATAGAAAATAAGTTAGAAAATAAGTTAGAAAAGTAGTTAGATTTTATTTAGGTTAGATTTTATTACAAATGCTATATAGTTTTTATTTGAAATGCTATATAGATATATAGAAATGCTATATAGATTTTATTAGAAATGCTATATAGATTTTATGTTAGAAAAATATGTTAGCAAATGTAGTTAGAAAAAATAGATATATAGAAAATAGTAATAGAATTTATTTATGTTAGATTTTATTTATGTTAGATTTTATTAGAAATGCTATATAGATTTTATTTGAAATGCTATATAGATATATAGAAATGCTATATAGATTTTATTAGAAATGCTATATAGATTTTATTAGAAATGATATATAGATTTTATTAGAAATGCTATATAGATATATAGAAAATGGTAATAGGAATTTATTTGAAATAGATTTAGAATTAGAAAATGCAAAATTTAGGGTTAGCAAAAATGAAATACTAGTTAGCAATAATAGTTAGAAATATGGAGTAATAGAAATTGTTAGTAATATTGTTAGCAATAATAGTAATAAAAATATGGAGTAATGTTGTCGATCTATGTTATGGATTTCAGTTATGGATTTGGGCGCCGGAAGAGAAGGTGAAGAAGAGATATTGAATATTATAGGAGAGGGTACCACCCATGCAGAAGGAGACGGCTCAGAATTTTTGAACGAGTCGGGTGAGGGAATGGAGGAGGAGCAGCCGCGTGAATCGGAAAATGATGATTGCGAGGACGGCTCACAAGGGACTGGACGTGACTTAATAACATGGTCCGGCGAGGTATATATATATGAAGACTAGCTCTATTCATGAATCAGTAGATGACGATGCATTATGTGGTATATATATTAACGAGTGTTTTCTTATTTTAGACCTCTGAATCTTCTAGAAAAAAGTGAGGCCCGGCCAAACGGCTGGCATTGAATCAGCATTACACGATTGGGCGTCTCTCAAATGAAGGCGAACCGTTGGAACCCAAGAGTGTCGCAAATGCGTTCACTAGTCAATGTGGATGTCTTGTCAGGGACATGGTGCCGATAAGCATTCAATATTGGTATAAGCCCAAGGCGGCAAAGGGAGATCCAGCACAGCCAGAGCCAGAAGAGGGTGCAGCAGTCAATTATGTCACCAAGGTCTTGAAAGACAGACTTTCGGAATCCCTCATTCCACATTTCAATCTGCCGGTCACCGAGTCCCTGAAAGACGTAGAGAAACAGAAGGAGAAAGTCAGGGAGTGGGCTCTCAAGAAGATGGCTGCACAGTTCAATAACCACAAGAAGAGGTTATGGAACGCCTATGTCAACGCCGATCGACAAGCTCCAGAATTTACTGGCCCCAATGAGTTCCTGTGGGATCACTGGGACGCATTTGTGGAGTACAAGGAGTCCGAACTGGGTAAGCTAAGGAGTAAGAAAAATCTGTTAAATGCCGCGAAAAAGAAATATCACCATAAGTTGGGTCCAGGTGGATATAAAAGGGCCGAGCCTAAGTGGGATATGCAAGAGGCCGCCCTACGAGAAAAAGGCATCGAACCAGAAACAGAACAATGGCCCAAAAGGTCAAGAAATTGGGCACTTGCCCATGGGGCTGTCTATGATGAGAGAACAGGGAAATTAGTCGAAGAGAAGAAACAAATTGCTGAACCCCTGGGAGCACTTGTCAAGACAATCGCCGAGGTTCAAGAGGGGACGTTCAAGCCGGACAGAGAGAACGACGAGCTGACAAAGGCCCTCGGGAACAAAGAACACACAGGACGAACACGGGGTCTGGGTTCTGCCATTCCGTGGAGGTCTGGGTTCGCCGAAGAGAGCCAGACTTATAGAAGCTGAGAGAGAGCGAAGAAGCAAAAGGCGCAGGAGAAGGCCTCACGGATAGAGAGCATAGAAAGGCAACAGGCTGAGCTGAGAGAGTTGTATTTACTGCAGCAGAAGGCACTGGAGGAATTAAAGTCGCAAGGGGCAACTCAGCATCAGCAACACCTAGAACATGCATCAGGCGACCGATCTCAGCGGAGAAGCAGCGTGGCTTCCACGGAGGTACCGATGGATCACTACCCCGTGGATGATATCACCAAGAAGACAGACTGTGAGCTGCATGTTCCCATGAAGAACATATCGATGAAGGTGGCAGTTGGCTATGTGTTGCCATCTGGACCTGGACAAACCTGGCATGGCCGTGAGATTCGAGCTGGCTATGCTAAGGTCGGGGTGGATGCAATTGAAAGGGGGTATGAGTCCCTCAATCTTGACGTCGCTGGACCTGAAGAGGAGGAAACACTGGGAGAAGTATTGGGTGGTATAATTCTTTGGGATAAGAAACACATCGTGTTTCCAGGCTTGGCGCCAAGGCGGCCACCCTCTCCTCCAAGTCCTCGCAATTCACCACCTCCCGACGACGACAGGGACGACTACCACCATACCCCGAGTCCACATCGATCTCCGCCTCAATGTCAGCCGCCTCTGCCACCTCCGCCGTCTCTGCCCACTCGTAAGTCCCAGAGTTATGGCAAGTCCGCTGCTATGTCCACTAGCAATGTCTCTCCGAAGAAACGGGCCAAGAAAGCTAAGGCGGTGCCGCCTCCTCCTGTCGAGAAGACTGCTGAAGAAATTGAGACGGAGGACAGAGCCAAAGTGAAAAGAAAGCTCACAGCACTACGCCCGACCCCTACACCAAAGCAGGTATATACTCTAGAACAGAAGGAGTGGGCCTTTGATATGCTTACCCAACCTTCGCAATATGAAAAGCGTAAGCCAGATGACTACAAGCGTTGTTTGGATAAGCAGGTAGATGCAAAAAAAAAAGCTAATAAGACAAGCGCAACTGCAAGAGGGAAAAGAGACGTTGTCCAGCTTGGAGCACAGACCAAAAAAATCGATCTCCCCACTAAAGGTCTTTGCTAGTGATGCTGGTGGGAGTGTTGCTCAACCCAATCCCGCCGACTTTGCTGCTGAAGCTGGTTTGACTCTTTCTCAATTGATACATGAAGATATCCCAAAGGCGCCTATAGCACGGCAATATGAAAAGGGGAAGAGTCTGGTCCCACCTGAGATTGAAATAAATCTACCAACACAAATGCGAAAATTGCATAAGTGGTACCTGCAAGCCGCAAAGGGCACGCGAGATTTTCTCCTTATGAAAATCACAAAGGACCATTTCTTAGGTGAAGACTTGGTGCATATTGAGTTTGATGAATTCTTTCAGCTATTCAATCAAGACGCACTCGACAAATCTCTCGTCAGTGCCTATGTTCTGTAAGTGATTCATTATTTCTATAAGTCTCTAGCTCAACTCGTTCTTTGCATGTAATTATCCTCACTACGCTGTTTATTATGTACAATGAAGAGTATGCAATGTAAGAAAAGGAATGACTTCCAACTTGGATTCATTGATCCAAATCGAGTTAACGGAGCGATGATAGAAAGGAAACGCAAGGAGACGGAGGATATCTTGCTAGATTTCCTACTTACGCAGGAATACCGAGCTAGAATACTGTTTCCGTACAACTGCAGGTGAGTGTTACTATCTTATACACAGTTACTTTTCCTTACTCGATGTTATAAGTGTAATTGATGAGTTTATTAACTTATATAATTAAACTTGCACGCAGTTACCACTGGATTTTGCTAAAGATTGAACCTGACTATGGAAAGGTTGAAATCTTTGACTCATTGAATAAACCACTTAATGAATACCAAAGCATCATTGATATGATGGATAGGTAATTTCAATCATTACGGCATTATATCGGTCTCTTTCGTTCATCTATAACTCATCTATTCATTTTGTTTACTTGGCAGTGTTTGGAAACGGTTTATACGCACAGTAAAAGGTGAATGGAAAAATGAGCTGATTTACCGTCAGATCGAGGTAAGTCGTACGAGCTAGGTCCACACATCCCTTTAATTCTAGTTTCAAATACCATTAAGTATATCAATCTTGATATGTCACTGACTAAAATCTATTCTCGTAAAGTGTGCGAGGCAGCCATCGGGGGCTAATCTATGTGCATACTACGCTTGCGAGAACCTTCGTGCGCGCAGGTCACTGAAGGAATTGATTTTCAAACAGTAAGTAAACAATATACTGACAAATTCATTTTATTGCCATCAATTTTGTTATGATGATTCATATTCATATTGATCTTCTTCTTCGTAGTTCGAAGCAAAGCGGAATCGGCTCTCACCGACTGAACGCATAGTAGGAATTCAAGAGGAAATAGCCGGATTTCTGCTTGACCATGTCATTAACCCAAAGGGTGAATTTCATGTCAGTTTCGATTAGACAATGTGTGTAATTAAACATAAGTCGTGATCTTATGTGTGTGAACAAGTCGTGATCTTATGTGTGTGAACAAGTTGTATGTATATGTGTGTGAACAAGTCGTGATCTTATATACTTGTATGTATATGCTCGGCGGACCAAATATATTATATATATGTATCGGCTTGTATATTATGTTGTAATACTGTATGAATAAGTATATAAGAAAACTTGTTTGAAATGAATCAAAAAATTGAATGGAGCAAAATACAAATAAACCCTAAACCCCTAAATAACAATTGAAATCCAAAAAAATAAAGAAGCAGCAGAGGCTGCCACGTGTAGACTCTTTAGTCCCGGTTCGTAACACGAACCGGGACTAAAGATCCTATGCCCACGAGCGCCCAGCCCCTGCCACGTGGTCTCTCTTTAGTCTCGGTTCGTATAGAAATCGGGACTAAAGATTGGGCTCCAGTCCCGGTTGGTTAGTCCCGGTTGCGCAACCGGGACTGAAGGCCGAAACCAACCGGACTGATGCCCTGTTTTCCACTAGTGCATGTACTAGTGCCACCTACTGTCCATCACCTTCTTCTTGAAAGACGGTATCCATCGGACGTGCTGTTGCCCAGGCCATGGCGACACACGAGGTCTAGATGGCTGAATTCACGCTTATGATCGAGAGGGACGCCAATCAGTGCGATGATGGTGATATAGCCAGCTACGGGAAACAGTTCATCTCGTTCTTTCATGCTTGCCCAGATTCATTCCGTGGCCTCACACGACTGCGCCTTGAAAACTTGAGGTTTGGTGAATCGGACATCGCTAACGTCCTCACCCTTTGCAAGCGATTAAAGGATCTACGCCTGTTCAGCTGTGACTCGGGAGATATGACGACGCTGCAGTTAGAACACTCTCAAATCAGTGACCTCAGTATCACTGAATGTCTTTTTGTAAAAGTTATCCTGAACTGGCTCCCAAAACTCACTCGGATGACTTTTGAGGGTTGGATCCCTTACCATTATCCACTTTCTGTCCGCTATGCCCCATTGCTTGAGGCCTTGAACCTCACTAATACTGCTCTCAATTCGCATGAGATGATCGAGTTAAGTAAGTTTCTTCATGGTACAACCGCGCGACACCTCAAGTTAGGATTTAGATGCGAGAAGATCTGGGTTCAACCAGAGTGCGTGACGAAAGGCCTGGCATCAGTTTTTCGCCAACTAAGGTTCGTGAATCTAGATGAAATTCCTGAAGGCTGTGACCTCACCTGGACGTTGTTCATCAATCATCCTTGAAGCTGCACCCCTCCTAACGGAGGTATACATGACGATGTGGGATCATTTGTGTAAAATGGAAACGGATAGTGAGAAGAGGAAAGCGCTCTCGTATAGCGAGAATAAGGGTGTAGAGTGGGAATCACCAGCATCTAATTTCCAACACAAAAGCCTGGTCACGCTCACCATATTTGGCTTCCAATTTGAAGAGTACATGCTGAGATTTTTCAGAAGTGTCATGGTTGCAGCAGTAAACCTAGAGGATCTGTTTCTGTATCGTAGGTTGGCTTGTAGGAAGTGCCGTGGTAATCCTCGAAATTCGTACAAGTACCCCTGGGGACATGGACCAAGAAGTAGAGAATGTCAGTGAAGAAGAGAGTCACTGAAGGGATCGACTCGTTTGCCATAATTCACTTCTCGCCTGCTGCCGGAATAAGGGCTGATCATCTTGTAAAACTGAAGTACCCCGAGTGTTTTCAGATTAAGTCTTGGTGTGCTTCATTGCTGTCCTGAAATATTCTGCTATATATAATACTTTCTCTGTCTTTTTTACCCTGTATTCTAGGTTTAGTCAAAATCAAACTAGATAAAGTTTGACCAAACATATTGTTAAAAATACAAAATCTTATAATATCAAATATATATAATATATAAGTATTTTTATGATGATTCTAACGATATTTATTTTATATTATAAATGTTTATATTTTATTATACACGTAGTCAAAGTTAACAAAGTTTGACTTTGACTAAATCTAGAATACAGGGTAATTTAGGACGGAGGGAGTAGCATATTGACAATTCTTTAAATATTAGTCCTTATCGGACCGAGGATGCTATTCTTGGAATTTGGCACTTATTCTGACTAGAAGAACGCTCATTGCACAATATTGCAATTAGGAGGTAAGTTCAACCTTGCATGTCCTTTAATCAGTTTATAAGAGCTACTTTTCAAAAGTAATACATTGTCACTTGTATTCAAAAGAAAAATACCTTTTTATGAATGTGAAATGAACTACGAGTGGTGGGCAGTGGAAGCATGGTTGGAAAATACTTGTGGTGGAGGTTCCACTGTACCGCGAAAGTACACCTAGGATTAATAAAAAATGGGAGTCAGTGATCGTCGTATAGACAATGTTGACCACAAATCCCGGTGTGGGAAGAGTAAGTCAGCTGGACTTCTTCCTTCCGTATTTCATCAGATGCTAAGTCGGATTGTAATCCAGAGAGGAGAGCAGCGGGTAGGAGCCCGTAAGGTCCCCATCTTGTGTTGCAGGGTGATGACTTAAGTATCTTAAAAGGGATGGTAACTGAGCTTAGATCTTGCACCGAAGCTTATTACAATGGGATGGAGTGGGGTGGTGGAGAAGGCCAGTGATTGGCGGGTCTTTAATTCAGTCCTCAGACCATGGAAGTTTGAATGGGATTTCTGGATCAGATCGATGTGCAACAAGGCTAAATATGCTTGTGGGTAAATTATCGCACCTCTGCATTGTATAATAAATATTTCATGATGCTCCCTGTTCTGAGAAGGAACTATGATCATAGCGTGGAGATGGTCTTCTTCAAGAACTCACGACCCGTGAAGGCTGAGAGGCATAGTTTTTCTAAATAAAACTTACCTTTCCAAGAAATTGATTTTGAATAACCTGCATATCCTAGGACTTTGAGTCCACGGCTGTAGATAGTGCATCAGACAAACACCTAGCTAGTTACAACTTGATGAGTATGCTCGTACTCAATTTGTCTTCTTAAACCCTTGCTTGACTCTAGGAGAGCTGAGGATGATCTTCTAGAATAAAGAGGATGGCTAGGAGGACCACTACAAGAAGCTAGGGCCAGCTGACGGGAGTGAAGTAGCCACCAACAGGATTGAAGACGGTGGAAATTAAGATGAAGCATAGAAGGGACCAATCCCCACTCCATATAACCTATCTCTATAGTGCATTGTTCCACGAACAACTACAGGCCAGGTAGTATTCGACGTAGTTCTTGTCATGGAGTAGTCGATGAATTGCTCTTTCTGGATTTTGGTTTGGTTAGGAACGTACTCCACGAACCTCATTGTGTCAAGGAAGTTCTGCAGATCTGGTGTAGTTATAATGATATAGTCAGGCCTTGGACCTATGATATTTTTGTTGTACCACTCTGTTGGATGTAATATTCATGAAACAATGTTTTTATGAGTCTTGTGTAAACAACTTGCACACTACAACATGCAATGGTGTGCTAGGTCGTTATAGTTGGTATCAGAGCAAACACTTTGACCTTAGGATTAAAATCCTTTAAAAGAGACATGTAGGATTGGTAGTGACTATAGGAAGCCATCTTGTCTAAACCAATTCTTTTTACAACTTATGATGGATATTTACTTGGGAATAACCTTATCGCATTAAATTAAATTCTCTTTACCTATCTTTTTTAGATAAAATTACTTATCTACATAGTATCTTTCTAAATAGGTAGAAAAGTTAAAGACTATTCTATACCAACAAATATACTAAATTAGATTGCCACCAAGCTAGTATTGATGGTGTCATATTACAAAGAGAAACCATGTATAATAGTAGAACATATGATGAGTTAAACATGGTAGATACCATGTAAGCCACAGTCAATACACATAGGGCATACATTCCAGTGTTGATAAGAAGGTCATGTCAGATTCAATTGAATTTTTTTATGTTATGGAGTATACCACTGTAGAGAGTTAACGGTAGAATACTGGGAGTAAAGGTGATAAATATGGTGAGCTTAACTTCTATATCACTCGACGGGAGGATATTAGTCACCGCATGCATTCCCTTCGGCTTCTACGTACATGTTCGTCGCCATCAAGGAAGGGACCAATAATTTTTTCTAAGACCGGCCAGAAGAGGCGAATCAAAAGTATTTTGCTATTCTAGGAGGGAGGGTTGTCGTCCTGCTGCCTCCAAGAGGGAAAATTGCTGTCATCGTCGACACCAACGCGGCAACGCTTTCTCGACATGCTGGGCACCATCTTCATAATCTCCAGTGACATCACCATCTTCATCTTCACCTTCACCCCCTGTAGACAGGTATTGGGGGGAAGCCTCACACGGAAAAGGCCGTGGGGTTCCTGTGTTTATATAGGCTCTCAGGCCAATTAGGGTTTGGTACAAGTTACAGTTAGGTCCTACGTAAATACAATATATACAGTCTAACACCACCCCCCCCCCCTCCCGCAGTCGCAGCGGGAGGTTCTCGGACGCAGAGACTGGACCGAAAATCTAAGAAGAGCTGACTCGGTAGTCCCTTCGTCATCACATTAGCAAACTGAAGAGCGGAGGGAACATGTAGGACACGAACTTCGCTGAGGGAGACGCGCTCGCGAACGAAGTGGATGTCGATCTCAATGTGCTTGGTGCGGCGATGCTGCACTGGATTGGACGACATGTAGATGGCGGAGACGTTGTCGCAGTAGACAAGTGTAGCCATGGTGAGAGGACGATGGAGCTCCTGAAGAAGCTGACGAAGCCAGCATCACTCAGCCACCGCATGAGCGACGGCGCGGTACTCGGCTTCAGCACTGGAGCACGAGACGGTGGTCTGATGCTTGGAAGACCAAGAGATCAGACTGTCGCCGTAGTAGACACAGTAGCCTGATGTGGAGCGATGTGAGTCCGGGCAGCCAACCCAGTCTGCGTCGGAGTAAGCCGTCAGGGAGGTAGAGGACGAGGCGCGAAGATGCAGGCCAAAGTCCATGGTGCCGCGGACGTACCGAAGAACACGCTTCACCAAGGCGAGGTGAGAGGTGCGAGGAGCATGCATGTGTAGGCAGATCTGCTGCACGGCATAGGAGATGTCGGGGCGCGTCAGAGTAAGGTACTGAAGGCCACCAGCCAGACTCCGGTACTCCGTGCCATCGGGAAGCAAATCACCATCACTTGCCGAGAGCTTGGCATGAGTGTCGACGGGGGTCGCGGACGAGTGACACTCGGACATGCCAGCCCGCTGAAGAATGTCGGCGGCATATTGTCGCTGAGACAGAAAGAGGCCGTCGGAGGAGCGCGTGACAGCGATCCCGAGGAAGTAGTGAAGATCACCTAGATCCGTCATGGCGAACTCACTGTGGAGCCGGTCGAGAAGCCGCTGGAGAAGAGGCGTAGACGAGGCGGTGATGATGATGTCGTCAACATAGAGGAGCAGGTAGGCCATGTCGTGCCCAGAGCGCAGCACGAAGAGGGAGGTGTCGGTGACGGAGGTGACGAACCCCATGGTGGCAATGTAGGCAGCAAACCGCTGGTACCAGGCGCGGGGAGCTTGCTTCAAGCCATAGAGGGATTTGTGCAGACGACATACGTGCTCAGGCCTGCTGGTGTCGACGAATCCGGGAGGCTGCTGGCAGTAGATAACCTCGTCGAGAGTGCCATTGAGAAAGGCATTCTTGACGTCAAGCTGACGTATGGGCCAGGAGCTGGAGACGGCGATGTGGAGGACAAGCCGAATGGTGGAGGGCTTGACGACGGGGCTGAAAGTCTCGTCGTAGTCGATGCCAGGATGCTGGGAGAAGCCACGGAGAACCCAGCGTGCCTTGCGCCTAGACAAGGAGCCATCGGAGTGGAACTTGTGACGAAAGATCCACTTGTCGGTGACCACGTTGGCGCGGGGCAGGCGAGGCACGAGAGACCAGGTGTCGTTGTCGACGAGAGCCTGGTGCTCATCGGCCATAGCAGCGCGCCAGAGAGGATCCTGAAGAGCTTGGCGAGCCGTGGTCGGCACGGCATCGACGGTGTCCATGGCAGAGAGGTTGAGCTGGTCAATGGGACGCACGGGGCGGCCGGACCTCATAGTCCGCGGGGCCGAAGACGTGGACGGTGCGGCGTCAGGAACCGCTGCCGCGGGACGAGACGGGACCGCGGCAGGCTGCCGAGGGCTCATGGCAGACGCGCGTGCTGGCGCGGCAGGGGTGGTAGGCGTGCGGGCTGCCGCGGCAGGGGCGGCAGCAGCAGCGCGTGCAGCGGCCGTCGGCGGGGCCCCAGGCGGGGTTGGACCCCGTATGTCGGTGAAGAGGAAGTCCACGCGTCGAGGCGTTGAGGGCGCGGGTGGAACCCGAGCCGAAGCTGCTGTCTGAAACGGAAAAACACTCTCATCGAAAATGACATGTCGTGAGATTAGTATCTTCCCGGAAACCGGATCAAAACAGTGGTATCCTCGATGCTGCGACGGGTATCCAAGAAAAACACAAGGAAGAGACCGGGGACGGAGCTTGTGTTTAACTGTGGAAGAGATGTTAGGATAGCAAAGACAACCAAAAACTCGCAACATGTCGTATGGAGGAGACCGATCATGGAGACGGGTGTATGGTATGCGCGAGCCTATGGCCTTGCTAGGTCGTCGGTTGAGAAGAAAGGTGGAGGTGGCAAGTGCTTCAGCCCAAAAGGACTCAGGAAGATGAGCTTGAAACATGATCGTGCGCATTGTGTCATTGATGGTACGAATGGCGCGCTCAGACTTACCGTTTTGTTGCGATGTATATGGACATGAGAGACGGAGTGTCATCCCGTGTTGGGAGAGAAGTTTTTCTATAGTGGAGTTAAGAAACTCAGTTC
The DNA here is from genome assembly GCA_007115705.1 of Dactylis glomerata. Classification (NCBI taxonomy): domain Eukaryota; kingdom Viridiplantae; phylum Streptophyta; class Magnoliopsida; order Poales; family Poaceae; genus Dactylis; species Dactylis glomerata. The sequence continues at coordinate 357,375 of QXEO01001348.1, read as the reverse complement.
CATTATCCGTTTGAAGAGAACGTATGGTGGTGTTGAAGTGGGTGCGAACATAAGCGTAAAAATTTGCAAGTGTACGAGGCACACAAGATTTCTGACGCAACGGAAAGGACCAATAAAAGTGAGAATAATCATCGACAATCACAAGGTAATATCGAAAACCATAATTACTAATTATTGGTGAAGTCCACAGATCGCAATGGATCAACTCAAACTTGTCTCTAGACACGGATGTAGAAGAACTAAACGGCAGACGCACATGTTTGCCAAGTTGGCATGCATGACATACAGAGAGGCGCCTAGCTTTATTACACTTAATGAAAGAAAACTTCTGGAGAATCAACATGGCATCGCGACCGGGGTGTCCGAGTCTTTGGTGCCAGAGATCAGCAGTGGAGGCGGTGGAGGCGGTGGAGGCGAGCATGGCGGTAGGCGGCGCACGGTGAGGGGTGCCAGGAAACGTGTAGAGATCCCCTTCACTATTGCAGCGAAGGATCACGCGACGAGTCTTCAGGTCCTTCACAGAAAAACCAAGAGCGTCAAACTCGACAGAACAAAAGTTATCACGAGTAAATTTGCGGATGGAGAGTAAGTTGCGAATTAAACGAGGAACAAGAAGAACGTGGTTGAGATGAAAAAGATGACCAGAGGGAGATCAAAAAGAAGAGTAGCCGGAGGAAGAGATAGGCAGGGACGTGCCGTTCCCCACGGTTATGAAGTGCGGACAAGAGAGAGGAGCTGCGAACAGTATGTTACCCTCGTCGTTCGTCATGTGGGACGTGGCACCAGAGTCCATCACCCAGCCGCCCTGCTGGTACAGGCTGTTCAGGGCCGCGATCAGACCGGCGTTGTCCCATGCTGGTGCAGCGGAGGAGGACGGCGTCGACTGGAAGACGGGAGCGGCGATGGTGGTGTAGGCCTGGGGGCGCGGGCCGAGAATGCCGGGGCCGGTGTAGGGGGCACGCCACTGCCCCGCGCCAGGGGAGAAGCACACCCATGGACCCTGGGGCGCAGGGTTGCCCGGGCGAGCGGGGCCACCGGTGGTCTTGCCGCCTGTCTTGTTATTCTGCTTGCGGGACTTGCCGGAGTTGGAGGAGTCACCGCGGCAGCCCGCACCGGTGCACGTGGGCGCAGGAGGACGAGTCTGAGCGACGAGGGCCGTAGAGGCGGCGTTGGCAGCGGCGTTCGCTTGCTGCATCTCCTCCATGAGAAGCATGCTCCGAACGCGGAGGAAGGTGGGCAGCGGGTCTGTCATGGAGATCACGGTGGCCGCAGATTAGAACCGAGGGCCGAGACCGCGCAGAGTGTTGAGGACGAGCGCGCGATCGGAGACGGCGGAGTCGTTCTCGGAGAGGGCGTCAGTGATCTTCTTTTGGCTGCGGCAGTACTCAGTGATGGAGGAGGCGCCCTGGACCAGCTGGCGAAAGTCGAAGTCGAGGTAGATCGCTTTGCTGGCCTTGTTGGCGGAGAAGAGCTCGAGGACGGCGAGCCACAGCTGGCGCGCAGTCTGATCGCGGGCGAGGACCATGTCGGCGACGTCCTCGTCGATGGCGGCGTGCATGACGTTGATGACGGTGTAGTCCGAGGCGGCCCAGTCGGCGTCGGTGGGGGCGGCGGCGATGGTGCCGTCGACGTGGCCGATGAGCCCGGCGCGACCGAGAGAGTCGCGCATGTAGATCGCCCACTTGGTGTAGTTTCCGGCGTCGAAGGAGAGGACGATGGAGCCGACGTGGCGCGGAGCACCGCTCGGAGGCGGGGCGCCGTTGGCGGCGGCAGCGGGAACGATGGCGCCGGAGGCCGAGGAGAGGGGGTCGGGGGCCATTGGTGGCAGCGGAAGGGTGAGCGGCGGCGGCGGCTAGGGTTTCCCCTTGGCGGCGGCGGCTAGGAGGGGATCGGGTGGAGCTAGGGTTTTAGGCTGATACCATGTAGACAAGTATTGGGGGGAAGCCTCACACAAAAAAGGCCGTGGGGTTCCTGTGTTTATATAGACTCTCAGGCCAATTAGGGTTTAGTACAAGTTACAGTTAGATCCTACGTAAATACAATATATACAGTCTAACACCCCCTCGCAAATTGTGTAGATCAAAATCCTGGATAACTGTTCTGTGTTGTTCATGCTATATGCCTCTGATCATTGCGACGTTTCATCACTGTGAGAATCACAACAAACTACAGATAAGCAAGGGCCAAAAGGCCTGGAAGCCTACGAGTAAATGGAGCTACGGCCGACGGACATAATGCCCAGCGATCATAACCTAGCGTAATTTGAAAACAATGACAATAAATATAGGTTGTCAAGTTTTGTAGCAGTAGCACTGCGCTGCATATGCAAGCTAGACAGTCGTACTGGTACTTAAGTACAGTAGCTAGTAATCATCCATACAAGCTTCACGATAAAAAGGTGCACATAGGAAGTACACTTGCCGTTATCTTAATCATGCATCATGGTGTGCGTACTCCTCGCCGAGCTCGAACTTTACGAAGGAGGGGTAGCTTCTACTTCTAACGTGACACTGTGCAAGCTAAATCGGTCATGATGCATGCGTGGCCGTGTGGCCAGTTGCCAGTCTAGTTAAGACTACCTAATAGTCTGAGCGCACTCTTGCCTTCGAAGATTTAGGTCGCATGCTAGTAGCATGATTATGTCTTGGGAAACAGGTTTAAGGTCGTACTTCTTTTTAAGGCCTTGTTTGGTACTAGAGATTTTATGGAGATTAGTAAGAATAATTCACTAAAGTATTGGGTGAAACCTCTATCTTCATTTAATTCTCGTAAAATTTCATCTACAATCCACTAGATAGAGGTAGAGTATTGGAAACAGACAAAAATATACTCCCTCCGTTTCAAAATATAAGATGTTTTAGCTTTGTGAAGCAAGTGTATTTAGACATCTTTTAGTATGTAGGTTCACTTGAATATACACACTAAAGCATAGATATATTTGATTCACAAACCTAAAACATCTTATATTTTGAAACGGAGGGAGTAGTAAATTTTGAGGAAAGATGGGGATAGGCGAGAATTAAACTCGCCCAATACTCTAGTATCAAACATATTTTTTAAAAAAAATAAGAATTTAGGGTTTAATAGGGTTATTCTCACTAATCTTCACAAAAACTCTAGTACCAAGACCTAAAAGAAGGACCGGGGGTGGGTTGTTGGCTTGTTGCACACAGTAAGTAGCTACTTGGCATAGATAGAGATAAATATATTAAGGACATATATTAAGGAGCTGCAGTTCTCCGTGATCGGTGTGGTACTGTAGATTCACGTTTTTGACCTAATGTGAACTGCCATGTTGTGGTTTGCACTTTCATCTTGCGCATCTACGGTGCTCTTTTTTTTTTTTGCTAGTTATTAATTAGAGCTATCTCTAGTTCATGATATTCGCAAGAGAATCTCTATGAGATCCTGATATCCCGTTATCGGATATCTAAGATGCGGTTGTCCCAAAAAATGTTTTGTGGGACTAAGAACGCTCGGGAAGAACAGATCCTCCAAACTCGTATGAGATAATATATCTGGTACAAGTTTGGGGATATGTTCCGCCCTGAACTATAGCCGGTACCGCAAATCAGGAATTTGGAAGATAGGTTGAAGAGTTTCAAATGTTTTACAACATAAAACATGTTCAAAACTTCAAACAACATGCGCAATCAAACAAGTTCAAACAACAATGTGCAATCAAACAATTGCCTGCTTAGCAAATCAAACAACGGGAGTGTGATCAAGGCCGACCACCATCATGAACGCCACAGGCCATAGAGGCATCCCCGTCGCCATCGCCTGTCGTTGCAGCCTCACCTTTACCGTCCATTGCCTTGTGACCTTCACCACCGGCCATTGTCCCATGATCATTACCACGGGCCATAGTAGCGAGATGTTCTTCCCTCCTCTATCTCATGATCTCAGTTCTTTCCATCTCCCAAAACTCTTGGGCCATTCCATTGAGGCCACTTGATCCATCATTATGATCCCGACATTTGGGGCTCTAGCGTTGGCCTTCTCCTTCTCTGCCTCGGCCCTCACCTTCTCCACCTTGGCCATCACCTTGATCTCTTTAAGGGCGATCTTGCGCTCCTTGGCTTCCGGAGCTTCTCTCACTTGGCTTCTATGAGATGACGCTTCTTCTCAACCAATGTTGATTTTCTTTCCACAAATATTGGCATCACACTTTCTTTTGACTTAATCACCTTGCTAATTTACGCACTAAAGCTTGCAGCCTTACCTTTATTTTTCAACTTGTCCTTCTCCATCCTCCTTCCATCAGGCTTCCCTTGGTTTCTTCCACCTTTGGCTTCATTGCATTCTTCATCATCCAATGTAATGAATGCTCCTTTCTTCAGTGGAGCTTCTTGATCCCTCAACTTCCAGGTTCTCGCTATGCTCAAGCATTTTTAACAATGATGAAGCATGAATGGTTTGCCCTTCAAAGCCAGCATTTGCTTGTATCTTTCTTGTTTTATGTGATCCCACATTCAATATTTGAATACAAATACAAACACATTCCATGCAAATAGCACAAATTTTAACAAGACTAAATGATAGAAAATCTCACATAGTTATTAACTGTGGATCCACTTGGAGGAGCATTTCTCACTTGCTCCAAACATCCACTCCACCAGGTATATCATTTTTGATCACACAATAACAACCTTGAAGTGATCTCAAAGTTAGGATAGATGTGATCGACATATCACGATGAAACTTGTTCTTATTTCTTTGTCAATATTTCTTCTCGATTTGGTCATTGTTGGCCACTGCATCGAGCGACACCGTCTCCCACGCCTTCACCAAAATGGAGGTCATCAATCTCCGTGTAATTTGCACTTCGAATTACTTTCCTTTCAATTGTGAAGCATTGAAGGTCTCTTATCCTATCTCCTCCAACTCGGGACTCGCAACCACCTCCCCCTCCCCGCCCATCTCACTCTCCCTGAGATCAATGTTGGCTTCAAAATCATATAATGGATCGGTGCCAAGGTTGACCACATTCTCATCCAACATGGTGACAAATTCGGTAGGCACCATATGTAATTCTAAGGTACGTAATTCAATGTTTCAAAACTAAGAAAACCCAAAACAATCGTCACAATTTAGGTGACATTTAGAGAAAATTTACCTTTCAACGTTGTGTCGAACAAGTGGCTAGCTTAGGAGTTCTGGCCGGCTCCTGGAGTGATCGATGTCATCAAAGCTCAATGAGGCTACTATCCTCGCGCATATACCTTCTTCTGCCTTGCAGGTCAGCTCGAGTTAGTTTTCGTCCGATCCCTGACTGCTACAGCTTTGGCCATGTCTGTAGCCAGTATAGACAACACGGGAGTTGCGTCGGAGCTCGTAGCCGCAACGGCACAGCCACCATAGACAATATGATTCCTTTGACACTTCCACTTGGCTCCGGTGTCAGGATGGGGCGTCGGCCTTGTCCCTGCGTTCGCTACATGAGAGTCTGATGGACTGGAAGGCAACGATTCAGCCTGCGCCGATGGAGAAAGGGTGGGTGGGTGGTTGGAGACATAGTTTAAAAAATCAGACCGGTGAGTGAACCGGTGAGGTGACTGGCTCACTGGTTCACTTGTCCAACCGGTGGCTCAGCTGGTTCAATAGCGACAAAAATCAATCAAATTTAATAAATAATTAAGTTAATTTTGGAAAGAAAAAAAAGCATCAAATCATATATTTTGTGTTTTTTTCATAGATCACAAACTAAGTGTAATAAAGGTGATATTAGGCCTTATGCGTGGTGTTTGGAGCAAGGTTCTAGGTTTTAGGATCATAATCTCGCAAAAACATATTATTTTTATGCAGTTTTTTGGTTTTTTATTAGTTAGACTAGTGACTCTTAAAAACCGGTAAGGGCTTTGGTTTAGGTTTTTTTTAGTTGAACCACCGAACCGTTTGGTTTTTAAAACTATGGTTGGATACCTCCATAACGGCGATTTGGTAGCATGGTGGGGATAAAAACGCAGGGGGAGGATATCGGCGGTGCGGGAGCTCGAGGCGCGGAGCTGATTTTTTCCTCCTGCCAACTAACCCAAATTTATCTAGGGTGCGGAAAATGGAGAGGCGAAATAGGTATATCAAGTATTGAGGTGCACGTAACCAAGAACCCCAGAAATATTATTCGAACCAGGCTATTTTCCAGGATCTATTCAGCCCATTTTTATGCGAAAAATGGAAAATAACGGTTATTATCTTGGCAGACCCGATATCTAGGATCTGTAGTGGTAGGGGTGTTAAGCTCCCGATATGGACTCCTGCTCCCGATATCAACCAGTAGGGTTATTTATTCGTTTGCCACTAAAGGCCGTCGAGTGCTCAGTTTTGCCACTAGCTCGAAAGGGTGCTCAGTTTTGCCACTACATAGAGCGCAGGTGCTATGGCGAGGCCAAACGGCCAAGTTTGGTCCGATTCCGTCCAGTGGCGTTAGTGAGAGGGTGGGTCCAGATCTTACATGTGGGACCGGGCAACTTAGAACTTACAGGTGGGACCGGGTTAGTTTGCCAGATCGACACGCTCACCGGTCGCGCCTGGCTCACCACCTCAGCACTGCCCTGCTCCCGCGACACGCTCCGGCGGCACGCTCACCACTGCCCTGCTCCCTCGACCACCTACCTCGCCGCCCTCTCCTCGGACGCCCCCTCCTCGGAGGCCACCTGCTCCGCCGCCCCCTCCTCGGACGCCATCTGCTCCGCCGCTATTGCGACGCCACCGTAGGGGCGGTTGTTCCGCCAATGCGCCCGCCACGTGCTTGACGAAATGGTGAGCGGCAGCGATGAACATGGCGAGGCAGGCATCGGGCCGGAGACCCTCCGCATCCACGACTGGGTTCCCGAGGGGTAAGTGTTGTGACCATTAAGCTTTTTTGTGCATTGATTTTGGTTGATTTTGCGGTATCTTTTGCGGTTTGATTTTGGATTTTGGTGTGCTGATTGCGTTTCTTTGCTCATGGTATAGGATGGAGATGCGGTTTGCTTTCTTGTTGAACATTAGAAGGGACCGGTACATCATGGATGCAAAGAATAGGAAGAAATTTCAAGGAGGGTTTGATTATCCGTTGCCGGTGGATTGTAATTGGAGTTTTAGACAATTTGCGGAGGTAATTTGTAGTCCATATCCTTGGGGTTTGCATGATGAAGTGGAGTTCCGATACTATGATGGAGGAAGTGAATGGGTGAAAGTGAGTAATGATGCAGAGCTCGCTACCATGTTTGCTAAGCATAAGGGGAAAGGGCAATTTCATGTGAGGCTGCAAAATGACGTGATTGTGTCGGCACTTGGACCTTCTCGGGCAGAATCATGTCGTCGTAATGGCAGCTCTAGCCAGAACAGTTCAGGACCTTTAGTTAGTGCACGGCGACGTGGTGGCTCGACAAGCGTGGGCACCGGCAGTAGGGTCCCCAGAGAAGTGGAGCCTGACTATGTAGATGATGAAGAGAGGCTATATTCTGATGTAGTTCAGAATTTACGACGGGCATGTCGTGCTGAAAACAAAGATGAGGCTGAGAATGACGTTTCTATGATAGATGACGAGGAAGGTGAGGAAGAAGACCTTCCACCTGTTCAATGGGACCCTGAGAACCCTCAGATGGAAGAAGGTTCCATCTTTTCATCCATGAGTGAGTGCAGAAATGCACTTGTGACCTACTGCATCAAGGCAGAACGGACATTTCAAATTGACAAGAGCGATACTGTCCGTTACAGAGTGCACTGTCCGACTGATGATTGTCCATGGAGGATGCACGCATCTAAAATGCGAAATAGCACAAATGTTCAAGTCAAAGTGAACCCTTTTAGGCACACATGCCTGGAATCAACTCTTAGAAAGGAAACAATTAGTAGAGCCAAGTCAAGATGGGTGGCTGAAGAAGTAAAGCGATGGGTGACAGAAAACCATCAAGTGGGTACAAAGGAGTTGCAGAAGAAGCTAAAAGAAAAGTTTAAGATAGATTTACCATACATGAGGGTGTTCAATGGTAAACAACATGCTATGGAATCTATTTATGGTAATTGGCATGAAAGTTTCAAAATGTTGTATTCATTCAAGGGTGAAGTGGAGAGGACCAGCCCAGGTAGTATTGTAGATATTGACCACCACTCCGTGGAGTACAGATTAAGGGGAGTGACAATGACCAAAGAATGCTTTAGGAGGGTTTGTGTATGTTTTGAGGCTTGTCGCCGGGGTTTTTTGGAAGGCTGCAGGCCCTATTTAGCTATTGATGCAACTTTCCTCACAGGGAGGTTTAAAGGGCAGTTAGTGGCAGCTTGTGCAGTTGATGGACATAATTTTGTATTTCCAGTTGCATACGGTGTGCTTGAGACAGAGTCTGAGGAGAGCTGGACTTGGTTTTTGTAGAATTTGCGCCTGGCTATTGCACATCTCAATGGGTTGGTAATTCATACAGATGCATGCAAGGGTTTAGAAGTGGCCGTGGATAATGTGTTCCCTGGAGTAGAGCATAGGGAATGCATGCGTCACCTTGCTGCAAATTTTGGGAGGAAATTCAAAGGAAAGGTGTATGCCGACAATTTGTGGCCAGCATCTTTGACTTGCAGTGTGAAGAAGCACAACTACCACATGAGGCAGTTATACAAGAATGACAAAGTGAAGGAATTTTTTGAAACACACCACTCCAAGATATGGGCGAGAAGCCAATTCAGTGACCTGAGCAAAGTTGACTATGTGCACAACAATCTTGCAGAGTCTTTCAACTCAACGATCCGAAAACTAAAGGGTCTATATTTGGTTGATTTGCTTGACAAGATAAGGATAGAATACATTAAGAAGTTTCATGTTCGTGCAGGAATTGCCGCGGCAAAATTCATGAGCCACATTATCATCCCTTCGGTGATGAATGAATTGAAGCAGAAAACAAGAGGCTTGGAAATGGACATGACTCTTTGCTCGGCCACCACAGCAGAGGTATCATTTTTGGATAAAGAGAAGAGGGAATGGAGATATCCAGTGGATTTAGAAGCTAGAACTTGCAGTTGTAGACAATGGCAGATAACTGGATTGCCATGCATTCATGCCTTGTTTTTCATCACTACTCTCTCAGGTCAAGCAGGGAACATACAACAGTATGTGCATGAATACTACTCTGTTGCAAGGTTTAAAGCCACATATGCTCATGCCTTACCTGCTTTGGAGGGAAAACAACAATGGGACATAGTGGACCCTGGTTTTAAGCTGTGTGCTCCAATTCTGAAGAGAGCAGCAGGTAGACCGAGGAAGAGTCGAATTAGACCTCGCAGCGAAGGATCTGGACTTGGAGCAAGGAAGCGTAAGTGCACAAGGTGTGGTGGGTCAGGTCATTTTGCAAAGTATTGTGATAATGCAGTAGATCCAGCGTTCGGAGAGTGTGTCGACGATGAAAATGAAGATCAACAGCCGGTTGATCAAAATGAGGCGCCAAGTGATGATTCTGGAAATGATCAAAATGAGGCTCCATTTGAGGCTGAGCAACCTGATGTTCCATTTGAGGCTGAGCAAAATGATGTTCCATTTGAGGCTGATTGAGGCTGAGCAACCTGATGTTCCATTTGAGGCTGAGCAAAATGATGTTCCATTTGAGGCTGAGCAACCTGATGTTCCAATTGTTGGTGAGCAAAATGATGCTCCAATTGATGGTGAGCAAAATGATGCTCCAATTGATGGTGAGAAAAATGATGCTCCAATTGAGGCTCCAAATTCTGTGGTTGTGAGTTCTACTTGGTATGTAATTCTTGCCAATACTATTGTGAGTTCTACTATTTTGAGCAAATTAATTCCAACCCGATATGTGTTTTTGTTGTACAGCTCTGTGGTAGGTTCAAACAAAGTGGCAGTGAGCTCTGAGGTACTTGAGGTACCAACAACCAAGAGGAGAAGAGTAGAAGATAAGAGCAGAAGGAGAAAAGTGGTGGCAATGAGCACAAGGATCACAAGGAGCAAAGTGCCGGCAAGAAGCACAAGGACCAAAAAGAAGCCCTTACGCTTTGGAGATGATTGAGTGGGAACCAAGTATAATTTATGAAACATTATGGATGTTATTCTATTTGTGTGTAATGATGTTGGACCTATGTTAGAATTATGTTTGAATAATGCTGGAATTATGTTTAAATTTGAACCAAACTTCAAATTTGAACCAAACAATGGTAAACTTGTTTGACATGCTATTTGGATGTTGCAATGCTTTCCAAACAATGGTAAACTTGTTTGTTATAACTTGGACATCAATCCGAGCCCATTTTTTGAAGTACACTCACATTCATGAAAAATGTGCTAAAAAGGAGCTCCAAAGGTAGGGTAAACGGCCTCATTTGTAAGCAAGCTTTTTTTCGACCTTCATTAAATCAGCCAAATGGCTTTCCTGCCCTTAGTATATGACATAAGAAGACTATGTGCACAGGTTTTTCATTTTTTTCATTTTTTTGAATTTTTTATGCTCATTTGAATATTGGTCAAACCTAACTTTGACCAACATTTAATCTTTTTTGAAACATGAAAATGAAAAACTAAGCCTGCATCCTTCTTAGTCACTCCAAAAGGAAGCTTTGTGTGGGTTTTGACACTTTTCAAGTTCCAAAACCTAAACCATCTCTCTTCACCCTTGACTTCATACGACAGAGTTCTAGATATCATACTATATACATGATTTTTTTGTTTGAACATACGTAGATCATGTTTATCAACTTCAGTGGTTAGTATAAGACATAAGAAGACTATGTGCACAGGTTTTTCATTTTTTTGATTTTTTTTGAATTTTTTATGCGCTAGTCAAAGTTTTTGAAGCATCTTTGACTGGCTACAAATCATAGCGCGGAACACCATCCGTCCGATATAACCCCAGTCCTGAACTGTAGCCGTCCGATCGATCTTCTAGAAGGAATCTGCGAGCAGGCGACGTGCGATCCGCGGTCTGCTGGTTCTTGACTCTGATTGGCTGGACGGCAGCCATCCGATCGTTCATCTGCGGCCACGGTTAGGGGCGATCCGCGCGGAGCTCGTTCTGCGCTGTGATTGGGTAGACTCATTTTTTTGCTCTTTTTTTCCGCACCACGCATGGATGCTCAACGTGCGCTCTAGTTGGGCCGTGTCGCGGTACGGGGCGCGCATGTGTCCGTTGGGCAATGCGGAGCTCGTTCTCAGCCTTTTCAGGCACGCATGGGAAACGACGAGAGGCGGGACGCTGCATGCCGGACCTGCGCGGGAGGCGGCGACACTGCATGCCTGCGCGGGAGGCGGCGACGCTGCATGCATGCGCGGGAGGCAGTGACTCAGCTACGCACGGGACGCTGCATGCATCATTGGACGCGCCATCACCTAGCTCGTTTTAGCTACGCACGCAGTGACTCAGTTACGCACGCGTCACTGCATCGTGGTTTCAAGACGGCTACGGATACACACGCGCTTGGTTCTCCATGACGACTGCTCCGGATACCCACGCGCACCGCTTGGTGCCATTGGCAACCCTAACGTCACCCACCTCTCTTCCTCTTCCTCTTCCTCTCCTTTAAAAGGGGCCTATCTTCCTCTTCCTCTCGCACACACCACCCACCTCTCTTCCTCTTCCTTTCCCTATCCCAAGCACCACCCGGCCGGCCGAGAAGATGCAGTACAACGGACCGACCTTCCGTCGTCTGCGTACCACACCGGAGCAGCAGTACCCTCCGGGCACGGTCGTGGAGACCACGCTCCGCGTGTGGGCGCAGTCCAAGTGGAGGGGCGCCGTCGATCTCGCAGAAGACTTCCTCGCCGAGGGCTACGCCCACCTCCCACGGGGCGCGCCAGTCATGTACCGCCTCAACGTGGTTCGTGATGGTGTCGCCCTCAAGCTGCTCACGGTCACCTTCACCAACCCGTTCGACGCGTATGAGCTCCTCGGCGAGGTCTTCTGGTGCGGATGCGAGTCCATCTTCTTCACCAACTACAACATCTTCACCAACATCACCAGCATCTTCCCCACCAGGAACCACATGCACTGCCTCCCGTACGACAAGTGAAGACGGTGGTGAAGAAGGTGATGCAGAAAAGAAGAAGATGTTCTCCGGCAGCTTGTCATGTTTTTATCATTTTATTTCCTATGTCATTTGTCGTGCTGTGTCTCATGTCCGTCCCATGAACTCGTCTATCTAGCCATCTAGCTAGGGTACCCATCTATCTAGCCATCTAGGGTACCCATCTATCTAATATATTGTCGTGTTATTATGTGTACTTTGGTGATCATGCTACTTTGCATCTTATATCTAAGTTATTATGCGTGATAATAAGTATTACTGATTTATTCTTTTCATTTCTGATATGCGTAGAGATTAGATGTGTAAAACCTCAAAAATATTATTCAACTCTCTATTCTGCTTATTGAAACAAACAACAATATGGCCTATAACCTTCTTTACAAGCTTCTCAATTTTTTTTTAACCCTACCACTGCTAGTGTTGAGAGGGTATTTTCTTCATCACCTTTTGTGAAATAATATTGCTACAATGGTCCATATGTACTTTTATTTACGTAAACTCACAGATCTTAACCTTTTTGAACACCCAAAGTTAAATTCCTGGATCCGTCCATGGTGATACCATTATTTACAATGGTCCATATGTACTTTTATTTACATGCTCTTTTTATTTTTCTCAAAATCCATGGATATCTTTATTTTCTCATAATCCACCGTGCACAAATGTTCACCCTATCCCTGCAATTGGGTTTTATCTACCGTGCACAAATGTTCACCCTATCCACCGTGCACAAATTTGATTGTCTATAGAAGAGACAACTCACCATTTCATAACTTCGAAAGATGTAGTCAACCATATTAATATTCCAGATTATGTGTAAAAGGAAGAAACACTGAATAAAGATATCAGCATCAAATTTCTCTTAGTAGATCAAATTTATATAGAAGAGACAACTCACCATTTGATAACTCACCATTTCTCTTATGCAGACAACCCAATTGCAAAAAAACACACTACAAGATCATGCACAAATACGACATGCTCCTGTATAAATCACAAACACGACATACGTTTTTTCAATCCTAAACCAAATAATGATTTTACTATACCTACCATTCTTCCCTACGATTCTCAATATCTTTCCATCAGCCCCACCGGTTACAAGCACAACCCTGAACGCTGCGAAACCACTCTGTCCTGGGTTCGAATCCCAGACGCAACCCCCTTTTTTGGTTTATATTTTTTGAGCCTTCTCATTGCCCATCCCTAATGGGCCTAATTGGATGGAGTTGGCCCATTAGTCAAGGAGACACACTGAGATACTTTTTTTTAACAGAAACCTTTTTCCATTTAGTCTCCCAAATTCTAGCTATCAAATTCCTCCCAAATTCATGCCTTCTAATACAATTTCAACATTACAACCACTGCAATTACCATAACACCTACAAATGCCCAAACGTAATGGCTAATTTGTGCTTCTTCGAGCTTCCTAATCTTCTGATTCAAACTCCTGAGCTCAATAGCTACCTCCGTCTCCTCTGCCTGAGCTCGCGCTGCGGCCGTTGCCGTCTCTGGCAGTTCATGCATCAGCATCTGGACCAGAGCATCGACCCAAAGAAAGAAACATCTTACCTGCATGAACGCAAAAAACAGATCAACTATTGCTCAAAAATCCCGACCACAAAATAATGAAATTGCCCTAATTCTTACCCCCTTCTCGATGCACACATAAAACAGACGATTAGGGTTCTTCTCTGTGTGTGAAATCCGCCGAACAACTTCCGCCCGACACCGCGGACAGAGGAAGATCGGGATCTCCAAGCTCGCCGGAATATCGATCCGCGAGGTGGCGCGGGAGCTAGAAGAAGACATGGATCTCGATTCGCGACCGCCCGGAGCCGCAGGTGATCTCAAAGCCTCGGGGCAAGGCCGACACCGCCCTCTCGGTCGCCCGCGCTCTGTAGGGCACACGGTCGAGCGCTCTGTTGGCGGCTCCGCGCTACTAGAAAGCGGCACTCCCCGTCGACCGCCCTCTCGGTCGCCCGCGCCCGGCTCCTGGCTACCAACAGGGGTCGATTCCCATATATGCGGCTGATTTCTGCTCACCGCTGTGAGCTCCGGCGGCGCGTTCCGGCGCTTTTATCCCCACTGCGAACGGTTTGCGGTCCAACGGCTACTGGGTCCCACAAGCCGTGCCCACCAACGGTCTGGTCTTCAAGCCACGCTTGGTCCCACCTGACAGTGATGAGTCAACCACCATTGACCTAACAGAGACGGGAAGCATCACAGAATGAGTGCTTGCGTGAACACTAGGGGCAAAACTGAGCACCATTCTCCACTGAGGGCAAAACTAAGCATACGACGGCCTTTAGTGGCAAACGAATAAAGTACTAGACCAGATCAACCCATTCGCATATTTGCTACAATGCAAACTGCATTGTCATATGAACAATGCAATTGGTTGTTATATACTACTCCCTCCGATCAGAAATAAGTGCCAGTGACTTAGTATAAACTTTATATTAAATTAGTATAAAATCATCGACAGTTATTTCTGATCGGAGGGAGTAATATATAGCGGAGCAAATGCCTCTTTTATGAAAAATGAACAATGCAATTGATAACACCCGCTTCAAAAAATGAACAATGCAATTGTCCTCGCACTCTCAGCCCATATAAAATTAGAAGTAAAAAATATTAACGATATATTAGGGCATGTACAACAGGGCGCTTAGAGGGGGCGCTTAGGGTGTTTTTCCTGGCCGTTTTGATCGATTCCCAGTGGATTCCGGGATTCTGGCTGGCGTCAACGCAAATTGTTGAGTCGATGCTTAGAACTTTTTTTCCTCAAGCGATCTGTTTCGAGGAGCGGCTGGCGCTAGCCCAGGCGCTAGCTAGGAGAACAAACCTGGGTAGTCACCCGACTCCTTTCCCAACGGTTTAGTAACTGAATCCAGCTTGATCCGATCCTTTCCATTGATTCCATCTAAAAAAATGCTAAACAGATTTGTATACTATTATCCAATTAGTAGGGGAAAGGGGGGGAATCGACCATCTATCCATACCAGGCCGATTGTGCAGATTGACCATGCCTGCAGTCCGGGTCTCCGCGGAGCCGGCTTGGTTTGCCTTTTCCCCACAAGAGTTGCGCAGGAACCTCCAGTGATCCATGGCGGAGACGACTGGCTTGGTGGCCTCGCTCGCGGGCTCGCCCGCGGGCACCTCCAGCGATCCATGGCGGTGATGAGGATTGGGATATCCAATCCAAGGCGGTGCCATCTCCTCTATCTCCACAGCCATGGAGTCTCCTCCAAGATCGAAATCGGGGCCTCGCCGTCGGATGGATGGAATTGCTGCCTGCTCGACTGATTTGGGCAGCGCGGAGGGAGGAGGTCGGTCAGAGCACTGGTCGAGCCAGAGAGTCGGTGAGATGGGAAGTAGAGGAGGCGATGTTTGGTACGCCTGTCGGTCTCGCAGGCGGCAGTCCCAAGCGCCTCGCGATGGAGAGGCACGACGTTGTTCTTCTTTTTTAATTTTTGGAAGCGACCGATTAAGCGACTCTCCGTTGCACGCTAGGGCGCTTAGCCATAACTAGATGGACCATGCGTGCCTTGCCGCGCCGTCCTTTGCTGCCATTGGTTAATTTTTTCAATTTATATGTACGACCTCACTAATCAGTTTATAGATATGCAAAAAAATACCACTCTTAATCTGTGTACACACAACCTCACTAACCGGTTTATAGATATGCAGATAAAACTATTCCCATCCGCGAAGTATTGCACCCGCCAGAAAAAACATAAGAGAACTAAATGGTGAATGTGTGTACATCAGTGAACTGATAGAAAATGTACCGGAAGAACAAAAATATATATAACAAGCAATAATAGAAAAAACTAACAATGGGCCATGAAAACACGTGTGCATCAAGTTCCTTCCAAAAATAATTAGCAAAATACCATAAAAAAGTATATCATGTTCTCAACCTTCTTTCAAACTGAATAACGGTGTAATTGAACACAACATCAAACAAGACTCCAGCCAATTCGAGGAAGTATATCTACAAATTTTGAAGAGTTTGTCTATAATCACACCATCTTCTCCATCTCAGTTACATGTATTAGTTCTATGGTACAGGAGGAAAGAAGCAAACATACATTAAGCACAAATGGCCAGGCTAAGATTTTAATCATAGCCATAGAAATAATTCATCCTTGTCACTGGCTGGCTCTACACTGGCGAAACTACAATCCGTAAGCGAACCATATCAACCAGAACTCCACCTGGTTGTTGATGCTACAAAATGAAGTCACTGGACCCATCAACTATAATTGTTTACAAAGAGAATGTGTCGTCCTGAGAGGAAAGGAAGCATATAACCTAATAATGGAATAAAGCTAATATTCAAATAAGCATGGATGAATTAAAATGACATCATCCATAGATGAACATTCCTTGTGCAGCAAACAGCTAGACATTCAAACGAAAAAGTCTAGAAAAGGATAGGTGAAAAGTGAACCTACAATGTTCAGATTAAATAACAAACAACCTTGTAGAAGACTAGGGTTTTGGGTGCAAGCGGAATACATTGATCGGTGCACCTTGGCACGTATATATGGTTACATGATGCGGGCCTCTACCTCAACTATACAAGGAACTAGGAGGTGGGCCGAGTACACAATATACACGTACACAATATATTCAACACCCCCCCGCAGTCGAAGCGTCGCCAGAGACACAGAGACTGGAACGAAACTCCTCAAAAGTAGAAGTCGGCAATCCCTTAGTCATCACATCAGCAAACTGTTGCGCAGTCGGAACATGAAGAACCCTAGTCCGTCCGAGAGCAACCTGTTCGCGTACGAAGTGAATGTCAAGCTCAATGTGCTTCGTCCGGCGATGATGAACGGGGTTGGCGGAGAGATATACAGCCGAAACGTTGTCACAGTAGACAACCGTAGCATGGGACACATCGTGATGCAACTCCTGAAGCAGCTGTCGGAGCCATATGCACTCGGCAACGGCGTTGGCCACAGCTCGGTACTCAGCCTCCGCGCTAGAGCGCGACACGGTAGGCTGTCGTTTCGACGACCACGAAACGAGTGAGGGACCGAGGTAGACGCAGTAGCCAGAAGTAGAGCGTCGGGTGTCGGGGCATCCAGCCCAGTCAGCATCCGAATAGGCCACCATCTCCATAGAGGGGGACGCTGTGAGGGTGAGTCCAAGGTGCGTCGTGCCACGGATATAGCGAAGAATCCGTTTGACGAGCGTCCAATGGGAATCCCGAGGAGCGTGCATATGGAGGCACACCTGCTGAACAGCATACTGCAAGTCTGGACGAGTGAGCGTCAGGTACTGAAGAGCGCCAACTATAGACCTGTAGAACGGAGCATCAGAAGCTGGGGAACCGTCTAGAGCCGAAACCTTGGCCTTCGTGTCCACAGGAGTAGCGACAGGGTGACAGTTGAGCATACCAGCACGCTCAAGCAACTCATGCGCATACTTCTGCTGATGAAGAAAGAAGCCATCAGGGCGCCGTGTGACCTCAATGCCAAGGAAGTAATGAAGAGCGCCCAGATCCTTGATGGCAAACTCGTCACGCAGCCGGAGAGTAAGCTGCTGAAGGAGAGCTGCGGAGGAGGCCGTGAGGATGATGTCGTCGACATATAGGAGCAAGTAGGCAGTCATGTCGCCATGGTGATAGACGAACAGCGAAGCATCCGAGCGAGTGACGCAGAAGCCCATAGTCTGCAGAAAACTGGAGATCCGCTGGTACCAGGCGCGAGGGGCTTGCTTGAGGCCGTAGAGCGACCGAGATAGCAAGCACACATGTCCAGGATGAGAAGCGTCGACAAAGCCAGTGGGTTGCTCAAAATAGACCTGCTCAGTAAGGTGACCATGAAGAAAGGCATTAGAGACATCCATCTGATGAACTGGCCAGCCACGAGAGACTGCGAGCTGCAGAACGGTGCGAATCGTGCCCGGTTTAACAACCGGCGCGAAGGTCTCGGTGAAGTCGACGCCAGCACGCTGACGGAAACCACGGACCACCCAGCGAGACTTGTAGCGCGCAAGGGTGCCATCGGAGTGAGTCTTGTGCCGAAAGACCCACTTGCCACTGATGACATTAGCGCGCGGTGGCCGGGGAACCAGTGTCCAAGTGCGGTTCCGCTGTAGGGCGGCGAACTCATCATGCATCGCGGCGAGCCAGTGAGGATCCCGAAGAGCTGCCCGTACGGAGGCGGGGATCGGAGAGGGCTCGGACGTGGATGCCGTGAGGAGATACTCGGCGCTGGAGTATCTAAGACTCGGGCGGTGGACGCCGGTCCGAGACCGCATCGTAGGAGCGTCGTCCGGTGCCGACGTAGCAGGAGCCCCGGCCACGCCAGGGGCCGAGGAGGCGGGCAACGCCGCAGTCGATGGAGGCGGCGCAGCGGGCGGCGTGTCGGACTCCGAGTCGGAGTCGGAGTCGGACTCCAGGCGGCCGGGCGGCGAGGGGGCGCGACCGTGGGGAGTCGCAGCGCGTCCCGAGGCGCATGCAGCGCCAAAGCCAGGAGGCGGTCCAAGACTGGACCGGCCGGCGGGCTGGGTCCGAGGGCCGTCGGTGCTGGACGGCGAGGCGAGTACCGGCGGCGAAGTAATGGCGACGGGTACCTGCTGAAAAGGAAACTGCATCTCGTCGAAGTAAACATGTCGCGACGTGAAGACGCGATGAGAGACGGGATCATAACAGCGATATCCTTTGATGTTGGGTGGGTAGCCGAGAAAGACACAGGCTAGCGAGCGAGCTGCAAGCTTATGAGGCGCGGTAGCGGCGATGCTAGGATAGCAGAGACAGCCGAAGATGCGAAGCTCGTCATAAGAAGGTGGTGCACCGAAGAGAAGATGATGAGGAGCAAAGTTGCCACGGGTGCGACACGGGCGAATGTTAAGAAGAAGAGAGGCTGTAGAGAGCGCGTCGGGCCAAAAACGGGGAGGCATGTAGGCATGAAAGAGGAGCGTGCGAACACAGTCATTAAGAGTGCGGAGGACGCGTTCAGCGCGACCATTCTGTTGCGAAGTATAGGGGCATGTGAGGCGAAAAGTCGTGCCATGGGTGGTGAGGAGAGTACGAACTGCTAGGTTGTCAAACTCCTTCCCGTTGTCGGTTTGCAACGCAAGAATGGGACGCCCAAACTGCGTGGCGACATAGGAGTAAAACGCGGCAAGAGTGGCGAGAGTATCGGACTTGCGGCGCAACGGGAAAGTCCACACATAATGGGAAAAATCATCAAGAATGACAAGATAATAAATATAGCCCGTATTACTTGCAACTGGAGAGGTCCAAACATCACTATGGATTAACTCAAAAGGATAGGAAGCGACATGAGAAGAAGCCCGAAACGAAAGCCTAGTATGTTTGCCAAGATGACACGCATGACAAGAATGATCAGCGGTCTTATTACACGTGAAAGAAAAACTCCTAAGAATGTGACGAAGGGTGACGGGGTTGGGATGACCCAAGCGAGCATGCCAGAGGTCCACACCGGTGGCGAGGGCGACGGGGGCGGCGGATGTGGAGGGCGAGGAGTGCACTGGGTAGAGGTCGCCGGGACTGTCACATCGGTGGAGCACCATCCGGGTTCGGGAATCCTTGACAGAGAAACCAAACACGTCAAACTCAACAGTCACATGATTATCACGTGTAAATTGTTTAACAGAGACAAGATTTTTGATGAGGTTAGGTGAAACTAAGACATTAGACAAGGAAAGTGGAGTAGACGTAGACGGAAAAGATGCATGGCCTATATGAGTGATAGGAAGAGAGGAGCCGTCTCCGACGGTGATGCGAGTGGAAGTGGTGACGGGATGGGAGGTATGGAGAGTACCGGGGTGGGCAGCCATATGAGCGGAGGCGCCTGTGTCCATGTAGAAGTCGCCGCCTCCAGCATACGCGGACGGTGTCGGAGCAGCGTGCAGTGCGGCGATGAGGGCCGGATCCCAAGGCGCAGGGGGCATCGGGGGCAGCGGTGGCAGCCCGCCTGGCTGCGACGGCTGTCCGAACGAGTAGGGCCCGTAGGGCTGCATGGACTGTTGTGGCGCCGCGAAGAACGCCTGGTGGGAGGGTGGCCGCGGGCCGAGGACACCGGGGGCGGGCGCGCGGGGGACCGGCATGGAGTAGGCATGCACGACGCCGGTCCAGGGGTTCTGCCCGGCGTACCAGGGGGCCGGCTGGAAGAGCTGCTGCTGCTGCGGACGAGCGACGCCGCCCGTAGGCTGCTGCTGCGCCTGGGGCTGCTGCTGCTGTTGCTGGCGCCCGCCGCGACGACCCCCGCGGCGACGATTGGTGGTGTTGACGGGTTGAGCCGGTGGTGGTGGTGGCGGCGCCTGCTGATAGGCCGGCGGGTGGGGGAAGCCAGGCGGAGGGCGAGCGACGAGGGGCGCCGGTCCGGCGCGGGTGCCAGTGGTGAGGGCGGTGTGCGTCGCGCGAGCCCGCACCATCTGCAGCCGGCGCTCCTCGAGCTTGAGGTACGCCACAACCTTGGGGAAGGTGGGGTCCGGGAGGAGGGTGAGGTTGGAGGCGGCGTTCCCGTAGTCCTCGTGCAGGCCGGCGGTGAATGTGGTGATGAGCAGCTCGTCGCCAATGGGCTCGCCGAGATCGCGGAGCTCGTCGGCAATCTTTTTGAGGCGCATGCAGTAGTCGTCGATGGAGGAGTCGAGCTGGTGACACCCGTAGAACTCGCCATGAAGAAGGACCTTGCGCTGAAGCTTGTTGTCGGTGAAGAGACCGTTGAGCTTGGTCCAGACGGCGCGAGCGTCGTCCTCGTCGGCCACCACCGTGTGGAAGAGGTCGGTGGAGATGGTGAGGTAGAACCAACGGATGATGGTGGCATCGATGATCATCCACTCCTCGTCGTTGACCATGAGACGGGAGTCCACGGAGCCGTCGACGTGGCTGTGAAGGAGAAACTCGCGAAACACGAGGGAGAAGTACCGCTTCCAAGGAGAGTAGGACGCGGTGGTCTGGCTGAGGGTCACCGGGACGCGGTCAGCGATGTTGAGGTCGCGGATGAGGGCCATGTCCGGGCCGGCAAAGGGGTTGCTGCCGGAGGAAAGGGAGGAGGCCGGGGACTGCATGACAGCGTCGAGGTGGAGAGGCGCGCGGCGGGGCGGCGACTCGAGGGGAGGCGGCGGCGGCGGCGCAGGGGAGAGCGCGGCGGCAGCTCGAGTGGGCGGCGGCGGCGGCGGCGCAGGGGAGAGCGCGGCGGCGGCGGCGGCTAGGTTAGGAGTCGTGGGAGGAATCTGATACCATGTAGAAGACTAGGGTTTTGGGTGCAAGCGGAATACATTGATCGGTGCCCCTTGGCACGTATATATGGTTACATGATGCGGGCCTCTACCTCAACTATACAAGGAACTAGGAGGTGGGCCGAGTACACAATATACACGTACACAATATATTCAACAAACCTGAACTTCTGCATGGTCGCTAATATGCAAAATATGATTGTATTCCATGGAGGAATCTAAATGGCCAGATAAAGGAATAATGGCACATATCATTAATTTTACACATTGATTATTGTTATAAGTAATAATACTGAATGATATGAGGGGAACCTGATTAGTATCCAGGAATTACTATTCTTCATCATCCAATGCTTACCGGTGTGTTTCTAGTAATTAAAGCATAGCAGGTTACATAATTTATGAGATACATGGTACCAATACAAATATACAAAGAAAGGGTTAAGTCTGTGGAAAAAGAGGACAATGATTTCTTGATAGGTAAGTCGAACAAAGCTTCCAAACATTGAGAAGTTCTCTTAATTAAGAGATATCATCTCGCAAATAGTGTGGTATCAAGAACTTCTGAATATTATTTTAGAAGCCGTTACAGACGGATGATCAAAATATTTGAATATGAGAAAGGCATGAATAATAGGGATGCAGTATATGTTCTAAGATTGGAAAAACGGGTAAGATGGGACAAATGTTCATGCATGTAACTTCATGAACTATATTGTGTCCAGAATATTAAACAACATATAGAAATCATATAAAAGTAAAATACACGACAATAGGTACATACAGAGTATGTTTTAAAGGAAAGTTATAGGAGTCAGCACGTGAAAAAAAACCATGCTAATTCCTAAAAGTACCAAATGATAAAAATAAGACAGAGATTTTTTTTAGATCGATCTTAAAATGATGCTTAACAACACTGTCCTAAAAGGCCCATCTCTAGCCTTGGACACAGCCCTGTTTGTGTACAACCTGAACTCAAACATCTAAATATAAAATCTTGAAACAACAAAACACATTCAGACCAGATCACTCGATAACTCCGAGTTGAATATATGCTTTCATTGATACATTTAGTATCATGACAAATTTTAAAAGTTTGTCCGAGACATTCACACAAATAAAATGTAATTACTTGAACTATTTGGATAAGAGAATTAAGGCCACTCTCAATGATTATTAGATAACTGACCAATCACAGCTTTTTTGTAATATATTTGATAATTCAATAATTTGGAGCTGAAAATATTAAGCATTATTTAATAACAAAACTAAACACCCAAACTTACAGTGTTTTTCAATAAATTGACGTGGTGATCAATAAGTCCCATGTGTTAGGCATGCCCTCGGTTGGCTGTATCGAACATAACTATCTATGTCAACCTAATGTGGCCAGGTTTTGCAATTTCTTAAGTAGATTGGCCATCTTTCAGGTTCTCTAGCAGAATATATTAAGTTGTCTGAATATTTGCTGATGACTCCGTAATTGCATGAGCAAACCTGACAGAATCACAGAAGTAGTTGCAACAGTTGATTTTGCATCGCAGAAACTGCATAAAACATTTTAAAACATGAGTTCGTGTAGACTACTTCACATTTGTTAGCTTCACACTACTGCAGGGTTAATTAGAAGAACGAATGCATGCCTAGATCACACATTGACTGTCTTAATTAAGTAGCATTATTTTTGTGTGCTCCTCTGAACATAACAGCGGCAACATCACATGGATAGGCTCCCAACCTCCCTATGAAACATGCAGCTCCAACATCATCTAGAAAACGCACGAAACAAAGAATACATGTGAAATTTTCACCTTCCATGGTTGCAGTTCGGCTAGGGCAAGAGATCATTTGTAACATAAAACGGCCATGCCGGTGTGGATCTTGTAAAAAAGCAGGAAGGAGGTGGATAAGATGGCTCACCTTGCTGCTAGAGGGGAGGGCCAGGAGGCTAGAGTTGCAGTAGTTTGTTGCCATCGACGGAGGAGATGCGGAGCTCCATCCCTAGGAAGTAGCAGTGCGGCCGGTTCGTCCAGGCACTGGGGTGGATTGGGGGCACGGTACCGAAGGCAGCGGCTGCCGGCTGGTACGTCAGGGCGGATTGGGGATGGCATGGTCGGGCAGGGGCTCACCGCTCACGTCGTCGCGGAGGATGTAGAGACCGGCGGCAGTAAAAGGTGGGGACGACGGGGATCATGGAGGAGGAGGAAATCTATGGGGATGCACGCCTAGCAGGGGCAGCTCGCGGCGGAGTAGCATGCCGGTTGAGTAGGGGCCGGAGGAGGGAGGAGACGGCGGGGTGGGGATTGGGGCAGGAAGGAGGCGAATTTTTTTTTTTTTTTTGCACTTTTTTTCAGCAATAACAGAAATAGTATGATTAGTTCGGTATTTACGAATCTAAGGCACCGTTTCACCCGGCGGTTACGACAAGATGAAGTCGAAACCGGCGCATACGAGTAGTGGCGGGGCCCGCGTCTGTCGCGCCAGGTGAAAAAGCTCTCGCGCCCGGCGGATACGAGTAGTGGCCAGCGTGGGCCCGCGCGCTGCCTGCGCGCTACCGACAGCGCCTCGAAAGGAGCAGCAGGCGATGTCGCATCCGGCGGGTCACTTTGTTGCATGTCGCGCCCGCCGGATTCGATTAGTCCCAGCGCTGGGACATATCCGGTCCGCACCCCCCGCCGCATGCACTCGCCCAGCTCGAGCTCTCTTCTCCCAGCCTACTTTCTCTTCTCCCAGCCTGCTCTATCTTCTCCCAGCCTGCTCTCTCTCCTTCTATAATCTTATTTGCTTCGATTTAGAGGTCATTTCTTACTCAAATGAAGTGAGATTTTTTGCAAGAAGTAGAAGATAGCCCGATCTACAGATGGGTTAGCTTGTATAGAAATTTCATTGGTTCGTTAAGTCGCATTTTGGTGTAATTGGCGTTAGTTTTTCTGTAGCTGTTCATCTGTTCTTGATGTTGTTCTTGTGTTCTACAGGTTGAATTCGTTGCTGCAGAAGAGGTGTGACGTGAGGCTGTTAGAATGTGGTGATTTTCAAGCTTGAAGGGTAAAATATTAATATCATACGGTGGTAGTGTATTTTTTGTTGATATAGTTTAGCGGTATAGAGATATGGGCTTAATTATGGAGAAATAATTATGATGTGTATAGTGGCATGTAGATGTAGTTTGTGTAAAAAAAATTTGTAGATATTCTAGTGTTCTTGTTGTATTATGTAGTGTTCTTGATGTTATTTTTGTATTCTCCAGGTTATAGTGTTCTTGTTGATTCCGGTGCGTCGGAAGTGGTGTGACGTGAGCAAGTTTTGAGGCGGTGATTCACAGGCTACGAGGGTAAAAATCTTATTCTCAATTGGTGGTAGTGTAATTTTGTGTATATATATTTTAGCGGTGTAGTTGACGGAAGTAGAATTTTTATGTAGCAGGAGTCATGTCTGGATTAGTTAGATTTGTTATTCATTATGGGTACGGTACAGTCCATAGCAGTGATGCTGGAGCTGATCTTAGTGACTTTGAGTATCATGAGGTGGAGTTCACTGATCCTCAGAGTATCCGTATTGGGGAATTCAAAAGGATGTTAATGGTGTTCTTAGAATGGGATCAGGAGTTTTACACTGTCAGCTTACAAGCATTGTGGAGCAACTCAACTAGCAATATATATTGTCAGTTGAAAGAGATAGAGCGTACCTCTCAGTGGGTGGGCTGGTTGAAAGGGTGTGAGCGGCGGCAAACATCCCCGATCGCCCTTGTGGTTGCGAAGCCGATTACTGTCGGAGGGGAGGCCGAGTCAAGCCACAGCAACCAGACAATTGGTTTTGGTTCTTGGCAGAGCATGCAACCAGCTGATGAGCCTGCTGTGGCCATGTCATATGCCGACGACATTGGGTATGAAACAGGGCAGAGCAGTCATGCATTAGGTGCAGCGGCAGATGATGCAGGTGGCGAGATATTTTCAGACGATGAAGATGAGGTTTTGCAGCAGCAGATGGAAGCTGAAGATGTTGATGGAGATGCTGATGATATTAATTCATCTGACTCAGATGAAGAAGATAAAGAAGATGATCAGGATGAGGCCCCGATTCCGAAAGAATGGAATCAGGACTTCTCAAATTTAATGAGAGTGAACGAGGGGCACGATTCGGCATGGGAGTATCACCCGAACAGCATCTCAGTCGGTTCATTATATCCCGACAAGCAACGTCTTCAGGATGCAATAACTAGTTGGGCAATGTCCACGCAGAGGGTATTTAAAACAGTCGCGTCAAATAAGAAATATTTGACAGTGGAATGTACCAACGAGAGATGTACCGCTAGGGTGCATGGCTACCTCCGCAAGAATGACACCTTCTGGGTGGTGAGCGACCACGTGCAGCACACATGTATTATTAGAAACCAGTTGGTGGATCATAAGAACCTGAGTTCCACTCTCGTAGCTCGACTATTTCATACACAGATAGTCGAGGGCAAAGCTATGGAGGTAAAGGCTATCCAGAAGACAGTGAAGCAGAGATACAAGTACAACATATCTTACGGTAAGGCCTGGAGGGCTAAGCAGAAGGCGTTGGAGACGCGATTTGGGTCATTTTTTGACTCATACGACTCGGTTGTCCGTATGTTGCACACATTGCAGGAAAGAAATCCGGGCACCTATGTTGACATCCAAGACTCATGGTTTGCGGAGGAATTCACTGTGAAGGTTTTGGAACGAGTGTTTTTCTCGTTTAACATATGCATCGAAGCATTTAGATACTGTCGACCGGTGATATGTGTGGATGGAACATTTTTGACAGGCAAGTACAAGGGTCAGATTTTGACGGCCATTGGACAGGATGGAAACAACCAAATCGTCCCATTGGCATTTGCTTTTGTGGAGAGTGAAAACACGGAGAGCTGGTTTTGGTTCTTCAGACAGTTAAAGATAGCAATTGTGAAGGAGAGGCCGAATGTTTGCATCATTCATGATAGGCATGCTGGTATACTGAGGGCGGTGAAGACGCTGAAAGAGGCCGGTCCCGATGAAGAAACACCATGGCTTGACTTGCAGAGCCGGTGGTGCATGAGACATCTAGGTGCCAATTTTTTCTCACAGTTCAGGAGTAAGAATCTTATGAACCTATTCAAAAAGTTATGCAAGCAAAACCAGCAATGGAAGTATGCATTTCTCACAAAGAAGCTGCATGAATTAACTGGAGAGCATGTTAAACATAGAAAAGCAGCCCGCGCAGCCGCAGTAGCGGCTCATGCAGCTCTAGTAGCAACTCAACAAGAAACAACATTACCCCCAGAGGAAGAACCAATTGGACTTTGCGATCTGCCAGGATTTGATCCCCCCCCCCCCTCTTAGGAGGCGTCCTGGGTCTCGCATAAAGAACTTTGCCCAATGGATAGAGCATGAGCCTGTGGAGAGGTGGTCATTGCTTCACGATGCTCATGGAGCTAGGTTCGGCTGTATGACCACTAACCTAGCTGAGTCATACAACTTTGTGCTTAGAGGAAATAGGGCACTCCCACTAACAGCAATTGTGGAGAGAATTTTCTATTGCACACTGAAATATTTCAAAGAGAGACGGGAGGAGGCTGAAATGCATAATTTGAGAAATCCGAACACACCATACTGTGAGAAGATAGCAAAATACATGGAGAAGAAGATAGAAAAGGGTAGAGGACACATGGTCGTTGCCACCGGAAATGAGGAACTAAGGTTTGAGGTCCGTTTACAAACGGACAAGTTTGGTACTGGCAACATCATGAGGACTCATGAAGTGAAAATTGGAATTGAGGAGTTTCCAACTTGTGAGTGCACATGCAACAAACCAAAGTTACTTCACTTACCTTGCTCACATGTTTTGGCTGCATGCGGGATGCTTCAAATGGACCCAATGTCATTCGTGTCCCCCTACTATGGGAGCATGGCTGTGGTTTACACTTGGACTGGCGAGATGCATGGATATCGTGCTATCAGTAATTTCAACACGGTAGATCCAGGGGAAAGGAAGTACATCCCAGATCCTAGTCTAAAGCGCACTAACAGGGGTAGAAGACAGTGTAGGCGGATCCGAAATGACATGGATGAATCTGAAGCCGGTGGACCAACTCGACAATGCTTCCTATGTAATACATGGGGACATAAGGATGATAAATGTCTCACTTTCTACCCTAACCGAGCAACTCGAGGACGTTCGAACCGTGGAAGAAGAGGTCGCGGAAGAGGAAGAACGTAGATACTATGTGAGGAACTACGTTTTTATTTGTAATATATGAGGAACTACATTAATATTTGTAATATGTGAGGAACTATGTTTTTATTTATAATATGTGAGGAACTCCGCCATATTTGTAATATGTGAGGAACTACGTTTTTATTTGTAATATGTGAGGAACTATATTAATATTTGTAATATGTGAGGAACTATGTTTTTATTTGTCACTTTGCTTACGTTGTACTAATATTTCTTGTTCATATGTTCAGGTATGGATTATCCATCTTTGCTTGATGACAGCGTTGAATATGATCATCGGGGCAGATTGCTGAAATATTATGGATTCCATGATAATACTCATCGTATGGAGCCTCTACAGTGTCGCACTCCGAATGAGTACTGGATGATACACCCTGGTTGGGTAGAAAGGTACAAAGTCATTTGTATTGATATTACTATTAATTCTTGCCTTTTGATTATCTATTACTAATATGTATAAATTTATTTGTAGGTTGAAGTGGGCTGGACTTCTACCATTCGCACGACTAGTACAGTCAACCCGCGAGGACTTGGAGGAGCATCCACGTCATGAGGTCATAGAGACCGAGAGGAAGATAACCTTGGACAGGGCTTTGCTCAGTGGCTTAGTAGACCGGTGGAGACCGGAAACCCACACGTTCCACTTCCGTTGGGGTGAGATGGCTCCTACTTTGCAGGACATCTCATACTTGTTGGGACTTCCGTTGGCTGGTCATCCCATAGGGCCATTGAAAGCACCTAGAAATTGGGCGGCAGATCAGATTGCTCGTTTTAACGGAGTCCGTGGAGACGTAGCATATCCAGATATAGATTCCACGCATGGGCCTAAATATGCTTGGTTGAGGGAGTATCAGGTATATTACTGCATTGTTATTTCATGCAATCTATTTCGAAATTCGGTTGCACTGTAAATTCATATGTTTTCTCATTCTTATCTTTGCAGATATGGAAGTTTCAACAGACTACTGAAGAACAGATTAGTCGGTCTTTGGAGGCGTACCTGCTGTGGTTGTTTGGGAAGATTATGTTCATAGAGAGTCACAGAGACACTATTTCTGCGGGTTTCATCCCTATTGCACTTGAGATTGCTAATGCAGTGACTCCGGATGATATTACACCGAGGAGTTGGGGTTCTGCCTTGCTAGCATGCATGTACAGAGCTATGTGTATTAGTTGCCGCAAGAGTAAGCCACGTTCTATGCTCCTTGGATGCCCACTTTTTCTTCAGCTATGGTCGTGGGAGAGATTTGCTATTGGACGCCCAGATATTAAAGTGAGTGATCCATTTCCTGCTGACGAGATGGTGGATCCTGATGACATCGATAAGCCAACTATTGCTACACTTTGGACACGTCGAAAGGTACATGCGTAACGATATTGTTTTCATTTTGCATTGCTGAAATACGTGTTTCACAAACTAACTGTTAATTTTTACGTACAGAGACGGTTTGCCTTTGACCAGCTTAGGGGCTGCTACCAGTCAATTACCGAGACATTTGATTTTTACCCCGGCGATAAGGTAATCTGGGACCCATATTCTCCTGCAAGTATCGCAGCTAGATATCCTGGTGGGCTATCTTATTTGTGCACAAGAGATCGCGAATACTGGCTTACAAAGTCCAAGATTGTGTTTGATATATTTGTGGAGGAGATGTCTCAACAGAGGGTTATGAGACAATTTAATCTTCTTCAGGATATAGTTCCACCTCCAGCGGATGAGCCATTACTATTAGAAATCCACGAGTAAGTATTGTTGACTGCTTATATTTTTTATAAGATACATATATGCAGACTGCTGCTATTATGATGCTAATATTATAATTTGTAATAACAGGTTAAAAAGGAAGGGCACAAATAGGACCGTGGCGAAGTGGCTCACATTTGTTGGGAAATACATTAGAGAGTGGGAATATGCGCGGAATAATGTTTGGTCCTCAGATGTTCCATTCGATCCTCAACTCTTTGAGGAGTATTGTAGGAGGTACAACAGATGTACCCGCACATGTCTCACTAAGGCAAGAGACCCCAAGAGATATTTTGAACCAGCACTATGTGATATGTATGATGCAGGATCATCGTCAGGCTCAAGAATACAAGCTGTAAGTTATTACAATTAAATGTTGATATGGTAAACTCTCTATTTTCTAGCTAATCGTACATATTATTTTTTGTTCAATTTTTGTAGACCGATGAGGTTCACGGAGCCGTTAATGATATTTACAACTTCACACGCTCTCAGTCTATGACGTCTCTAATTCCACGCCAACCTGTTGTCACCTTTCTGGGCAAGCTGGAGAAGAAGCTACGTTCTATTTACTCCACTCTCATTTGTCGTACTACTGATGATGTTCGTCAGAGAAGTGGACAAATGGATCCTCATACTTGGACGCCGCGTCCACCGCGGTATCCAGAAGTACCGACGCCTCCAGCCCCTCTCAGGCATGCTCCACGTCCACGTCTTGATCCACAGGGGAGTATGAGGCCACCTTCTACTGTTGAGCCTAGACGTTCAGCTACGCGGCGCTCCACGTCGAGACAGAGGCCACCTCCTCCTGATCAGGCTGGAGGTTCAGCTTGGCAGCATCAGCGGCAGCCTGATCCTTATCAGCCTGGAGGTTCAGCTGGGCCTTACCAGCAGCCTGCTCCTGATCAGGCTGGAGGTTCAGCTTGGCAGCATCAGCAGCAGCCTGATCCTTACCAGCCTGGAGGTTCAGCTGGGCCTCACCAGCAGCCTGCTCCTGATCAGGCTGCAGGTTCAGCTTGGCAGCATCAGCAGCAGCCTGATCCTTACCAGGCTGGAGGTTCAGGCTATGTGCAGCAGCCGGAGTATGACTACTTGAGCCAGCCGCAGTATGGAGGCATAGCTTCGCAGATTTTGGTTATACTCCACAGATGGCCATGCCAGAAGGTACGTGTAGTTCACAGTTGTTGTATTTCTTAAGTTATACATAGCCGTAATTTCCTAATATATTTTGTTGCATTGCACGCTACAGCACAGGGAGAGACGTCGCCTATGCAGGGATCGACTTGGATGACTGCTGACATCGATATTAACTTGGACCCTATGGGTGGTTATATGGCCTTGCTTACTACTCCTCCACCTGATCCCACGCAGCAGTCACAGACCGACAACCAGGAAGTCGAGAGCACTCAGTACTATCGAGCGGCCCCTAACAGGTATGGATGGACGACGCCTCCGCCACGAGGACCACCACGTGCTCCGCGCCGCCGATGATCTATGTGATCATCATATCTTTGTATTTCTATCTTAGTTTACAGTTTTTAATCGCGATGTATCTCGGACTTCCTATATTTGAGAATTGAAGAAATAAGATTTTTTGCAACAAATTTCACTGATTTTCATCAAGAAATGCTCTTAGAATTGAAGAAATAAAATTTGTGAATTCAGGGTTTGAGCTGCATCTCATAAAGAGCAAAGAGAGAAGAATGGGTGAGGTAGCGTCAGCGCGGGGGTGCGTAGCGGTTTTGGTTCGGCAGGCCCACTTATCGCACGCGCCAGTTGCGACAGCAGGCGCTGGAGGGCGACGCCGGCTGCCAGCAGAGCGCGGGCCCACGCTGGCCACTACTCGTATCCGCCGGTTTCGAGAGCTTTTTCACCTGGCGCGACAGACGCGGGCCCCGCCACTACTCGTATCCGCCGGTTTCGACTTCATCTTGTCGTAACCGCCGGGTGAAACGGTGCTTTAGATTCGTAAATACCGAACTAATCATACTATTTCTGTTATTGCTGAAAAAAAGTGCAATAAAAAAAAATCGCAGGAAGGAGATGGTGGGATGGGATTAGGGAGTTGAGGAGGAGAACGACACGGAACAATCAACGCAATTTTTTTATCGCGTGCTGAACTGAACCGACCATATATCAATATATCACGTACTCTACTAAAACTGAACCGACCTAGGCATACTCATGAACCAGACCCCACCTCCCTGCAAGTAGACCTGGTGACAGCGACCTGCCGATTAACCAGGATAGCTCACGGACAGGGAGCTTAGAGCTCTTAGCTTATTCCAAATTTCTTCTCTTTATTTTTATTACATTAAGCGTCCATCTAAGCGTTTACTATTGTACATGCCCTTAGTTGTTAAAGTGGGGCTTTTAACTCCTGCATCGTGCTGGAGTTCGTGCTGCCGCGCGCCTGCGTGCCCTGCCGGCTGCCGGAGAGAGGCGCCGTAGTGGCGATTAAGAGAAAAAGAGAGAGCCCAGCTCGCCGCACGAACGAAATTAACAACAACTTTCGGCTGTCAGAGGGGCGATACTCTGGTTAGAAGTCCACTCGCAGTTAGCTAATCCAGTGAGCGAGAGAATCAGTGTCCTGTTCTTCACGTACTACAATATACTAGAATAGTGAGCCAAAATCTCTGACCGTGGCCGCACGTGTTCAATCACGTCGCCACGCGGCATGCATCTCATCTCACCGTATCCCACTGCCACTTGCTTTTTTACCGTTGGAAATCCCGGCCCCACTCCCTGACGGCTCATGTCTCTGGTCTCTAGCGTCAGGCTAATCACCCCACCTGCCCATGATGGGCTTCGCATCAGTAATGGAAGGAGAGGCGTGACCACAAAAGTCCAAGGACTGCATGGTGCCCAGTTCCACCGAGGCCGCTTTTCTCTGGTTAATTGCCCTGCTCCGGTCTTGTTACGGCCTCTGACATGGTGGGGCCGTGCTGGTCCCGTAGAGGTAACCACGTTCTCTCACGTACCCTTTTGGGTAAACAGTGAGACTGAACGGCGCCGGTGACGTGGATTAGTGGATAGGAACTTTGTGGTGGACATATGCACATTTGGGGAAGGAATCATTTGGGATCTTGTCGAACGCTAGATAGCAGTTCCCGCGTGTCGGATGCGGCGTGCCCTGCATCTACCCGGCAGCTCCGCAGATCGACCGGCCAATCTATTTTCATTCACATTTTGCCGTCGCTCGAGTCATTCTTTTGCCACGATGAACAAGGCCCTCGCGGCTTAAATTAGCTTACGCAAACAACATGCAGTCCAAGATTACAAGTTCCATCCCGCCATCGGCCATTGTTCAAAGATCAAACTCAAATGTCTTGCCGTGCACACAGTCAATATATCAAACAGCAAGCAGTCCAAGATTACAGGTTCCATTTCCACGGTCAGAGGAAACGACTAATTTCCACAGCCTAGCCATGTCTTATCTTTCTACCAACCACTACCTGCGAAACAAAACAAGGACACGAACACCACGCTGGCGGCGCTGGAGACGAGCTACAGTACACGCGCGCGCCCAGGCCACCGTCAGCCCGTTATTACGTCCGCGTCCTCTTCCTTAAACCCCAGCCGACCGTGCATGAACGTCCGCAACACCGCCAATGCCACGCGGGCCCAGAAAATCGGCGGACCCACCCGCAGACGGATCTCATCACCAACAGCTATTTTTTTCACTGCCGCAAAACCGGCTCGGCGACCCAGGCCGGAGGCATTGATGGCGCCCAGCAGCCACATGGACAAGCTTTGGCCCCACATGTCATCTTCTGCGAACGTGCTCGCGGCCCCACCCGAGCCTCAGGCTCGGACAGCCGTTTGCGCCACCGAGCCTCGCGCGCACGGGAAATCGCTACAGTAAGCGAAAAAGGGCGAGGAAGCCAATAGAAAAAGGAGCGAGAGGTACGACCCGGGAGGGCTAGTAGTCGTGGGCTGGTGCTCGCGAGAAGCAGAGTTGATTATTGCTCCCACAGACCACTTCGTCTCCACCTCCGACGGAATCCGTCCCCGCCAAGCCACCATCATTGCGCCACCGCCGCTCAGGACATCCATTTTCTTTCTTTTACTTGCGAGCTACTGCTGCCGTCGTGGCTGGCTGGCTGGCTTCTCGCCAAAGCCTTCGTGCTGGAGTGGAGTGGAGTGGCGGCACGTACGGTACAAGAGGGAGTGTGCGAGAGCAGCCACCCACCACCTCGCCCTCCATTAAAGGCGCTCACGCAGCGGCACCGCCATCTCCACCACCTCCACGAGAAAGGGAGCGAAGAGTGAGGAGTGTTCACTCCCTTCATCCTCTTCCCCCTCCTCCCCTCACGGGAGCAGCCACAAAGGCCGCCAACGCCCCCACGCCGCCCGCCTTTAAAGCGCCAGGGGAGGACGGCGCCGCGCTCGCGCCACCTTAAAGCATCCCACGCTCAGCTCCCTCCTCCCGCCACGAGGTTGATCGTCACCTTTAATTCTTCCTTCTTGCAGAAGCCCGCGCGAACCGAGTGAGCAGAGCTGCTTTTGGTGATAATGGCGCGGCTCGGCGCTGTTGCGGTGGTGTTCTTGGCGGCGGCGGTCGTGGCGGCGGAGGGGATCCTGGACCCGACGGACTTCCTCGCGCTGCAGGCGGTGCGGAGGTCGCTCTACGACATGCCGGGCTCGGCCTTCTTCGACGGCTGGGACTTCACGGCGGACCCCTGCGGCTTCCCGGGGGTGCACTGCGACGGGAACAGGGTGTCGGCGCTCGCGCTCGGAGACCCGCGGGCGGGGTCGCCGGGGCTGACGGGCAGACTCGACCCGGCGCTGGGCCGGATGTCCGCGCTCACCGAGCTCTCGCTCGTGCCCGGCCGCGTCGAGGGCGAGCTCCCGGCCTCCCTCGCCGCCTGCGCCAACCTCCGCTTCCTCGCCGTCAGCAAGAACCTCCTCTCGGGCGCCATCCCCGACGGCATTGGCGCGCTGTCCAACCTCCGGACGCTCGACGTCAGCTTCAACCAGATCTCCGGCGCCATCCCGCCGTCCGTCGCCTCCCTCCCGTCCATCACCAACCTCATCCTCTGCCACAACCAGCTCACCGGCGGCATCCCGTCGTTCCCGGACTCGTCCCCGCTCCTCCGGATGGACCTCAAGCACAACGCGCTCTCCGGCGGCGTGCCCGGCCTGCCGGGCTCCCTGCAGTACCTCTCGCTCGCGGGAAACCATCTCACCGGCCGGGTCGACGCCGTGCTGCCCCGGCTCACCCGGCTCAACTTCCTCGACCTCAGCATGAACCAGCTCGACGGGCCGATCCCGCCGTCCGTCTTCGCGCTGCCGCTCTCCGTGCTCCAGCTGCAGCGCAACTTCTTCTCCAGCCCCGTCCAGCCGGCGGGCGACGTGACGATCCCGGTCGTGGACCTGAGCTACAACCGGTTCTGGGGCCCGCTCTCACCGCTCCTGGCGGGCATCGGGCAGCTGTACCTGAACAACAACCGGTTCACCGGCGACGTGCCGTCGCGGCTCGTGCAGGAGCTGGTCGGCAACGGCGGGCTGCAGGTGCTCTACCTGCAGCACAACTTCCTCACCGGCATCGAGATATCGCCGTCCTCGTCGCTCCCCTCCGGCGTCTCGCTCTGCCTCATGTACAACTGCATGGTGCCGCCCGTGTACGCGCCGTGCCCGATCAAGGCCGGCACGACGAACACCCGGCCGGCCGACCAGTGCCCCGAGTGGAGGGGCTAATGTGGCTGCCCCAGGAGAACACCAACAAGTCCATTGCCGGATCGATCGCCTCTGATCGGTGAAGACGGAAAAGGATGCAGGAGATTGCAAAGGGTGGTCTCTGATTCTTTGATTAAATTTTATTCAGTTTACTACCACTGTGGATTCTTTTGGGTTAGTCACAGACAGACATAAGTTCTTTAATAATCGTGAATTATACTAGGTGTAATTTTGGGTTTAGCTCGTGTAAGTGTACGTGTTTGTGCCTCTGCTGTATAGACAGTGAATGTGAGTAGTGAACATTGGCTCTTGATGTTGTGTGAGATGGTCATGTCCTGACGATAATGATGGTGTTAGAATCAGTGGTGTTATACTGTTATTAATATGGTCATCAGATTGGGCGATATGGAAAGCATTCCGCTGTGTAACTTACTTTGCACAATGATGTACGAGATCGAGATGAAATGAAAATGATGAACTGTTGTTACAGTTCCTTTGTTTAGCGTGGTCTATTAGCTGTCTGCATGTGTTATCTTGATTGCGTTATGTGATCTTATATGTGAGATCTATCATTAGATGGACATTTATTTGCTGCGGGGAGTACTTCGCTCCTACGCGAAAGACCTCGGAGCAATCATACCTCAAGCCTAACTAGATAAGCCTGATCTGTGGTTTTCCTATTGCAATGCTTGGATTCGCAGGTTATTTTCCAATCATCAGAAATTAGGGCCGGTGTGAACTTGATCAACTTATGGCAGAGTATCTAGAAAACGCTTCGCCCTGTCTTAAGAAAATCTTAGCCGCCGCCTATCTCCTCCGTTTCCCTCAACATCGACGGGTCCCCGCTTTCTTGCTTGCCGCTTTGGCGGCGGGTTGGGGTGGATCTCGGACTTGCGCTTGGCGCTATAGATGGGTCTCTAAAGTTCATGTTTGTTCATCTGACAACGAAGCTATGGTGGCTATGGGAATGATGAGCGGAAGAAGAATAAGGTTTTCCCATCTCCTTGTCCACCTCGTCGGCGGCGATCTCGTCAGTGAAGTTGAGGAGGGCGGGAAATTATCTGGTCGCTGGTCCCATGGAGTGATGGATCTTGTATTGTCTACCTGTGTTGCGGTTCTTATGTGAAGGTATTCGGATTTATTTAAGAGTTCAACAATGAACACTTCCATTCTACGGCGCTAGTCCTTAGGGGCACGTGCACGAAGACTTCCCGGCTATCATCAACAACCATCTGGCTCCGGTAGGGGAGCGACGACAACGACGCATGAGTGGCTTGCTCCGGCGACGATAGTGGTTGTTACATTGTTTAAGAAACTCGATGTAATTTCTATTTTGTTTGAGTTAGTTTGTACTACTTGTGACCTATAATACATCTGGATACCCCGTCTGTTTACAAATAGATGGCGTTCTAGCTATAGTCAAAGTCCTAAAAACCAGCCGCCGCCGCCCTCCATCCCTCCCCCATCCCGCGCCACCACCACAGGGCGTGGCCGGGCGAAGCCTGGTCGGCGCCGGCATCAGCAGGGTCTTCTCGCAGCCCTCTTCCTCCTCGCGGGCAGCGCGGGCCGCCGACTTGGGGCCTCGGCATGGCGCATCCAGCGGGTGCCATGGCGGCGCAGCTCTGGCGGCGACGCAGCTGACGGTAGGATGGTGCAGTGCATCGGCCGCCAGTTTCGGTGGTCGGGCGGTGCTCGGTGCCGGCTGCGGCAGGGGTTTGTTCGCTGCAGATCAGGCTCTCTAGGCGACGCAACCATGGTTAGCGTTGGTCGGGGAGTCCCCTATGGGGTCTCGTCGATGGAGCTTTGATGCCGGAGTGGCCTCCTCCTTCCGCCGGAGGTGGCCGGCCTGGTCGATCTGAGGTACATGCTGCTGGAAGGAGTCATGGTGTGGAAGATTCGGGTGAAAACCCTAGTTTTCGGCATGGCCGGAGCCGGTGACGGATACGTCTCGTACGTTCTTGAAGGCATCATTGAGGTGAACCTCCAAGCTCCTTCCGCTAACCTTCGGGGAAAACCCCAGATCCATGGATCGGATGATGTCGGTGCTCTTACGTCGTTTTCCTCCTTGGGGGCATCTATCTTGGAGGTGTGCATCAAGATCGACCACGGATGGTTCTTTGGTGGAGTGGTGTTCTTCTATTGCGTCGACGGCGGTGGGTCTCGGTGGCGTGGTGCAGCGAGGTCTCAGCTGCGGGCATGTGACGATGGACTCGCGCAGAAAGGTGGCGCTGTCTGGCACCATGGTGGTGTCGATGGCAGGTCTCACAAGATTGATGCATGGATTCCTGTTTCTGAAAAAAAGTCTGAGGAAGATGGAGGTGGCAACTTCGGTTTGCGTGCAATGACGCGCGCTGAGGGTCTGCTAGAACGGTTGGTGCTCCCGACTCGCTGTTGGGCAACTTGGCGAGGCCTCCGGTTTATGATGATGTGCGTTGGCGCAAGGTTAGGGAAATTGGCCCTACCTTTGGCCACCCCCTTCATCAGTATTGCAGATTTAGCGAGTGTCGCTAGGATGGTGGCTTCAGATTGTGATCTTTGTACTCGTTTTGTAAGACCTTTGCAAACAATGTAATAAAAAAGATGTGTGCATCCTTTGGATGCAAAGGCTATGGGTGCTATCCTCCATTTCGTCAAAAAAAAAATCTATTATTAGAATCATTGTAAACTATACTTTTCACATTATATGAATGTGGTTCTATGGTTCTTGATGTTTTTTCTTTTATTATTGGTTAAATTTGGCAAAATTTGATTTTATCTAATCCTAAAACGCGAACTAGATAAAAATGAAGGGAGTACTTTCCAAGAAAAAAACTTATGGCAGAGTATCTGCGGGAAAGAAGAAAGTGCGTTTCTTGGTGAATTCTATACATAACTGTTGTTTAATCTAGTTTGCTCTGCTCCTCTGTTTCGAGAAGTACGCTGTTTCCTGGGGTTCTACTGATGGCTCCAGAGTTAATTTATGTTCTCCGAATCGGTTCAGACCTTAATTAAGATAAGCAGCCTATCTGCAGTATGGCTCAGCTGATCATACTGAACGCTCTGAACATACGGCAGCGAGAAAGCAGCAGCACTTGAACGGAGCCGTACCGCTTTCTGGCTGACACCTTCGTCTCTACGCTTCCGTTCAGGTAATCACCTTCCTCTGAAGTCTGAACCACGGACGGGACGATGCTGAAGGATGCATGACAACGCGGTAGACCCGTACACTCCTTAAACCCGTTGCACGTACATTGCTCGGAGAAAACACGGCATGGCTCAACTGATGACCCTGAGGCCTGAAGGCTCTGAGCTAACGGCAGCGTAAGTGCGGCCCTCTCTCACCGAAATCTTCGTCTCCACGCCTTTCATCCGCGCTACGGATTACATTACATTACATGCCTTAGGCTGGTGCCAACGCAGGCGTGAGCGCGGGCGGTATCGCCCGCGTCGGGGCGAGAGGGAGGCGGGAGAGGGGCGGGAGGCCAGCGGCGGGCGCCGGCGCCGTCGCCCGGCGGGAGCGGGCGGTATCGCCCGGCCGTCGCCCGCGCTGGCGGGGCGGGAGCGGGCGAGAGGGGGGCGGGAGCGGGGCGACGCGCTGGCCGGGTGGGGCGATAGGCGGGGCGAGGCGGTAGTGCCAACGGCTAGCTGACGTGGCGAGCTCTGATTCGTCCATTTTCAAATAATGTTGTAAAAGAGATGAGAGAGAAAAGCTGATGTGGAGGAGAGAGAAGTGAGAGCTGGCACTATAGCCCGTGCACTGGCAGCGTGGGGTGAGAGTGGGGTGAGAGTGAGGGTAAAAGCTGACGTGGCGAGGCTATAGTGGGGTGATGCATTGGTACCAGCCTTAAACCCTCTCAAGGTACGGTGGTCCGTACGGGTGCAGGAACACGCTAAGGACTAAGGTTCAGAATCGTTCGATCTGAAGATTTCGTGGTGTCGCCGTTGCTGCCTGCTCGTGTCACAGCCCTCGCGTAATGTAGTACTACTACTGTTCATCTCTACGCCTCCACGTTTCAGACATCGCCGGATCGGCTCGATCGTTACGCATTAAGGCTGGACGGGCCGTGCATTCTCGCTTCTCGGCCTCGGCAATCAAGACGAGCGCGGTGCACCGGCGCTCGTACGCGCGTAATGTGAGGACTAGGTTGGTACCGAGCGAGATGCGAACGGGACGTGCATCATCAGCCTTGGCCCTTGGGTGCGGTGAGCGTGACGAGCATGCATTTACGGCCAACACTCCAATACCATTTCCGTTCCTGTGTATCTCTTCTTTTCGTATGGCCGTGATGTC
Source organism: Dactylis glomerata (assembly GCA_007115705.1). NCBI lineage: Eukaryota > Viridiplantae > Streptophyta > Magnoliopsida > Poales > Poaceae > Dactylis > Dactylis glomerata. The sequence goes on along the minus strand of QXEO01001348.1, from coordinate 318,217 downwards.
TTGTGTTACAGCGGCATGCACTGTCGCTCTCGGCCGACAGCCTATTGAACTGTGAAAGGCGTGACAGCAACTGGAATGTAACACAAAGACATCAGCTCATCGGTTCGTCGCCGTCGTCGGCTCCTCGCTCACCGGAGAGAAGACACCAGCGGGGCGGACCACCGCCGACGTTCATAAAGTGGATATCGATGATCGTTTTGTCGGTGCACGGCCCCACGTGACAGCGAAACGACGAGGCACCAAAAGCTTCTTCTGCTGCCTGAAAGCTGAGACAGAAGCTGAACAAAGCAGGGACGGGCTCGCGATCCTGTGCTGTGCTCTGCTGGGGCCGGGAAGCGTGACGACGACTCGTCTCTTTCCCTTCCCGGTTCGATCTTGACCGCTCGATCGATCGGGGGGGCTCTGCCCTTTTCTGGGCATGCATGGAACGCGATCCAAGGAATTTCAGCGTGGCGCCGCTGCTGTAGTGCTGTCGCCAGAGGAAGAAAGCAAAGGTATGTCGTGGAAGAAGAACAGGTGACGAGGCCGCTTTCGTGCTCTGCTTTCTCTGCTGTTCCGTAGGAACTCTCGTTATCGATCTCGTTTTGTACGTCTGTGTTGCCGCGCGCGGAAACCAGCCGACGGACGCGATTCCAAAGAGAGAATTCAAGTTGGGCTGTGTGCATCGTAGCTATGGAGAGGCCGGGTGTAAGCTTAATAACTACACCCTCCGTTTCAAAATATAAGATGTTTTAGCTTTGTGAAGGAAATGTATCTAGACATCTTTTAGTGCGTAGGTTCACTCGAATATATACACTAAAACGTGTCTAGATACACTTGCTTCACAAACCTAAAACATCTTATATTTTAAAACGGAGGGAGTATTAAGTAATAAAGCGTTTTTATCGAAAAAGGAGAGAATTCAAGTTCAACGAAACACAACAATGCGAATGGCCCGAAGGGCAACGGGATTCTTTCTTACCAACACAACAACGCGAATCCCTACCGCCCGCTCCTCGTCATCCGGACGACCAAAGAGCAAGACCATCACCACCGCCACGTCGCTCGCTGTAGTGTAGAGTCGCCGCGTGGTCCACCCTTTCGAGGCTGCCGCCTGGGCATCCAAGATCTTCTACCCATGACACGACAGATGCTACAACGACAAGTTCACCGGAGCGGGCGAGGGGTTTTTGATGCCTGCAAGAGCACCTGTTCGTCAGAGTACTCTCGTGGAAGTATGACTTCCGGTTTAATATCGATCCCAATGAAGAGCTTAGGTGAATGTTTATCTGCGGTATTTCTGTCGCACCCAAGGTGTCACTAGTCTTGAGTGAATTTGACTGCAAGTGTTGAAATGGAAATATGAGTTTATTGGAGTTTGAGATTGTACTTTTAAAAATAAAGAACGTTAAAAAAAAATAAAAGATCAAAGGTTGTGAGTTCCTGCTATTTACTTGGTCAACTTTTCATTGACTTTTTTAAAATCTTATATGCACTACATTTTGACAATGAGGAGCACATAACTACTCCTCAGTTTCGTGGAGTATTATTATTGAATCCAGTTTGCTCTGCTCCTCCGATTTTTCTCGATGGATTTGTATTTGGAAAACTACCTTGTGTTCCTCGGATTGTACTGACAGTTACCTTTGAATCTGAGAGTTAATTTATTTTCCCCGAGTCGGTTCAGACCTTAATTAAGAAAATCATATCTGCAGCATTCCTCAGCTGATCACGCCGAATGCTCCAGAGTTTCCTCTGATTTTACTCAGAGTTGCATTTGCAGCTCCAGAGTTAATTTCCGAATCAGTGCAGACCTTAAAGATAAGCCTATCTGCAGGATGCCTTAGCTGATCATACCGAATGCTCTGAACAGACGGCATGGAGAATGCAGTACTTTGAACGGAGCCGTACCGCTTTCTGGAGTAGCTGACACCTCCGTCTCTACGCCTCCGTTCAGGTAATCAGCTTCCTCTGAACCACGGACGGGACGATGCTGAAGATTCATGACAACGCGGTAGACCCCGTACAGTCTTTAAACCCGTCCCACGTACGTACAGGTAAACCGTAAACGCTCAGCTGATGACGCTGAACGCTGTGAGCAGACGTATGGCAGCGTAAGTGCGCCACCGACGTGCGCCGCTCTCTCACCGACATCTTCGTCTCCACGCCTTCCTCCGCGCGCTGCTATAGATTACACGCCTTAAACCCTCGGCTCCGTACGGGTGCATGAACAGTTGAACACGCTAAAGTTGAGACTCGTTCCATCAAAAGATTTCGTAGAGACACAGTCCCCGTTGCTGCTGCTATATATACCTGCTCGTGGCACGGCCCTCGCGTAATGCACTCTTCAGCTCTACGCCTCTATACGTCTCCGTGGATCTGCACTGAAGTGAAAAGACATCGCAGGATCGGCACGTACGCGTTAAGGCCATGCGTACGGGCCGTGCCTTCTCGGCCTCGATCGGCATTGAAGACTTGCACGGTGCCACCGGAGCCCGGACAAGCGTAATGTGAGGAGAGGAGGCCTGTACGATACTACTAGTAGGTTGGTACCGAGCGTGACGAGCATTTACTACCAACAGTCCAACACCATTTCCGTTCCACGATCTCTTCTTTCCGTATGGATGGTCGGCATGTGCCGTCGCTCTCGACCGACCGACCGCTTGTTAAACTGTGAAGGCGTGACAGCAACTGGACTGTAAGACTGTAACGCAAAGACTGAAATCAGCTCATCAGAGAGGAGCCATCGTCAGCTCCTCGCTCACCGGAGAGGAGCCACCGGGTGGACCACCGCCGACGTCGTTCAGTCGGCGCATGGCCCCACGTGACAGCAAAACGAGCCACCAAAAGCTCTTCCTTCCTCGGTAGGGTAGGACGCCTGAGACAGAAGCTGAGCAAAGCAGAGACGGCTCGCGATCTCCACCGGTGACCTTTGCGGCTTTGCATGGCCTTTTTCCTTCGTCCTGTCTGTCTGTCATGTGCTCTGGAAGCGTCACGCCGACTCGTCTCTTTCCGTTCCCGGGTCGATCTTGACTGCTCGATCGGGGCGGCCCTTTTCTGGCCATGGAACGCGTTCACTTCCTCGTCGCGATCGAGGGAATTTCAGCGTCGCGTCCCTACCGTCGAAAGGAAAAAAAGAGCAGAGGTTTGAGGTCGCTTTCCTGCAATGCTTTCTGCTGCTCCGTACGAGCTCTCCTTCTCGATCCCGTTTTGAATGTCCGTGCTGCCGCGCGGAAAGCAATCGACGGAGGTGATTCAAACTAGAGGATTAAGTTGAACGGCAGAACCTGTAATGTAAGAGTTTCTCCAACCGATGCAGATGCAGAGAAGAGGTAATGAGGTATATACATTCTTAGTTCCACCTCTTGCAATTCAGGAGCATCTAAGTCCCACAACTTGTGAAGTGAGGAAAACTAGTCCCACAACTTGCAAACCGAAAATAGTTTAGTCCAATTTGACTGAATTTTAGCGAATTTGACCAAATCCAACCAATTTCACCCACGTATGCACACACGATTTTGTAGAAAAGGCCCCAAAAAAAGGGCTAAGGCATAACTGGGGCCTTCCATGCACGCCATACATGGGACATTTTGCTTAAAGGCCCACCCTTCATTTCCGACTTGATCAAAACAAAAGAAGCAACTCGCGACATACCTGGAAAGCAAGCCCTAATTGCTGGAAATTAGGGTTAGTACCAATGGTGAATCGTTTGGTAGGGCAAGATCATGGTTTAAGCCCGATTAATGCCGGTTCGATATCCGGTTCTCCACTCTGATGCGCAAGAGATCGCCAGTGGCTGTGATTTCCATGAATCTAAGGTTACAAAAAGTAAATTTTCAGTAATTTTTTTAGTTGGTAAAGGATTTTGCATCAACTGTTTGCTTGTTATGATCAAAATTCAACTAACGTAAAGTGGATAGTGTAAAATTCAGTTAACTAATTTTTTGTTTAGTTGACTAATTTTTGGTGAGCTGACACCTTGTTGTTTAGACGACGTGATTTCTACCTTCTATTTTTCCATGGTGGTACAACCTAATATTTACCGTACATTTGTAACTGGTCATTTGATCATGTTTAGGAAGACCATTGTTAGTCCCAAAGTGAAGGCATACAGTGGTACTAAATCCTTGCATCAGCTCTGGTTTTTTTAAAAAGTGGTTGGCCAATCACCATCTATTTCCTATACTGCATTTTAGATCTGCTAAAAATTTAGATAATAAAATAACAACTTTTTTTAACAATTAATAAAATGGCAACTTGGTCATGTGTTTCGCGAACAGATGCAGGGGAACGGTATGTTCTCTCCGGACCCCTCACCCTGCTCCGTAATTATCCCTCCACCGCCGGTGGGAGAGGAGCTAGGTTCTTCAGCCAGTGTGTGTAGCCGTCCTTCAGTCAGCGCACGTTGAGACAGACAGAGTGTAGTGAAGGTTAGCCAGCTTGGTTAATAAGAGCCTTTTTCGCAAAATGTTCTAGGTATATGAATCCGGTAAACTTCACTGAAACTATTCTCTTTACAAGGGAATTTCAAGTTGATCAAGTTGTAAGACTAAAATGCTTCCGGGTTATAAGATGTGGGATTAAAAGTATATATACCTCTGCAGAGAACCATATTTCGGTTTTTGGGCGCTACGTTTTGTGCTTTTAGGCGATCAACGGAATTTCAGCGTGCCGAAGCTGCTGTCACCAGAGGAAAAAAATGCAAAGCTCTGTCGTGGAAGAAGATGACGACGTCGCTTTCGTGCTCTAACACTCGTTCTTGTTCCTGTTCTGCAAATCTTTGTTGCCGCGCGGAAAGAGATCGACAGAGGTGATTCAAATCATCAGAGGATTAAGTTGAACGACAGAACAATGCAAATGGCTGACTGGAAGAGCAACATAATTCTCACTCTCCCTAAAAAAAACAACCTAATTCTCCCATCACAACAAGTACACAGCAACCAGAAATACTAACCGTTCCTCTCGTCTCTCCCAGGAGTCACGAGGCGGCGGCGGCTGAAACTTCTCGATCTCCGGCGAGAGCGCTCCTCCCCTCTCCCTCCGCCGCCCCGGTGGCTGGAGGGAGGGGGGACCTCGTTCCTCTGCCTAGTAGTTAGGGTTAGGATCAATCTGTTGTGGTGCGTCGTTGGGATGGTGGGAGCGACGTCCGGGCAAATAAATCTGCCTCAACTCTACTCCCACATCGGCGTCGACCTTTACGGCGGCGTCTCAGGGTTGATGGCACCGTGTGCTTGTCGATCCTTCAGATCGGCAGCTTGGTCTTCTCGCCGTTCTTCAGATCTGGCGAGATCTGTTTCTCGTTGTGTCGCTGGCCTTCGCTGGCGGCCGGGGCGGGGTGGTTTCTCTGGAACGAGGATGTTGGTCCGGAGGTGGTGGATCTACTGTTCTTCCTCGACTTTGTCGATGGGATGCGGAAGATCTTGGTCTAAGACAGCACGGGGACGTCCCCCAGTCGACGTGCCACAGCGACATGTGCCTTGCTGCGTGCAGCGGGCCTATTCATCGACTCACAAAGCCTCGCTGACGATGGTGCTTTCTTGAATCTGGCAATGGTGGAGGCTCGGCGTTCCTTCCAGCGTGCGTCTTGGCGGCGCTGGAGTTGGGCGGCGTCCGCTAGCTTCGGCGGTTGCAAGAAACCATAGGGATCGATTTGTATTTATCGATATTTTATGGTTTTTTCTGCAAAGTTTTTAGGATAATCATTTTATCCCGAGTTGTCCTTTAATTTCCACGTATGTTGATTCTTGTAACTTGATATTCAATTAATAAAATATGTGGTTGCTTAAAAAGTACACAGCAACCGTTTTGTATGTCTGTTTCCGCTCAACTAAGCCGACGGAGGCGATTCAAAACAGACAACTTTAAAACTTCGACAACAGAGCAACAATACGAATGGCATCCTCGAAACAGAGAAGCTTCAACTTCAAAGTTACCTTCAACCTCCAACTCGCGCGGCGTGACTTCATGTCACCGAAGCTTAGGTTATTTAATTTCGTGAGGCAGGCTACGGAGCTCGAGGCCACGGTTTTGGCTGTCGGATGTTGGTATATCTGGGAAGCGAGGAACGCTGCAAGAAATAACCAGCAAAGTCCTGATCCGAAGCAAACTAGTCTGAACATCACAGCATACATGGACATGATCGTGCAACACTGCTTCAAACTTAAACCAGGCACTAGGTGTGAGTCCAGAAAGGTTCAGAAGTGGACACCACTGCTGCCTGAAGAGATTTTGGTGAACGTGGACGCAGCTTTGTTTCCAGAGCAACGTCGGATGGCCGTCCGAGCAGTATTCAGAGATAATATTGGGCAACCTCTTCCAGGCTTCTCTTCCCCGGAGATGGCGGAGGCGATGGCGCTGTGACATGTGATAACTGTCGCAGGTAAGCGGGGTTTTGACAAGGTGATTTTCGTGACTGCTTGTTTGTCCCTTGCCCGGTGCATCCATTCTACTGAATCTGATCGATCCATGGTGAGAGTGATGGTATCAGATATCAAACTGCTAATGGTGAGTTTTACATTGGCGACTGTTAGACATGTTAAACGTATCTACAACGAAGCGGCATACATTTTAGCTAGGTCTTGTGATGTAAGTAGTCAAGGTTTTATTTCAAGTTCTGCTCTGGTATCAATCCGGAAGACTCTTTGTATTTATACTAGCTAAATACACGTGCGTTGCTACGGGATGACAATTTCCGTTTAATTTGTGTGGTGCACAACTTGTAATATCTGTGCACCGTGTCACCCCCTCTCTATATTTTACCAGTGCATAACTCCGTCATGGCTCGTGGTCGCCGACGCCACCATCCTCTAACTTTTTGTGTGCTCTCACGCGCTGCCCTTCTCTTCCTTTCTGGAATTCCCCTGTGCGCCGTCCATCCTAGGGACCTATCGATCTCCACCGCGTGTCGCCCTCACTTGGGGAACCGGCTGCTTGACCCACGCTGCCGCCCTGATCGGTTCCTAGTTTTGCATCAGGGTAGCCTCTAGCCCGATCTGTCGCTTGACGGAAAGAGGGCCGCTTGTCGCTATTTGATTTAAGAGGGAGGTAGTAGGTAGGACCATCTCTATGAATTTAGGTCCTCAGAGCCAAACATAGATAGATGATTAAACCAGTCGGCATCTCGGTTCGACAGTTCCGCTCACTTGTCATTCAACTGCTGGTTTTTATAAGCACCGTAGGAAATGTACTTTGTAAAAAAAAGGTTATTGGCGTTGCAGCGTTAATAAATGGTGCTCACCACTATTGAAAAAATTAAAATAAAATCGACCACACTAACATATACTTTTTTTTGCCTACAATAAAGCTGAATTATCAATATCATGATAGCGAATAAACTTATGTTTAAGGAAATGAGCTAAAAATCTCTATTTGACTGGCTATGCATCTGGCACATCTCCTCCTCGGTAGGGTGAAGTGGTCGAGGGCTTAGCGTGGAGGTGATGCCCTCCTATCCTACAATAGACCTTAAGGTTTACAAGGTGTGCACCACAATTATTTACTTATAGAAACACATTAATTATTTACTTGTAGAAACAAGGTGATGCCCTCCTATCCTACGCTTGACTCACCCCTGTCAGTATGCCTTTCACAAAGGGCGATATATCCATGATGGGGTGTTGGCTCTCCACGATATAATTCATGAAGTCAAGACTAGGCGCCATAAAGGGGTCTTCCTGAAATTGGACTTCTAGAAGGCATATGATCGTTTGGATTGGCACTTCCTGCATCAGGTGCTCCAACGGTGGGGATTTGATGATCGCTTGATCACTTGGGTCATGCAGTTCGTCATGAGCGGTAGCACTTTGATCAATGTTAATGGGGAGGTGGGCCCCTATTTTAGACCATCGTGTGGCGTGAGACAGGGGGACCCTATCTCCCCCTGCTCTTTAACGCCGCGGTGGATGCCCTTGCGAAGATCTTAGAAAAAGCTAAGATCGCCGGCCACATCTCTGGTGTGGTAGGGCATCTTATCCCTGGGGTGGGGTTATCCATCTCCAATACACTGATGACACCATGATCATGGTGGAAGGTTTGGATCTGGACATCGTTAATCTCAAATTCCTCCTTCTGTGCTTCGGGGAGATGTCGGGACTCAGAATAAACTTTGATAAAAGCAAGGTGGTGATTCTCGGGTATGACAGAGGATAGCTGACAATCTTAATTGTAGGCTATCCTCTTTCCCCATCTCCTACCTAGGGATGTCGATCCGGGATATGAGGATTCTCATCAAGGATCTGGATCCTTTGGTAGGGTGAGTTAGGATGAAGGTTGAACCATGGCGTGGGAGATTCACCTCTAAGGGTAGCAAGTCGGTTCTCATTGATTCTTGCCTATCCAGCCTACCTATGTATATTATGGGTATGTACTTACTGCCGGAGGGAGTGCATGATACCTTTGATAAGGAACTATCGCGCTTCTTCTAGTAGGACATGAATGGCCACCAAAAGTATCACATGGTAAAATGGGCGGATATCTGTGCCCCAAGGACCTTGGGGGCATAGGCATCTTAGCATCACGCCGGTTTAATAAGGCGTTGATGCTTAAATGGATGTGGCGTATTCTTAGGGGTGAGGGGGTCTATGGCTACGATTGATCAATGCCAAATATCTTCGTGGCCGCCCCCTCTTGGCTTGTGATCGTCACGAGGGTTCCCAGTTTTGGCGCACTGATGTCTACGAATGCTTCTATTCTTGTAGACAGTGTTGGGCCTCCAAGTGCAGAGGTTTGTAGAACAACAGCAAGTTTCCCTTAAGTGGATCACCCAAGGTTTACCGAACTCAAGGAGGAAGAGGTCAAAGATATCCCTCTCAAGCAACCCTACAATTAAGATACAAGAAGTCTCTTGTGTCCCCCAACACACCCAATACACTTGTCAGATGTATAGGTGCACTAGTTCAGCGAAGAGATAGTAAAATACAAGTAATATGGATGATTATAAGTGGTAACTACAATCTAAAATAAAAATGGCAGCAAGCAAACATGTAACAGAACTGGTTTTAAATGGTGTTTCAATACTTAGAAACAAGGCCTAGGGATCATACTTTCACTAGTGGACACTCTCAACAATGATAACATAATTGAACACATAAATATCTTTCTTCACTACGCTATACTGAACTACTCTCTGGTTGGATAACAAACACTAATCATGTGTAGGGCCACAAAGCACTCCTTAAAGTTCGCATTCCCCAATCTATATTACCCCACACTGTCACCTTGAGTGCACTAGACGGTTCTAGACAAACACCACTATTTCATAGAGACATCCAACTCAAATTATAACTCATGATAAGTATTACTGTAAACTTTAGCCTAAGAGACACACATAATGCGCACATTGGGACAAGGTGTCTCCGGAGATTACATTAATAAAAGCACTCAAGTAGCATAATAGATGAAGAGCAACATCTACCAATTCAACTAGATTACAAAGCTCATGATCACATATAGATCACATCATGGGAGAGAGAGATGAACACATAGCTACCAGTAGAGCCCTCAGCCTCGGGGGAGAACTACTCCCTCCTCATCAAGGGAGTCAGCAACGGTGATGGAGATGGTGGTGGAGTCGAGGGAGATGGCTCCGGGGGCAATTCCCCGTCCCCGCAGGGTGCCGGAACAGAGACTTCTATCCCCCGAAATTGGTCTTCAATAGTGGCTGCGCTGTGGAACTTTTCGTGGATGGAGGCCGATCTATTTAGGGTTTTTGGGTCAGAGGCAATTTATAGGCCGAAGGGCGATGTCAGGGGGTGGCCCAGGGGCCCACAGCACCTGGTGGCGCGGCTAGGGGGGACCCACGCCACCCCATGGTGTGGCCAGCCCGTGGCCCTCCTTCATCTCTACTTTGGACTCCGTCTTCGTATCGGGAAAAATAGGAAGTTTGGCTTTTGTTTCGTCCAATTTCGAGAATATTTCCTATGTAACTTTTCTAAAATACAAAAACAGTAGAAAATAGGAACTGGCACCGTGGCATCTTGTTAATAGGTTAGTTCCAGAAAATGCATAAAAATGGCACGAAGTGTAAACAAAACATAAAGCAATTGGTGTAAAACAAGAATAGAGCATTAAAAATTATAGATATGTTTGCAACGTATCAGCATCCGCAAGCTTAACTCCTGCTCGTCCTCGAGTAGGTAAGTGATAACAAAGATAATTTTTGAGGTGACATGCATCCAACAAAATCTTGATCAAGCTATTGTAAAGCATTGCAAGCTGAGATCAAAGTACTCTAAATATGGGCATAAAAGATATAATTCTAACTATAGAACTTAGCAACCATGTTACAACATGAAAAGTAACACAAACAAAAGATCATGAATAATAATGCATTGAAAGTTATTTGCTTGTTTTAAACATAGAGAAAACATAGCAAAGTGGTATTCAGCTTGTCCTTCATGGAATAGCAAAACATAAATGCATCGGACACCTTTAAAGTTCAAAGGGTGACTAGATACAAATAATTTGAGAACAAGCAATACCGTAATCATGAATCAATCAATAATAAATTTTGGGAATATGCACATTATACTCAGAATGACAACTATGCTCTCTTAATTGGTGCATAAAGGCAGAAGATGAAGACTCAATATAAAAGTAAAAGAAAGGCCCTTCGCAGAGGGAAGTAGTGATTGCAGGTTTTATAAACCTTTCAAAAATTATGGTACTTATTAGCTTTGAGCTCTCATTGCCCCCATCATAGGCATCTTGAGTGGTTAAGGTTAATGCGAGTACAAATATGAGATATATTCTTGACAAGGCATAAGACGACAATCTCATGTTCCGTGAATACGAGTACTTAAACAATGATAATCGACTTAGGTCCCAAGCAAGTTCTTGTCATTGTAAGCATACGTGTATCATTGAGAACGCCAAAAGGGTACCTCCTGCCCGATGACATGGAAACTGTCCCACATCAAAATGACAAGACAAACAAACAATGAATACCTCGGCATCTCTTTTATTTATCATTGGGTATAGCTTTCTATTTTGAGATGCGTCGTCGAATGTCCACTGCAGTTATGCTGTAAATTTCCACCATGAATGATGCCTGGTTTAGATTAGCGGCCCAGGCATTTCTCTAACACATATACAAACTCTATGAACTTAACAAGTTTCCAACTCCTTTCACACAGATAAGCATCCATAAATAAAAGATCATGATATCAACTTAAATATGAATAAGTGCAATGTTGAAAGCGTGCCCCATGACAGCATGGCTGAGCTAACTCCCAAATCACAACTTTCAAGCATATAATTAACATAAGAGAGCCACAATGGTCAAGTTTATTAAGTGCAAGAAAGTAAAGGTGCCATCAAGTTCTTGAGAGCTTTACTAACTAATTTTCTCATAACAAAAAGTTTAATTTGGAAGATAGATAAAAGCAAGACGAATATACTTCGAATAGCAAATTGCTATTAGGTAGATATGGTGGACACATTGGATAACATTGGTTTTTGGAAGTTGGATGCACGAGAAGTATTCCCTCTCAGTACAGGTGAAGGCTAGCAAAAGACTAGGAGCGACCAACTAAGAGAGCAATAATGGCCATAATCATGCATAGCGACAAAACATTATTAACCAAAGCATAGAGTGATATCACAAGTCAAAAACCAAATGATCATAGAGGCTTGAGGCGACTGGTTAAAGTCAAACATGGTGTAATCATGCGCCAAGTCAACCCAAATAAAGCATCAAAGGAGAATACCACAATATTATGCTTCTATAAGATAAAAACAACGCATGATTCTCTCAAAGGCACATTAAGCAATCTCAGTTATTTGAGATAAGTCATGCTGCAACAAAAACTACTAAGCATATAATTAAAATAATATCTAACATGACATGCTAAAGTCTAAGCCATAGTCTAAACAAGCTCCCTTTTGTACCACTATAGGCAGAAATATTTTACTCATCTCCAACACCAATCAACTCATTTGAAACAACTCTAAAGGATAAAAATCAACAAATACCAGAGGTCTAAACACACCTAACTACAAAGAACTAAAAATTTCTGAACAAAAATAAAGGCGAAATACAAAATGCAGTACTAGGAAAAGAGAACACTCGTAGAACAATAAGAGTGAAAACTAGAGTGTTCTAGGCAATGAAAACGAGGCGTGTCTCTCCAAAACAAATATGATGTGATCCAACCATTTATTACAGCAAACTAAACAAAAGAAAAATGAAAACAAAAATAAAGACACTCCAAGAACAATACATAGCATATGAAGCAATAAAAATATAGTGTCTTGAAAGATGACCTGATATTTTTGTTGATGAAGAAGGGGGTGCCTTGGGCATTCTCAAGCTTTGACGCTTGTACTTCTTGGATATTTCTTAGGTTGACATGGGCATCCCCAAGCTTGAGCTTTTGTCCATTCTTCATCTCATCTCATCATTCTCCTTTCCCTACACTTGAAAACTTTCTTCATACAAAACTTCACACAATTCTCGTTAGCAATATTAGTTTATGCAAGATAGTAGATCCACTTTTAGTTCAGTTTAAACTCAAGTACAATATCTATTAAAACATTAGCTACTGTAGCAACTTCTTCTAAAAGCTCTTCCGATCAAAAGAACAAAAAAAGAAAGAGATCAAGAGGCAAATGCAAAAAGTGGCAGAAATCTGTCAAAATAGAACAGCAGGTAAAGATCAATTTTTTTGAAAATCTTATGTTGCTCAAATCGAAAAGTGTAAAACTAACGAAAGTTAGATAATAACCCGGGGCATGTGCAAAAAAAAGTTTAGATCAAAATGACGTTCTGGAATTTTTCACAAATTTTTACAGCAAGGCGCAGAAATCTGTTTCGGGACAACAACTTCCCCAAATCTTACCTTCCTCCTATTAGAGGCTTTTCTTGGTACAAAAATGAAATAAAAATGATAAGGAGAGGTCATTACAGTAGTAACAACTTCCAAGACTCAACAAAAAGAAAAAAAAACTGAAAGAAAACATGGGTTATCTCCCAAGAGTGCTTTTCTTTAACGCCTTTCTGCTAGGCGCAGTAATTTGAGAAGATGTCACATAAGCGCTAGAAAAGAGCTTGAAGCAAAAGAGAGCATCAAAAAGCAAATACGAAACACTTTTAAGTATAACCCACTTCCTATGATAAAGAATCATATAAAGAAACAAGTCATGAAAGCACAAAGCAGCAAGCATAGGAAAGCAAAACAAGTGCAATTTCAAGATTTTCAACATAAAGAGGGGAAACTTAATATTATTGAGATGCACAAAACTATGTTTCCCTCTCTCATAATAACTTTCAGTAGCATCATGAATAAAATTAACAATTTAACTATCACATAAAACATTCTTATCATGAGCCATATGCATAAAATAATTATTACTCTCCATATAAGCACAGTCATTCTTATTAATTGTAGTGGGAGCAAATTCAACAAAATAGCTATCATTATTATTCTCATCACCATAGTCATCAAATGTAGGAGGCATATTATAATCATAATTAATTTTCTCCTCAATAGTAGGTGGACTGAAAATATCATATTCATATTCATCATTGTAATCATCATACATTGGAGGTATAGTATCATCAAAGTAAATTTTCTCCTCCATGCTTGGGGGACTAAAAATATCATGCTCATCAAAACCAGCTTCCCCAAGCTTAGACTTTTCCATAGCATTAGCAATAATGGTGTTCAAAGAATTCATACTAATAACATTTCTATTAGCATGCAAATAAAGTTCCATAGGTTTTTTAATTTTCTCTTCAAACACTTCATGTCCTAACTCAAGATGAATACTATAAAGCTCTCTAATTTTTTCGTTGTTTTCCATTAAGCCTAACTAGTGAAAATAAAAAAAATAAAAAAAGATATAATTGCAGAATCTAAAGGAAATAACTTCGAGCACTCACACACCAGCAACAGTACTAGAAGATAGCTTAGTAGCCAGAGGATGTGAGTACCTTTTACCTTACCTCCCCGGCAACGGTGCCAGAAAAGTGCTTGATGTCTACGAACGCTTCTATTCTTATAGACAGTGTCGGGCCTCCAAGTGCAGAGGTTTGTAGAGCAGTAGCAAGTTTCCCTTAAGTGGATCACCCAAGGTTTATCGAACTCAGGGAGGAAGAGGTCAAAGATATCCCTCTCAAGAAACCATGTAGTTAAGATACAAGAAGTCTCTTGTGTCCCCAACACACCCAATACACTTGTCAGATGTATAGGTGCACTAGTTCAGCGAAGAGATAGTGAAATACAAGTAATATGGATGATTATAAGTGGTAATTGCAATCTAAAATAAAAATGGCAGCAAGCAAACATATAACAGAACTGGTTTTAAACGGTGTTTCAATGCTTAGAAACAAGGCCTAGTGATCATACTTTCACTAGTGGACACTCTCAACAATGATAACATAATTGAACACATAAATATCTTTCTTCACTATGCTATACTGAACTACTCTCTGGTTGGATAACAAACACTAATCATGTGTAGGGATACAAAGCACTCCTTAAAGTTCACATTCCCCAATCTATATTACCCCCACACTGTCACCTTGAGTGCACTAGACGGTTCTAGACAAACACCACTATTTCATAGAGACATCCAACTCAAATCATAACTCATGATAAGTATTACTGTAAACTTTAGCCTAAGAGACGCACATAATGCACACACTGTCACCTTCACATCATGGGACAATGTGTTTCCGAAGATTACATTAATAAAAGCACTTGAGTAGCATAATAGATGAAGAGCAATATCTACCAATTCAACTAGATTACAAAGCTCATGATCACATATAGATCACATCATGGGAGAGAGAGATGAACACATAGCTACCGGTAGAGCCCTCAGCCTCGATGGAGAACTACTCCCTCCTCATCATGGGAGTCAGCAATGGCGATGGAGATGTTGGTGGAGTCGAGGGAGATGGCTCCGAGGGCGATTCCCCATCCCGGCAGGGTGCCGGAACAGAGACTTCTGTCCCCCGAAATTGGTCTTCGATGGCGGCAGCACTGTGGAACTTTCTGTGGATGGAGGCCGGTCTATTTAGGGTTTCTGCGTCGGAGGCAATTCATAGGTGGAAGGGCAATCTCAGGGGGTTGCCCAGGGTCCCACACCACCTGGTGGTGCGGCTAGGGGGGACCCGCGCCACCCCATGGTGTGGCCAGCCCGTGGCCCTCCTCCATCTCTACTTTGGACTCCGTCTTCATATCGGGAAAAGTAGGAAGTTTGGCTTTTGTTTCATCCAATTTTGAGAATATTTCCTGTGTAACTTTTCTAAAATACAAAAACAACAGAAAACAGGAATTGGCACTGTGGCATCTTGTTAATAGGTTAGTTCCAGAAAATGCATAAAAATGCCACGAAGTGTAAACAAAACATAAAGCAATTGGTGTAAAACAAGAATGGAGCATTGAAAATTATAGATACGTTTGCAATGTATCAGCATCCCCAAGCTTAACTCCTGCTCGTCCTCAAGTAGGTAAGTGATAACATAATTTTTTAGGTGACATGCAGCCAACAAAATCTTGATCAAGCTATTGTAAAGCATTGCAAGCTGAGATCAAAGTACTCTAAACACGGGCATAAAAGATATAATTCTAACTATAGAACTTAGCAACCATGTTACAACATGAAAATCAACACAAATAAAAGATCATGAATAATAATGCATTGAAAGTTATTTGCTTGTTTTGAACATAGAGAAAACAGAGCAAAGTGGTATTCAGCTTGTGCTTCATGGAATAGCAAAACATAAATGCATAGGACACCTTTAAAGTTCAAAGGGTGACTAGATACAAATAATTTGAGAACAAGCAATACCATAATCATGAATCAATCAATAATAAATTTTGGGACTATGCACATTATACTCAGAATGACAACTATGCTCTCTTTATCGGTGCATAAAGGTAGAAGATGAAGACTCAACATAAAAGTAAAAGAAAGGCCCTTCGCAAAGGGAAGTAGTGATTGCAAGTTTTATAAACCTTCCAAAAATTATGGTACTTATTAGCTTTGAGCTCTCATTGCCCCCATCATAGGCATCTTGAGTGGTTAAGGTTAATGCGTGTACAAATATGAGATATATGCTTGACAAGGCATAAGACGACAATCTCATGTCCCGTGAATACGAGTACTTAAACAATGCTAATCGACTTAGGTCCCAAGTAAGTTCTTGTCATTGTAAGCATTACGTGTATCACTGAGAACGCCAAAAGGGTACCTCCTGCCCGATGACATGGAAACGGTCCCACATCAAAATGACAAGACAAACAAACAATGAACACCTCGGCATCTCTTTTATTTACCATTGGGTATAGCTTTTTATTTTGAGATGCGTCATCGAATGTCCACAATGATTATGCTGTAAATTTCCATCATGAATGATGCCTGGTTTAGATTAGCGGCCCAGGCGTTTCTCTAACACATATACAAACTCCATGAACTTAACAAGTTTCCAACTCCTTTCACACAGATAAGCATCCATAAACAAAAGATCATGATATCAACTTAAATAGGAATAAGTGCAATGTTGAAAGCGTGCCCCATGACAGCATGGCTGAGCTAACTCCCAACTCACAACTTGCAAGAATATAATCAACATAAGAGAGCCACAATGGTCAAGTTTATTAAGTGCAATAAATTAAAGGTGCCATCAAGTTCTTGAGAGCTTTACTAACTAATTTTATCATAACAAAAAGTTTAATTTGGAAGATAGATAAAAGCAAGACAAATATACTTGGAATAGAAAATTGCTATTAGGTAGATATGGTGGACACACTGGAAAACATTGGTTTTTGGAAGTTGGATGCACGAGAAGTATTCCCTCTCAGTACAGGTGAAGGCTAGCAAAAGGCTGGGAGCGACCAACTAAGAGAGCAATAACGGCCATAATCATGCATAGCGACAAAACATTATTAACCAAAGCATAAAGTGATATCACAAGTCAAAAACCAAATGATCATAGAGGCTTGAGGCGACTGGTTAAAGTCAAACATTGTGTAAGCATGCGCCAAGTCAACCCAAATAAAGCATCAAAGGAGAATACCACAATATTATGCTTCTATAAGATAAAAACAACGCATGATTCTCTCAAAGGCACGTTAAGCAATCTCAGTTATTTGAGACAAGTCATACTGCAACAATAACTACTAAGCATATAATTAAAATAATATCTAACATGACATGCTAAAGTCTAAGCCATAGTCTAAACAAGCTCCCTTTTGTACCACTATAGACAGAAATATTTTACTCATCTCCAACACCAATCAACTCATTTGAAACAACTCTAAAAGGTAAAAATCAAAAAATACCAGAGGTCTAAACACACCTAACTACAAAGAACTAAAAATTTCTAAACAAAAATAAAGGAAAAAAACAAAACGTAGTACTAGGAAAAGAGAACACTCGTAGAACAATAAGAGTGAAAACTAGAGTGTTCTAGGCAATGAAAACAAAGCGTGTCTCTCCAAAACAAATATGATGTGATCCAACCATTTATTACAGCAAACTAAACAAAATAAAACTGAAAACAAAAATAAAGACGCTCCAAGAACAACACATAGCATATGAAGCAATAAAAATATAGTGTCTTGAAAGATGACCTGATATTTTTGTTGATGAAGAAGGGGGTGCCTTGGGCATCCCCAAGCTTTGACGCTTGTACTTCTTGGATATTTTTTGGGGTGACATGGGCATCCCCAATCTTGAGCTTTTGTCCATTATTCATCTCATCTCATCATTCTCCTTTCCCTACACTTGAAAACTTCCTTCATACAAAACTTCACATAATTCTCATTAGCAATATTAGTTTATGCAAGGTAGTAGATCCACTTTTAGTTCAGTTTCAACTCAAGTACAATATCTATTAAAACATTAGATACTGTAGCAACTTCTTCTAAAAGCTCTTCCGATCAAAAGAACTAAAAAAGAAAGAGATCAAGAGGCAAATGCAAATAGTGGCAGAAATCTGTCAAAACAGAACAACAGGTAAAGATTGATTTTTTTTGAAAATCTTATGTTGCTCAAATCGAAAAGTGTAAAGCTAACGAAAGTTAGATAATAACCTGGGGCATGTGCACAAAACATTTCAGATCAAAACGACGTTCTGGGATTTTTCACAAATTTTTACAGCAAGGCGCAGAAATCTGTTTCGGGACAGCAACTTCCCCAAATCTTACCTTCCTCCTATTAGAGGCTTTTCTTGGTACAAAAACGAAATAAAAATGATAAGGAGAGGTCATTACAATAGTAACAACTTCCAAGACTCAACAAAAAGAAAAAGTACTGAAACAAAACATGGGTTATCTCCCAAGAGTGCTTTTCTTTAACGCCTTTCAGCTAGGCGCAGTAATTTGAGAAGATGTCACATAAGCGCCAGAAAAGCGCTTGAAGCAAGAGAGAGCATCAAAAAGAAAATATGAAACACTTTTAAGTCTAACCCACTTCCTATGAAAAAGAATCTTATAAAGAAACAAGTCATGAAAGCACAAAGCAGCAAGCATAGGAAAGCAAAACAAATGCAACTTCAAGATTTTCAACATAAAGAGGGGAAACTTAATATTATTGATATGCACAAAACTATGTTTCCCTCTCTCATAATAACTTTCACTAGCATCATGAATAAAATTAACAATATAACTATCACATAAAACATTCTTATCATGAGCCATATGCATAAAATAATTATTACTCTCCATATAAGCATAGTCATTCTTATTAATCATAGTGGGAGCAAATTCAACAAAATAGCTATCATTATTATTCTCATCACCATAGTCATCAAATATAGTAGGCATATTATAATCATAATTAATTTTCTCCTCAATAGTAGGTGGACTAAAAATATCATATTCATCATTGTAATCATCATACATTGGAGGTATAGTATAATCAAAGTAAATTTTCTCCTCCGTGCTTGGGGGACTAAAAATATCGTGCTCATCAAAACCAGCTTCCCCAAGCTTAGACTTTTCCATAGCATTAGCAATAATGGTGTTCAAAGAATTCATACTAATAACATTGCTATTAGCATGCAAATAAAGTTCCATAGGTTTTTAAATTTTCTCTTCAAACACTTCATGTCCTAACTCAAGATAAATACTATAAAGCTCTCTAATTTTTTCATTGTTTTCCATTAAGCCTAACTAGTGAAAATAAAAATAAGAAACAAAAAGATATAATTGCAGAATCTAAAGGAAATAACTTCGAGCACTCACATACTAGTAACAGTACTAGAAGATAGCTTAGTAGCCAGAGGACATGAGTACCTTTTACCTTACCTCCCCGGCAACGGCGCTAGAAAAGTGCTTGATGTCTACGAATGCTTCTATTCTTGTAGACAGTGTTGGGCCTCCAAGTGCAGAGGTTTGTAGAACAACAGCAAGTTTCCCTTAAGTGGATCACCCAAGGTTTATCGAACTCAGGGAGGAAGAGGTCAAAGATATCCCTCTCAAGCAACCCTGCAATTAAGATACAAGAAGTCTCTTATGTCCCAACACACCCAATACACTTGTCAGATGTATAGGTGCACTAGTTCGGTGAAGAGATAGTGAAATACATGTAATTTCGATGATTATAAGTGGTAATTGCAATCTGAAATAAAAATGGCAGCAAGCAAACATGTAACAGAACTGGTTGTAAACGGTGTTTCAATGCTTAGAAACTAGGCCTAGGGATCATACTTTCACTAGTGGACACTCTCAACAATGATAACATAATTGAACACATAAATATCTTTCTTCACTAAGCTATACTGAACTACTCTCTAGTTGGATAATGAACACTAATCATGTGTAGGGTGATGCGGCACGGTGTTGATTATGAAAAGCACCGTCCAGTTGGGAACCCCAAGAGGAAGGTATGATGAATATAGCAGCATGGTTTTCCCTCAGTAAGAAACCAAGGTTTATCGATCCGAAGGGGAAGAAGCCAAACGACTGAAGGTGATGCTTGCTAGCTTGCGACAGCTCCAGACAATTTATAAGGCGCCTCATCCAGTGCTTTGCTTTGCCAGCTGCAACGCGGAATCTGCAGACAACACAACCAAATATTTTGCTCCCAACTTACGATGAGGTTGTCAATCTCACCGGTTTGCTGTAAACAAAGGAATGAGCGTATCGAGTGGAAAACAGTAATAGTATGCGAGTAAAGTAAACAGGTGATAGCAATATAAAGGAAATAGGACCGGGGTCCACAGTTCACTAGTGGTGTCTCTCCATAAGATAAAATAACACATGCTGGGTAAACAAATTACAGTTGGGCAATTGATAGAATAAAGACAACATGATATGTCAAGAGGATCACTATGAAATTTACTCTGGGCATTACAACAAGATACATAGACTACCATCCAACTGCATCTATGACTAATAATCCACTTGTGGCGAATCAATCCGAGAACTCCACAAGTATTAAGTTGCAAAAAACAGATAACTGCATTAAGCAAAGTGTGTAATGTAAACAAAGCATATGCCCTCGAGCATATAAATGTTGTTTTCCCCCTAGTAGCAATAGCACATCTACAACCTTAGAGGTTTCTGTCACTCCCCCAGATTAAATAGAGGCATGAACCCACTATCGAGCATAAATACCCCCTCTTGGAGTCACTAGCAACTACTCGGCCAAGATAGCTACTAACAACGGAGAGCATGCAAGATCATAAACAACATAGAGATAACATAAGATAAAATTCAGTACATCAACTCAATCATAACACCAATATTCATCGGATCCCAACAAACACAACATGTAGAATTACATAAAGGTGATCTTGATCATGTAAGGCAGCTCACGAGATCTAAACATGAAGCACATGGTGGAGAAGACAACCATCTAGCTACTGCTATGGACCCATAGTCCAAGGTAGACTACTCACTCATCGCACCGGAGGCAAGCATGGCGATGAAGAAGACCTCCGGTGGCGATTCCCCTCTCCGGCAAGGTGCCGGGAAGAGCTTCTGGACCCTCCCGATCTTCGGGTTGATGGCGGCGGCGGATCGCGATGTATTCTGGAAAAGTGATCGGGTGTTTAGGTTTTTCCCGTCGGGGGGTCTTTATAGGCGAAGGGGCGGCGTCAGAGGTGGACCAAGGGGCCCACACCACAGGCCGGCGCGGGCCAGGGCCAGGTTGCGCCCCTGGTGGTGTGGCCACCCTCTGGCTCAGCTCTGTCTCCTCTTCGGTGTTCTGGAAGCTCCCGTGAATATCTGGACTTCTGGCTTTTGTTTCATCCAATTTCGAGAATATTTCCTGTGTAACTTTTCTGAAACACAAAAATAGCAGAAAATAGGGAATTGGCACTGTGGCATCTCGTTAATAGGTTAGTTCCAAAAAATGCATAAAAATGCCACAAAGTGTAACGAAACACTAAGCAAATGGTGTAAAAACAAGCATGGAGCATCAAAATTATGGATACGTTGGAGACGTATCATAGGGCTACAAAGCACTCCTTAAAGTTCGCATTCTCCAATCTGAAGGAAATATGCCCTAGAGGCAATAATAATATTGTTATTATCATATTTCTTGTTCATGATAATGTTTATATTCCATGCTAGAATTCTATTAAGCGGAAACATTAATACTTGTGTGGTTTATGAACAACACCGTGTCCCTAGTATGCCTCTACTAGACTAGCTCATTGATTAATGATGGTTAAGGTTTCCTAACCATAGACATGAGTTGTCGATTAATAATGAGGTCATGTCATTAGGAGAATGATATGATGGACAGACCCAATTTAAGCACAGCAATTAGATCGTGTCATTGTGTTCACTATTGCGTAGCTTTTCTTATGTCAGTATCCTATTCCTTAGACCATGAGATAATGCCACTCCCTGGTACCGGAAGAGAGCTTTGAGGTCATCAAACGTTATCCTATGAGAGGGTGATCATAAAGGTGTCTCTCAGGTAATCAAAAAGTACTTGTTGGGTTGCATGTATCAAGATGGGATTTGTCCCCCCCATGTCGGAGAGATATACTCTGGGCCCACTCGGTAATCAATATCATACACCGTTTGCAAACACGTGATTAATAAGTTTAATCACACAGTGATATTGGATTGCGGAACGAGTAAAAAGTACTTGCTGCGAACGAGATTGAACTAGGTATGGTGATACCGACGATCAAATCTCGGGCAAGTAAAATATCGCGAGACAAGGGAATTTGTATACGGGATTAATGAATCCTAACATCGTGGTTCACCGATAATGATCTTCGTTGAATATGTGGGAGTCAATATGGATTTCCAGATCCCACTATTGATTATTGATGGTGATCATGTCCACACATTCTCGAACCTGTAGGGTCACACACTTAACGCTCATCGACGCTAGGGTAGTTTCAGGATTTATAGAAACTGTTTTGGAGAGTTACAAAATTGTTCCGGGAAGAAGTTTAATGATTTATTAATTAGTTGAATTAATAAATGTTAATACATATATTTATTTATTGGAAATATATAGGGCTAAAAATAGTCTATGCAAAGTTTTGCTAATGGACCTATTTAGTAGCTCCATCTAGACAAACTGCAAAAAGAACAAGGCAAAGAAAAAAAGGGAAGGCGGGGGGCACTTGGGCCAGCCAGGGGCCGGCCGCATGCGCCATGGCCCGCCTCGACCGATCGCTGGCCGACTGAGCTTGCTCGGGTGGGCTGCAACAGGCTGGGCTCGCGCCAGGCCCCAGCGCCTCGCGCCAAGCCTCGCTCCCGCTGGCTCGGGCATCGATTGCCAGGACCGCGACCTAGCTTGCCTGTTCGCTGGCCAGGCGCCCAGGGCCGCTCGCGCGGATGCACCTCGATGCGCCAGGTGAGGCACTTGTCGCCAGCCGCACTTGCCACGCAACCGATTAGATCGATTCGGTGGGCGGCGGTTTCCTGCGAGACGTGAAAAGAAAGTTAGGTTTTATCAAGAAACCTGCTCGTCCGCCTATTAGAGGGAAGAGTACGGACGCGGCCAGGAGACCAAAAATTGTTTTCAGCCGCCGCAATGTTGTCTCTCCTGTAGCTCTTTCTTGCCCTAGTTTGACTAGATCTTTGCCTATCTTCTTCCACCTCGCGCGCGTAGGTGAAGCCCTGCCCGCAGATACTCTCCACCATAGGCACCACGCCGTTGTGCTACTGATCCCATCTACCACTCCACCATGCCTTGCTGGACCGAGGAGGAGGAGTCATCATTGCGCTGTACGTGTGCAACGCTCGGAGGCGCCACCCGTTGTGGTGCTTGGATCGGATCGCGAGGAGGAGACACTAGTACGACTACGCTGACCACGTTCATCTGAATGTTTTCGCTGTGCAATTTACAAGGGTATGTAGATCTGATTTCCCCGCTCGTTGTTTTGCATCTCATAGATCAGATCTTGGCTGGTTTTGTTCATCTTCGTAGGAAATTTTTTGTTTTCTATGCTACGAAACCCTTCAATGGTATCAGAGCGAGATCTATGCGTAGATGTTTTACACAAGTAAAACGCAATAATGTTCTTGCGGGCATTGATGTTTTCTGTTGCAAACCTCTATTTTGTGTACTTCTTATGGCGCGGTATAGTGAGATCGAAGCGGTCCAGGCCAACCTTACGCGACCTCGTTCTCGAGACCGGCTCCGCACTTGACGTGTGGCTTGTTCCACATATGCGGCTGGTGGATGCTAGTTTCTCTCACTATAGTTGTCATGGGATTTACAATGGATGTTGGCAACCATAATATCACCGTTGTGGCTTTGCATAGGTACGAACCATTCTTAAGCGTAGCTCCCATAAGCCACGTAAAACATGCAATCAACAAATTAGAGGCGTCTAACTTATTTTTGCAGGGAGTGTTTTGTGATATGGTATGGCCACAAG
This sequence comes from Dactylis glomerata, assembly GCA_007115705.1. NCBI lineage: Eukaryota > Viridiplantae > Streptophyta > Magnoliopsida > Poales > Poaceae > Dactylis > Dactylis glomerata. The sequence continues at coordinate 294,432 of QXEO01001348.1, read as the reverse complement.
ATGTGATGTGATATATGTGATGTATGCGATAATCATGTTTTGTAATATTTAACGACTTGCATATCGATGAGTTCACAACCGGCAGGAGCCATATGGTTGTCTTTATAATTTTGTATGACCTGCATGTCAACTTGTTATACGCCATGTAATAGCTTTACTTTATCGCTAAGTAGTTAGCAATAGTCATAGTTGCTATTCATGGTGGAGGCAATCATGGTGGAGTGATGGAGATCATGCCGGCGCGCACAAGATGGAGATCATTGCGTGGAGATTGGCTATACCATGTCACATATTGTATATGCATGTGATGTTTATCCTTTATGTATGCATCTTATTTTGCTTTGATCGCGACGGTAGCATTATAAGATGATCCCTCACACTTAATTTCAAGATAAAATGTGTTCTCCCCATGTATGCACCATTGCAAAAGTTCGTCGTTTTGAAGCATCACGTGATGATCGGGTGCTATAAACTCTACGTTCACATACAACGGGTGTAAGCCGGATTTACACATGCGAAAATACATGGGTTAAACTTGACGAGCCTAGCATGTACACACATGGCCTCGGAACACATGGACCGAAAGGTCAAGCATGAGTTATATGGATGATATGATCAACATGTTGATGTTCACCATTAAAGCTACATCATCTCACGTGATGATCGGTCTTGGTGTAGTGAATTTGGATCATGCTTCACTAAACAACTTTGAGGGATATTGTATTTAGTGGGAGTTCATTAGTAATTCGATTAACTTGAACTAATTATCCTGAACTAAATCTTAGTGTATTTGCATAAATCGTTGTAGTCTTTGGCAACTATTTTCCACCAACACTTAGTTTAATTGAGTTAAAAGAACTATAGAATTCTGGATAAACACTTTTCGGACTAGTGCCGTTTAGTTTAAATGTCAAGATCAAAGATTAAGTCTTATCGCAATTTTAGCAAACCTCACTTGCTCCATGCGATTTAATAAGTTGTATTAATCTAAGAGCAACGATTCAAGTTAGTATCTAAAGATCATATGTTTTCCTTCATGAGAATTGATCTTCAAAATTGTTTGAGAATCAAGGTGATCTTGAAGCTGAAAGAATTGTTTTAGAAACAAACAAGAGGTGAAAGATATTTGATATCTAAAACTTTGATTGTTTGCAAAATGATTAGGTATAATTTAGTAAAAGAACATATGCTCATATTGTATGAATATATGCGAAGATTGAAGATGCTAGGCATCCCGATCACCCAAAAGTTTGGGAAACTAATATTACACTTGCATTCGTCCGTATGAGCTATAGTAGTTACATCATGAAAGTTGTCATGATAGGATGAATGAAAAGGTATCGGCTAAATTGTTTTGCTATACCAAAAGAATGCTAAAGAATGGAATCTAGAAGAATGCCAATTATATGATAATGGTGATCCTACTCAATGTGCAAAATCCAAGGCCATTAGTATTTGACTAACATCCTTTGGACTATGTGTCAAATGATTGACGCTACTATTGATGTTGATAGATTCTTCTAATGGAGAGGAAATGCTAAATAGGATCTGCAAAAGTATTTGGTAGAAAAGGAAAAGACTGGAAATATCCAGCTCAGGTGTATAAATGATATACATGTTATAGATGGATTCTTTGCTCGTTTACAATGTAATTCTTGGGTATTGGATACTGAATTGTTGCTATGAAATGTCATACAAAGTAACACAATGCAATAACTACAATGGCCTAAATAACTAGCAAAAGAATGTGGTAATAACGCGCGTCGAGAAACAAATAAAAGTGTTATTGTGTTTTCGTCGGCATCAAACCTAGCCTTGAAGATTTATTATGAACTAAATAATTGTTATCTTGTTCTGGTATTATGAGAACAATTGGTGTTCATGTGATTACCGTCTTCCATAATCGATGGATAGATTATTATAAATCTTTTTGGTAAAATTGACATCTATAACACTGATGCTAAAGGTCGCAAGACAATACGAATTTCACTTATATATGACACCACCGTTTAAGTCATATTGGAAATTAAAACATGAAAGAAATTCCATATTGATGGACTTTCGAGTCATTTGATTTTGAATTGATTGACGCTTGTGAGACTTTTCCTAAAGATGATTAAGCTCCGTTCATGGGCCATGGACAGAACAAGCGACTAACTAAATAGAGATCATACATATTGATGTATATAGTCCATGGTGTGAAGTCGATGGCGGCGTATTTTCTATTTCATCAATGATATATGGTATATCTACTTGATGAGAAAGAAGTATGAAATGATTGAAATTGTTCAATTTACAAAGTGGAAATTTTTGTAACAAGAAAATTCAAGTTTTTATGATTGGATCATAAAGAAGAATATTTGAGTTACAAGTTTAGCAAACATCTAAGAGTTAAGGGAATTGTTCCACAAACTTGCATCGTGATAAACACCATATGAGTATGGAGTTTTTGATGGATGTAATCAAACCTTGTTTGACATGGTTAGATCAATGATGAAATAAAACTGCCATTATAATTTGTGGATTATGCTTTAGAGACTATCACTTTTCACTTAATAGAGTGCCATCATAATCCGCTGAAATGACACTTTACAAGTTATATTGTCTTTTCTTAAATTTTGGTATGCAAGGCATATGTAAAATGTTTACAACCAAAATCGGATTAGTAAGTCTTTGTAGGTTATCCCAAAGAATGTTGATGGGTGTTCCTTCTGCCATAAACCCGAATAAAAGTGATTGACACTAAAAGAAGTGAACTTCTTATGAAGGAGTTTTTCGCAAAAGCTTTAAGTGGGAGGAAAATAGAACTTGATGAGGTTATTGAACCTGAGCAAGATGATCAGAGTAGCACAACACCAGAAAATGTTCTAGAAGCGGCAACTGCATTCATGGCTCACGCATCTACAATGTGTTGTAGTCACGACATCGAAGTTCCTATTTAACCAAGTTGGTCGTAATCAAATAGCAAGATTTGAGGACGAGATATTATTAGATAATAGCAACCAACAATATACAAAGAAGCGGTGATGGGCCCTGACTTCGTCATATGGATTATTCTAGCAACAATTACATATTGAGATATGATAGTTGAATAAACGAAACAACGTTCCTCTACCGGAATGCATACCAAGGACGTGTACCTGACACGACCAATTGAGTTTTGTTGATTCAAAGGTTGCTAGATCTGTATGCAAACTTCAATGGTAGAAGTAAGCATAGCGGAGTTGGAATCTTCAATGATGAAAATGTTAAAGATTTTAATTTCATCAAGATATTTTGTAATATCCCAGCATTTAGGATCAAACGAAGGGTAGAAATAGGACCTTTTGTGCATTCATGCATCTAAAAACCTGAGTAATTTTTTTGCAAAGTTCAAAAACCTGAGAGAGCAAAGCTTCTTTCTAATCACCTTTAGAGTTAGGGGTTATTAGAATGCTATGGGCTTTGTTATGATCTCTTGATGTTGTTATTTAAGTGAATTATGAAGTTCATTTTGATTGTTGAATAATCCCAAATTTGAATTTCTAAACATTAATAAAGAAATAACTCAATTATAAATTGAGTTGGATAAAAGAAATGGAATAAGAAAATAAAACAAACTGAAATGTTAGTTTATTAATATTAAACATTTATACAATGTCTTTACATCTTAGAAAATTGAGAAGAAGATTATGTCGGTGTTCTGGATACCGGGGTATCCCGGTCCACCTGCTCCTGGGCCACGTCATCGGCCCATCTTCAGAATCAACGACCCAAGCTGCGGAGAAGACCCTCACGAGGAGGCGCCTCATGAGGAGAACGACGACCAAAACTGCTAAGGACCAGAAGACCTCCTCACGAGCCCCTGCTGGTGAGGAGAGGAAGCACGCCCACGTCAGCTCAGCACGTTTGCATGCAGAGCAAGAAGATAACGGGCAGAAGACCGTGTACCGCCCACGCTACCCCCGACAGGGAGGAGACCAACTTTCGCTGTGCCTGCCCAAAGCGGCACAGTGGTTGTTGGCCACCCCCCTAAAAATAGCGTGGACGGTGCAGGGCGCCAGAGGAGGACGTCAGCCTCCTCCACCCACTCATGTGGACCGGCGCCACTACTCTACGAAGACCATGTCTACAGAAGAGTGTAGTCTACAGCTGTCCACCCTCCTTGGCCGTGTGTGTGGCAACCCCTTCCCCAAGAAGATAAGGGGAAGGAGGACCTTGGCGCTATAAAAGGAGGGGAGGCCACCCCTTAGATCTGATCTTCTGGAGGCTGCTAGCTGGGCACGCAGGTTCTTCAACCTCTGGCCAGCTAGAGCTTTGTAACCAAGGCCTTGTACTCCTCACGAGGTGTCGCGTTGCAATACAAGAAGGCAGGAAGTAGGGGTTTTACCTCACCACGAGGGCCCTGAACCTGGGTAAGGCTCGGTGTCTCTCTCTGCAGTGCGTTGTGCGTTCGACGACTCGAGGCTTCCGTCACCGTGCTTCGCTGCGATCCGAGATCTCACACGTTCAGCCCCCTGCGTTCGAATCTTTGGGTCCGTCGCGTGGTACCCCGTGTTCTTGCGACACGAAATCCATCGACATTTGGCGCGCCAGGTAGGGGGCTGTGGTGTGTTTTCTCCAAGATCTGCTTCGACATGGCCGACGCCAACGCAAGGCTCGAGCGTCTTCGCCGTCGCAACGCTGCTCGGGGGCAAACCGAGCCCATCTTCCGTCGTCGTGAAGCTTCGGCCGAGGAGGAAGAGGAGGAAGATCTGGAGTCCTCCTACCTCCCGTCCGGGCGTACAGAGCCTTCGCTCTCCTTCACCGCCACCGCCACTTCTCGCGCTCGTTCTGGGAGTCACCTGTCTCCTGCGCAGGCTCTCGCCATGGCGCAGGAGCTGCTGCGCTACCAACCCACCGACGACGGGCGTGAGGGGTGGCGCGCTCGAATCGCCGAGCTCGTCGCCATCGCCAACGAAGACCCGGCCCAGGGAGGAGCCCAGGGCGTGGGAGATCCAGATCCGGCGGCGGGGCGTCGCGCCCCGGGCGCCGGAGATGGGAAGGCCAACAAGGCCAAGAAGGTGGTTTCCCGCGCCGCATCTTCGCCGCGCGGGGAGCCCAGCTGTCAAATCGTCCAACGCGCTCCGGAAGACGCACGCGTCTCCCTCGAGCGCCGCCGCGAAAATCATGACCGCGCCATCGACGACATCGGCGAACCTGGCAAGAACGTCAGGACCCCCGGCGACCCTATCTACAACCCCGGGTGTCTCGCTCTCACTCGCCAGCAACGCTACGTCGTCTGGCCTGACAAGTTCAAGCCGGACATCGGCGCGCGTTACGACGGGACCACCAACCCCGTCGAATTCCTCCAACTCTACGTCGTCGCCGTCCAGGCTGCACGTGGGGATCAGCGTGCCATGGCAAATTGGTTCCCCATGGCCCTCAAGGACGCTCCGCGAACTTGGCTCATGAATCTTCCTCACGAATCCGTGACTTCATGGAAGGATTTATGTCGTCAGTTCGTCGCCAATTTCATGCCCACGTACGAGCGCCCCGCTACCAAGAACGATCTTAAGGCGGTGCGTCAGTACAAGGGCGAGACGCTGCGTCAGTACATCCAGCGCTTCAGCCAGATGAGGAACAAGATCCCCAGGATCTCCAACGAGGAGGTCATCTCCGCATTCTCTACGGGCGTCTCCGACATCAAGATGAGGGAGAATCTGTCCGTAAATGATGAGCTGACTTCCGTCGTCAGGCTCTTCGAGATCGCCGACCGCTGCGCCAAGGCCGAGGAAGGGAGGCTCTTCGTGCATAACTTGCCGGAGGCGCCTCCCCCTAAGCCAAAGTCCAAGGACCCCAAGCGAAAGGAGGCTGTTGTCCTCGCGGCGGAGCCAGATCATAAGCAACGCCGCGAGGACCGCACCGAGCACGACAAGGGACGACGTCGCCGCTACTGCGTTCTCCACAAGAAGGACACCCACAATACCGACGATTGTTGGTTTGTCCGGAGGTTTCACGAAGAAAATGGTGTCTCCAAGCACCGCGGGGGTGGCCGCAGCTACGGCAAGAGTGGATCCCGGGGCGATCGCCGCGACGACGACCGCAAGGAAGGTCGCCGCCGCGAGGGTCTGTCTCGAGCCGATCCCGAGCCGCTGCCGCTGCCCCCACCAGCAAACGATCGTCGGGAGGAGAACCAGGGGGGCTATCAAGAGCCGCGAGACTTCGCCGCTTGCCTCCTGGGTGGAGCTCAGGCTCCTTTGTCCAACCGACACTTCAAGCAGCTGTCGCGAGAGATCGCGGCAGCACAGCCCAGCGTCGGCAACCGCCTAATGAAGTGGTCAACGTGCAAGATCGGCTTCGACGAGGAGGATCATCCGGCTTCCACCAGGGGCGTGGGCACAATTCCTCTCTTGTGCACGCCAACCATCAACAACGTCGCCGTCAATCGCACTCTCATCGACGGAGGGGCGGGACTCAACATCATCTCGGTCGAGATCTTCGAAAAGATGCAGGTGCCGTACCACCGGCTCATGCCAACTCGGCCATTCTTCGGGGTAACCGAAGGTTCTACAACGCCAATTGGGCAGGTAAGCCTGCCCGTCACCTTCGGCACCCGGGACAATTACAGGACGGAAAGCCTCGACTTCGACGTCGCCTACATCGCCCTGCCGTACAATGCCATCCTCGGCTACCCAGCCCTGACAAGGTTTATGGCAGCGACGCACCATGGCTTCAACGTCCTCAAGATTCCAGGCGCTAACGGCACAATCACCGTGCGATGCAATGAGAAGGACGCTCTCCGATCAGTGGAGCATGTTTACCGTGAGGCCGCCACCATGTTCCCCGCCGATGAAGATCTACTGGAACACTCCGGCGACCTCGCGAGGAAGAAGCAGCTCGTATCCCAAGAATGGGCTGCAGCGAAGAAGGCCTCTCTTGAGCCCCATCCGCTGGGTTCGACAGGGAAGAAGTTCGCCGCCTCGGCATCGCCTACTCCAAGCGAGGACCTGGTCCATCCAATGCTGGACATGAGCATTGGGGAAGCTGCGGTACCCTCAGGAAGGAGGCCCCAGTTCACCCAAGAGCGCTCTGCAACCAAGAAGGTCCCGCTTCAGGCTGGGGGCTGCGACAACTTCGTCACCATCGGGGCAGGGCTTTCCCCCAAATAGGAAAGCGCGCTCGTCACCTTCCTGCGGGCAAACTCTGACATGTTCGCTTGGACTCCGTCAGATATGCCCGGTGTTCCCAGGGAGGTGATTGAGCACCACTTAGCCGTGTGCCCTCAGGCACACCCCGTGAAGCAGAAGACTAGGAAGCAAGCGCAAGAGAAGCAGGACTTCATTGTCAAGGAGATAGAGAAGCTGAAGAAGGCCAAGCTGATACGCGAGGTAGCCCACCCCACCTGGATTGCAAATCCGCTGGTCGTCCCAAAAGCAAATGGCAGTGGGCGCCTCTGCGTGGACTTCACAAGTCTCAACAAGGCCTGCCCCAAGGATCCTTATCCGCTCCCGAGGATAGATCAAATCGTCGACTCCACCGCCGGCTGTGACCTCCTTTGCTTCTTGGATGCTTTCTCCAGCTATCATCAGATCAAGATCGCAAAGGAGGACGAGGAGAAGACCGCCTTCATCACGCCTTGTGGGGTGTACTGCTACGTCTGCATGTCCTTCGGTCTGAAGAACGCAGGAGCCACCTTCCAAAGGCTCATGCGCAAGGCCTTGGGAGCTCAGATGGGAAGGAACGCGGAGGCCTACGTCGACGACATCATCATCAAAACTTGCGAGGGTCACACCTTCATTGAGGATCTGGAGGAAACATTCGTCAACCTGAGAAAGGTAAACATCAAGCTCAACCCCGCCAAGTGCGCCTTCGGCGTACCATCGGGAAAACTGTTGGGGTTCCTCGTGTCCCATCGCGGGATAGAGGCGAACCCTGACAAGGTCAAGGCCATCGAAGAAATGCGTCCACCGCGCAGTCTCAAGGAGATGCAACGCCTCGCGGGGTGCATGGCAGCCCTGGGGCGCTTCATCGCGAGGAGCGGGGAGAAAGCCTTGCCCTTCTTCAAGCTCATGAAGCGCGCTGGGAAGTTCGAGTGGACTCCGGAAGCCGACAAGGCCTTCGCCGAGTTGAAAAGGTACCTCACGAGCCCACCGATCATGGTTGCCCCAACCACCCGCGAGCCCTTGCTACTCTACATCGCGGCAACTCCAAGGACTGCAAGTGCCGTCCTCGTCGCGGAGCGAGACGCCAAGGTGATCGCCAAAGAGGAGGTCAACTCCCCAAGCTCGGGGGCTCCTCGCGAGGAAGAGGCCGCTCCATCTCCCGACCCTCGAGAGGAACCGCCCGCGGCATCTTCGCCGACCGAGCCGCTCTCTTAGAGCAGCGCTCAAAAGCCTCCCGAGGAAGAGCCTCCCGAGGGTGTCGTCAAGGTGCAAAAGCCTGTGTACTTCATCAGCACGGTACTGCGCGACACGCGGGAACGCTACACCATGCAGCAAAAGCTGCTCTACACCCTGCTCATCGCTTCGAGGAAGCTGCGCCACTACTTCCAGGGTCACCCGATCAAGGTGGTAACCGATCGTCCCCTGGAGACCATCCTACGCAATCCCAACGTCACCGGGCGGGTGGCAGAATGGGCCGTGGAGCTTCAACCCTTCGAGATCTCCTTCGAAACTACAAAGGTAATCAAAAGCAAGGCTTTGGCCAAGTTCACTGCGGAGTGGACCGATCCGTTCGCCGACGAGCCTCCGGAGGAGGAGTCAACGCTCCCAGGAGAGGAGGCCCCAGGCCTCTGGGTCATGCACTTCGACGGCGCCTTCAACCTCCCCGGCGCGGGAGCTGGTGCTGTCCTAACCTCTCCCTCTGGAGACAAGCTCTTCTATGCCGTGCAGCTCTGCTTCAAGCCTGAGAGCAAGGTCTCCAACAACATCACGGAATACGAAGGACTACTTGCCGGCTTAAGGGCGGCAAACGCTTTGGGCATCAAGCGCCTCATCGTCAAGGGGGATTCACAGCTGGTTGTGAACTTCTCAAACAAGAGCTACACTCCAAGGGACGAGCACATGGCGGCCTATCTCGAGGAGCATCGAAAGATGGAAAAACGCTTCCAAGGCTTGGAGCTGAAGCACATCCCGAGAGGAGAAAATGTGGAAGCCGACGAGATCGCCAAGCGCGCCTCTCACCGCCTGGCACAACCTGCCGGCGTCTTTGAGGAGCGTCTCTTCAAGCCGTCCGCTTCTCCGCCGTCATCGGGATCAGACCCTCCACCTGCCCTGCCGCCACCGCCGGAGCAGGGGGCTCCAGACTACGGGCCTCCTTCGGGTGACCGCGTCCTTCTGGCATTGGCACGGCAGGAGGGAGTGGACTGGATCCTCGAGCTCAAGGCCTTCCTCACCAGCAGCAGGCTTCCCGAGGATGAAGAGGAGGCCGAAAGGATCGTACGCCAAGCTTCGGGCTACTGCGTCAAGGACGGTGACTTGTACCGGCGTCGCCCAAACGGCATCGTTCTGAAGTGCATATCTACTCACCAAGGCCAAGAGCTTCTCAAGGACATCCACGCCGGCGAGTGTGGCCATCATGCTTCTGTTGCGACTCTAGCCGCAAAGGCATACCGAAGCGGCTTCTACTGGCCCTCAGCGCTCGGGGATGCGGCATAGATGGTCAAGAGGTGCGAGGCGTGCCAATTCCATGCCAAGCAGATCCACCAGCCGGCGCAGGAGCTGCGAACCATCCCACTCACTTGGCCCTTTGCAGTTTGGGGGCTGGACATCCTCGGTCCATTCCCCAGAGCGCAAGGGGGCTACCGCTACCTCTACGTCGCCATCGACAAATTCACCAAGTGGTTGGAGGTGGAACCGGTGTGCACCATCCCGGCCAGGTCCGCAGTCAAGTTCATCCGTGGGCTGGTCTGTCGTTTTGGTGTGCCTAACCGCATAATCACCGACAACGGCAGCCAGTTCACCAGCGGACTGTTCCGGGAGTACTGCGCATCGGTCGGCATCAAGATCTACTTCGCCTCCGTCGCCTACCCCCGGAGCAATGGCCAGGCCGAGCGTGCTAACGCCGAGGTCCTCAAGGGACTCAAGACGAAAAGCTTCAACGCCAAGCTCGAACCCTGCGGCAGAAAATGGTTAGACAACCTCCAATCCATCTTGTGGTCCATCAGGACTACCGCCACCAAACCCACTGGAGAAACCCCTTTCTTCCTGGTCTATGGGGCGGAGGCTGTTCTTCCCACCGACGTCAAGTTCGGATCGCCAAGAGTGCTCGCCTTCGACGAAATTCGCCAAGAGGACCTCATCAAGGATCGTCTCCTCCTGCTCGAAGAGGCTCGGTGCCAAGCTGCGCTCCGCGCCGCGAGGTACCAGCAAGGACTACGCCGCTACCACAGCCGCCATGTTCGAGCAAGGACTCTGGAGGTCGGCGACCTGGTGCTGAGGAGAATACTCTCTCGCGAGGGCCTGCACAAGCTATCTCCAATGTGGGAAGGACCCTTCAAGGTGACACACATCGCCAGGCCAGGCTCGGCGCGGCTGGAAACCGCAGAAGGCGTGCCGGTGGGGAACCCGTGGAACATAGCTCATCTGCGAAAGTTCTACCCTTAGGTTCCTCACGAGGAGAAAAAGACCATTTTCACGGCACTTGTATCAGCTCAACCTTCTCTTAAGCACTGATATTAAGTTAAAGCGCAACATAGCGCCTCTGCTTCGGCATGACATCAAAATGGCATGAAGTCCATTTATTTTCTGTTGTACTCCACGCGGAAGGGGGTTAGGCACGGTGTCTATGCTGGGGCCTTCGCCCGGAAAACAGTGAGCCCGAAATACCCGAAGGGAATGAGCTCTGGTCGGGGGCGACGGCCCTGTTATCGATCACCTCTAAATACCCATGGTGCTTAGTTCCTCGCGAAGTACATCGGAAAATAAAAAATCTTCGAGGGAAAATCCGAGGTGTGCCCCAAGGCACCCGCTAAGGACCTACCCCTCGTGAGCAACCCTCACGAGGAGGCAAGAATGCGTCGATGCGATAAGCATCCGCAGGAAGATTCCCTCTATCGAGGAAGGCCTAACGTGGCAGGATTATTGAAGACCAAGGCCGCTCCGATCATCTTGCGAAGGAGACGCAGATCCGGAGGTCCGCGCCAGGCCCTTCACCTCGTGAGCAACCCTTGCGAGGTGTCGACGGTCTCTGGGCTCTCTTAAGCGTCGATGTTTTCACGTCCGTGAGGGTCCAGCTTCCCTCAACGACGAGGAAGGCCCCGTGAATTGCCATGCGCGGCAATTTGCTCTTAGCTGCTGGCACAGATAGTGCCGCGCTCCTCCACGACGGAGAAGGTCCCTGTGCCGGTCACAGGGGCATCTTATTCGCCTTCTTTTTTCGTTTGTTTTATCGACTTGTTTTTCCGTTTTCGGGGATTTGGGGTTTTTTCTTTTCCAACTCTTTCTTCAACTTCTTGTCTCAGGAATCGTCCAATGTGTCGTCGGCGTCGACCCCATCTCGAGCTCTGAGGCAAAGGGAGGCCTCCCATCGACGCCAATAGCTCATCAGGGCTCTCGAGCGTGCGAATGACCGGGACTATGGAGAGCAATAAGAAGCGAAATGCAGGACAGCTAAAAAGCGAGCTTCATTGATATAATACCATCACAGGGAGGAGCAAAAGCACGGCGGGGCATACCCCGCCGGCGAGGACTACACGACAAAAGTGGGGAGGAGACTAGCTCCCCTCCCCAGAAGACTACAGCGTCAGGGCCTCCTCTTCACTACGCCGCGGGCTGGGGGTAGGTGCGGCGGACGCCACCGGCGGTGAAGATCCGCACCGAGGCCTCCAGCGTCCCCAGCTTGAAGCGGAAGACGAGGTGGTCGCCGACGCGGAGGCGATGGCCGAGGGCGAAGGCCCTCCAGCGGCCGGAGAGGACGGCGTTGCCGCCCACCCCGAGAAGGATGTCCACAGGCCAGAGGAGATATGGCCTGCTCTGCTCCCCCAGGGCGATCTCCCCGGCGGCCGCGCCGGGGGCGTAAATCACCCTCCGAACGGCGTCGGGCAGCCGAAGGGAGTTGAAGCCCGGGGCGTCGACGACGACGAGGAGCTCCAAGAAGCGGGACCCCGGGCCGGTAAGGGGTCCCAACATCGCCGCCGCCAGGTGGCGTGGAGTGGCAACCACTCCGTTCGCCGGCGGGGCCGGAGGATCTGCAGCAGGGGGAGGGGGGCCCAGGGCGGCCTCCACCTCCCGGAGGACCCGGTCGACGCTCCCCGAGGCGCGGGGAGCAGGCGCCGCCGCCAGCGGCGACGGCGAGTTCAGAGCGCCTCCGCGCACGGAACCCCGGAGGGTCATGGCGCTGGAGGTCCCCAAGGTGGCGCGACTCGCCTCATCCTGCCGCGGCGCGCCGATGCGGAGGGGGCCGCCGGCGCCGGGCATCCATCGGGCCGGGATCTTCACCTTGATCCCGCTGCCCGGCGGACGCCCGCGGCGTTTCGCTCCAGAGCTAGGTCCAGCGGCGGCGGAGGAGTTGGAAGGATCCATGAGCTCAGGGGCGCGGAAGCAGAAATGGCACTGGAGGAAGGAGGTGAAGTGCCGAAGGTCTCGAGGAGGATCTATTTAAGGGGGGGGGGCGCCCGACGTCGATGCGTCAAATCCCTGCGCGGGAATCGAAGCATTGGCGCAGTGCTCCGCAGTCAAGCGACGCATCATTATGACGGTTTGACCTCTCGGAGACTGCAGCGTCGCCCGCCGTTTCGCTTCGCCAACTGCAAGGGCGCCACGTGCCCACGACCTCCGCTTCTTCACATGGTCCTCTGACCGCACGGTTGACGCGTGCCGTTGGAGGGCCCAGCAGCTTCTGGGGCCCCCGGCCCTTCGCTCCCTCAAGAGGGCGCGTTCGCGGGCCGGGCTCCCGGGGGCTACTGTCGGTGTTCTGGATACCGGGGTATCCCGGTCCACCTGCTCCTGGGCCACGTCATCGGCCCATCTTCAGAATCAACGACCCAAGCTGCGGAGAAGACCCTCACGAGGAGGCGCCTCGTGAGGAGAACAACGACCAAAACTGCTAAGGACCAGAAGACCTCCTCACGAGCCCCTGCTGGTGAGGAGAGGAAGCACGCCCACGTCAGCTCAGCACGTTTGCGTGCAGAGCAAGAAGATAACGAGCAGAAGACCGCGTACCGCCCACGCTACCCCCGACAGGGAGGAGACCAACTTTCGCTGTGCCTGCCCAAAGCGGCACAGTGGTTGTTGGCCACCCCCCTAAAAATAGCGTGGACGGTGCAGGGCGCCAGAGGAGGACGTCAGCTTCCTCCACCCACTCATGTGGACCGGCGCCACTACTCTACGAAGACCATGTCTACAGAAGAGTGTAGTCTACAGCTGTCCACCCTCCTTGGCCGTGTGTGTGGCAACCCCTTCCCCAAGAAGATAAGGGGAAGGAGGACCTTGGCGCTATAAAAGGAGGGGAGGCCACCCCTTAGATCTGATCTTCTGGAGGCTGCTAGCTGGGCACGCAGGTTCTTCAACCTCTGGCCAGCTAGAGCTTTGTAACCAAGGCCTTGTACTCCTCGCGAGGTGTCGCGTTGCAATACAAGAAGGCAGGAAGTAGGGGTTTTACCTCACCACGAGGGCCCTGAACCTGGGTAAGGCTCGGTGTCTCTCTCTGCAGTGCGTTGTGCGTTCGACGACTCGAGGCTTCCGTCACCGTGCTTCGCTGCGATCCGAGATCTCACACGTTCAGCCCCCTGCGTTCGAATCTTTGGGTCCGTCGCGTGGTACCCCGTGTTCTTGCGACACGAAATCCATCGACAGATTACAACAGTGATGAAAATAAAAAGAAACCTAATTCTAAACTATATACAATAGTCTTCATGAACTCCATCTTCTAAGTCTTCTTAATCTGCAACCTGCAAAACAAATCAAACCAACAAAATAAAATAGATTGAGAGTTAGAATATATTACTCTCAGACTATGGCAAATAGTTTGCCATTTGCATCATTGAGTTTGCATGACCAAGTGAAGTATCTATTTTGTTTAATCACTGGGGGTACAAAGCACTAGAGTGCCTAGCAGTTTCACAGCACGGCCAGGGGTGGATGAGATCAAACTGAGTGAAGTACACGGGCACACATCACATAAGCAGCTCAGTCACAGGACTGGGAAGCTGGAGCTGGCAGCACCACAGCTGCTTGCAAACCAAGCAGTCGACTAGATGAGCATCACCAGGAGAAGCAGCTCCCATTCGACCAGCAGGGAAACATCACCAAGAACATCACAAGTTCTTGCACAGCACCACTCAAACACTAGAAAACGTCCAGCAAAACCATGAGGATGGATTGAAGCTCAAGATCAAGCCCAGGAGGAGAAGGACAAGTAATCAGCAGCAAGTCCAGGAGGAGAAGGACAAGCCCAGGAGCTGAACCAGGAGGAGAAGGCAAGCAAGGAGCAAGCCATCATCACCAGCAAGCAACAGCAGCAGATAACAGTACCTTTGCTGCAAAACTTCAGGCATCAGGTAGGATTGATCACCTCACAGCACCACACTGCTAGAGCATGGTTTGAGCATGTGTATCAGATATGAAAAGCCCTTAGCTTGGCAAAGTGTTGGTTTGCCAAGCTCATCATAGGGAATCAAGTTAAAAGCTAAATATCCACAAACCAGGGTAAAAGCCTCAGAACAAACTTCATTGGCAGGTTTAGTTTAGCAACAGGAGCAACAAGCTATTAACCATGTTGTGCTGGGCACATAACCAATTGGTTATGCACCTCAGACACACAACAGGAATAGATTCAGCAGCACATTTTAAAACCCTGGATTTGTTTCCAAGCAAATCACTTTATTTAGCTAGAAAAGCCTTAGACCAACATCACAGGCTTGGAATTTAGGTAAATTTCACCATTCTAATTAGCTTTCCAACATTTGGTTGCTGGGCACATGACCCATAGGTCATGCACCTCAACACAACCAGCAGACCAATTGATAGTTAGGGCAATATAAAGCACCACAAATCATTTTCCTAGCTGCAACATCTAGGAATCATATTTTGCTCAAGCAAATTCACCACTGAATCTTGCAACATAGCAAGACTCACCATCACATATTTATCATGGTTAAACAAGTGACAGAAGCAAACACAGCAGCATATCCATCACAGGACCAGGCACAGAAGCTAAATAAATCTAGGAATTCAGTTAGACACCATCAACATTGTGATATCATAAATCACAGGAGGGGAACCTAGCACACCATGATACAGAAGCTAACTGAAAGCTTGCAACATGGCAAGTTTCAGAGCAACACTCTGTCAGAGTAATACCCTGACAGAATAGTGGACACAACATCAGCATCATCGATCAAGCATCCTACCACTGAACAGAAACCACTAAATCAAGCTAGCAACAGCTAACAGCATCACAGTGCAAGGTCTGTGAGCTTGGTTCAGTGATCTTGACCAGTTGGTCAGAGACCATGGCTAGAGAAGAAGGAGAAGATTAGAGGGGAGGAGAAATCATGCTCACCATCGCCTGGGTGCTCGTCTGGATGGCATGGCAGGGCAGTGCCTGCGCGGCCGGCCAGAGGCTGCTCAAGGAAGACTTCACCGAGCACACACCAGGAGCACCACACCACGGCGCTTCCACCGGCGAGTACTCACACATCACAAGCACCAGAGGTGGCACAGCAAGCACAGAAGAGAAGGCTCGGCGAGGCATCAAATCGGAGGCGACCGACGACGGCAGAAACCAAGGGGAAGTCACCCCAGATCTCCCCGAAGAGGAAGCTTCTGTCAATTCCAACTGGAGGAGATGGTAGAGGGAGTTGGGGCGACGGATTTGCCCGAAACATTGGCGGCGAAGGCCACCGGAGATGGCCAGATTGGCCGGGCGACGGCGGCGGCGATTTAGGGATTCGCCAGAGAGCTCGAGGAGGAGAGGGGGAGAGTGAGGGGGCTGGGCTGGGTCGGTTGACCGACCCAGACCCGAGCCGGTCTGGCTTAACCGAGCCGGGTGGGTCGGTTGAGTCAAATGGGCCAAAGCCCATTTGTTAAATCAAATTTAAATGCTGTTTTCTTTTGAATTAATTCAAATTCAAAATTAAAATAACATTGATTCATTTAACCTTATAAAATAACCTCTTGTTCTTTAATGAATTAAATATCTAAATAAATCATGTTTCTTATTTCATTCCTCAAATCAAATATTAAAATCTTTTAATTTCCATTTTCCAAAAATCCTAATTGTTATTAATTATAATAAAAATTAAGTTTCTTCTTTACTAATTAACCCTTTTCTTTTCAAATAACTTCAACAAAAGTTTTATAACTTAAAAATTGATTTCAAACCTTAATTAATTATTTTAATACATAATTAGGGTAAACCACACAAATAGTACTTTGTGTTCTATTAAAACACTTTAACCCTACCAAGTCTTGGGTAAAACACACAAATAAGAAAACAAAGACAAAGAATCACCATGCATTGCATATCATTGCACATAGCATCCATTTGCTTCTTTAAACATTGTCCTTACCGGACAATGATTGAATTCTTGTAGAACAAGGAGATCAGGAGTATCGCCAAGTATCCGACTCCATTACCTTTCAGTCACAAGGCAAGTTTATCTTGCTCATATCTCTTGATTGCACTGGTTTTGAAACTTTTTGCAAAGTGTTGACTCCAAACTCTAACATTTCAAAAGGAATGGAAAACCTATTTTCATAAGTAATATGAATAGTGGTTATCGACCAGTGGTGATAACCTAGGATGGCTGGCAGGTGGAACCACGGTAAGATTGTGGTGGTGGAGGTTCCACTTGCACGGGAAAGTAAACCTAGGATTAACTACCAATGCCATAGTTATTCTAGCGCCGTAAAAACCGTGTCATCCAAGAGACTTGGAATGGGACGGGAAAGTCAGCTGTATCTTCTCTCGTTCGCATGTCAACGGGCAGCCAGTTGCCCGCCGCGGTAGATCTTGCGAGACTACTTGCATATGGGTGGGACACCTAAGTTCTCACGGCACTGGTGTCTATGATGGTCCGCAAGGGACGCCTAGGTACTTCATCGTTGGGGGTGAATATCAATGGCACAACCTGCTTGCGTGAATTGGGTGGGCATGCGTTGTGCGGAGAAGGCAGTGATTGGCTTGGATCAATGACTGGGCCCCACACCATGGAAGTGTGGACGGTAATGTACGCCCGGTTGTGCAGCAGGGCTTTGATCTCTTTTGGAAGTACACACCTCTGCAGAGTGTAAAAAGATGTGACATGTTACCCCTTGTTCCGGGAAGGAGTTGCGAACGCCGCAGGAAAGGTGCTCTCAAGGAACTAATACCCTGTGTTGGCTGTTGGGCATAGTTTTCTAAAGTAAAAATAACCATTCAAGAAACCCTTGATAAAACCTTGCATTGGCCTACAACTCTTTTGGGTCCATGGCTATAGATAGTGCATATCACACAACTTCTTTCTAAAGAAACTTGCTGGGTAACACTCGTTACTCACCCCAATCTCTTAAACCCTTGCTAGACTGTGAAGAGCTTGATTAGGCAACTCTGAACGCCATCGGAGGCCAGCAGGACATCTTCTACGAGGAGCCAGATCTTTCTCGCGGAGTCGAAGGCGTGGATTACTTCATACGCTATGGAGCGTCTTTCGGCGAGGACTCAGAGTGAAGACTGTCTAACTAGTAGAATAGCTCCGTAGTCAAAGAACCGAGCAATTGTAGTATAGGAATAAGTTGTTGAGTTGTTCACATGTTTAATTATTTGAAGCTTTCCAGTTGCTGTAAACACTAAGCACTTGAGGTGTTCTCTTATGGGGAGCGTTTCGTTATCATCATGCTTTGGTTTGTAATAATTTGAAGTTCAGCTTGTATTTGGGCCCGCAATGTTTCTGCTGTACCATTCTGTGGGATGTAATATTTGTGGAGGCATGTTCCGCAAGTGTTATATCAACGACTTGCATACTACAACATGCAGTGGTATGCTGGGTCACCGCAGCTGGTATCAGAGCAATTGCTTTGACCTTAGGTTGGAAACCTAGTAAAGGGATAGAACCTGTAGGAGTCTACTAGCAACGGTAAAGAGTTCTCTAAATCTATGATGGTTATTCACTTGGGAATAAGATAGTCATATTTTTAGTGTTACAATTCTTTATCATGATGCATCATACTAATTCTATGTCCTATTCTTGTAACAGCTATTATGGCATCGAGAATTCCAGCACGCACCGTTTGGTCACAGAGGAAGACTCTGGAAGACTATGAGGGAACTTTGACTGATCAGTTAGGATCACTACTATGGGCTTTTGGACTCAGCACCGACATCCCTGTTAAGACCTGTACTTACAAGGATGACAGGACTGCGGTCAAGTACCGTGTCGTGATCATGCTACCAGATGGATTAGCACCTAGTCCAGTTCAGCCTTCCGGAGAAGGAAGAGGAGAGACTGCAGCTTATCACGAGGCGGTAGTGCGAGCTATTGCGACTATCAGGGAGTACAGAGCGGTGGAGTTAGCAGGTACCACTTTTACTGCTATTCCTCATGACTCACTGATGGATAAGCCGGGAATTGATCACGATGTTCTGGTAAAGAAGAAGCCGAAGTTGGCAGCCAGACTTCTTGATAGGTATAGGAAGATGGTGGGATCACTGTATAACACCCACCAGGTCATTGTGGAGGACAAGGCGGAGATGCTTGATGACCTCACAGACACTACTAGGAGGCAGGAGCGAGCACAGATGACTAGGCAGGAGTCGGAGGGATCACACTTCTCACCGGTTGTGGGAACACACAGTTACCCGACACAGCCTAGACCTTCCAAGTATTCACTCACTCTAGAGCCTATACATTACCCAGTTATCACTTCTAGTATGGAGGCGCAGCAGGGTCTCAAGGGGCTCTCGGAGTCCAAGCTTCCCATTGAGAACTCTGATGGGTGGAGGTTTGACTGGCAGGGAGATGGTCAGCAGTATACTAGCTCGTATGGAGGGACAGCTCATGCGGCAGGAGGAGGAGATGCCGTAGTCACTCCTGTTGTATCTATGAATGCAGCTAGTGCTAGTAGTATGTTGTAATAATAAGAGAGACAGTAGAACTTTCCAGTCTCGATCTATGAGTGTACTCCACGTGTGAGAGTACGTGTTGTAATAATGACTTTGTATCGATTTGTATGTGTTGTATAGTATGTACCTTGTATTTGGTTTTCTTGCGATCTTCCATTTGGAGTTGGATTTCTGTTTTCCATTGTGTGACTAGTTTTGGGCATGAAGTGAAGCTCAGAAAGCATGGGCATGGTGTAATTATGAGATCTTCGCTTGATGTTACAGGACTAGAGGGGCTATGGATACGGGTGTAGCTGCCGAAACAGAAGAACAGCGCTTGGCGCAAGAAGCTCAAACGAAGGCAATGAATGACCAGCAGGCAGAAAGGGAAGCCAAAGCTAAGGCTGATCAAGAAGCTCAAGATCATTTACCACCACCACCATTCAGGCCTTTGGCTGAGCAAAGCTTTATGCAGTATATGCAGTTCATGTAAGAGACACAGAACAAATTTATGCAAGAGCTCATGGGGCATGTTGGAGCCAGAAGGGTTCAGGAAGCAAGAGGGGTAAGTCTTTCTGACTTCCTCAATGCAAAACCACTTCCCTTTGCTTCCGCGGTGGAACCTATAGATGCAGAAGACTGGCTCATGGACACTGAGAGAAAATTGAAGGCTGTGGGAGCCAATGATGAGGAGAAGGTTCGTTATGTTGTACACCTTCTATCTGGACCAGCCGCAGCATGGTGGGACAATGAAGTGACACTTCAACATCCGGAGAAGGTATTCTCTTGGGAAGAGTTTAAAGAAAAATTCCATACCTTCCATGTGCCAGAAAGTGTAGTTGAGCTGAAGAGGAGGGAATTTGAAGACCTCAAGCAGGGGAGTGCAACAATGATGGCTTATATCAAGGAGTTCACGAGACTCTCTCGTTACGCAAGTGACGAGGTGAGTACTGACAGCAAGAGGATGAAAAGGTTCCTCAGGGGACTGGATCCATACGCGGCAATGCAGTTGAAGTTGACTAAACCGCGTAACTTCCAAGAATTGATGGATACAACCATCACCTGGGAGAATGATTACAAGTTGGTTCAGATGAGTCGACTGAAGAGGGCCAAGACTGAGGCCAAGAGAGTTCAACCAACCCGAAGTACTCCAAACCTGAGTTTCAAACCCAGAGTCAGGACAGGAGGAGTTCCACCCAATCGAAAGGCATTCACACCAAAAGATCAGATCATCTGTCACAAGTGCGGACTTCCAGGTCATATGAAGAATGAGTGCGCGAAGCCGAGGATTATCTGTTATGCTTGTGGGAAGGAGGGGCATATTCATCCAGATTGTCCAAATAAACCAGCTGGTGGTTGGCCAGCTAACAGTGGAGGCAAGACAGGAGGAGGTGGACGACCTGCATCTGTAGGTGGCAGTAGCAGCAGGAATGGAAACGGGAAAAGAGGCTGGACTTTTGGGAAGCTGAATTGCACATCTCTGGAGGAAGCTAACAACTCTGAAACGGCGGTCATAGGTACGCTCAGCATCCTTACTCATCCCGGCAAAGTTCTTTTTGATACCGGTGCCACTACATCATTCATTTCCAAAGATTTTGTCAAAAAATATGGGTTAAGGTGTCAGGCGATAGCTCATCCTATGACTGTGGTGACGGCTGGGGGTAAACTTTTAGTATCCCAATTCAAACCAGACCAGGTCATTACGATCTGTGACTATCCTTATTTCGCCGATCTCTATGTTCTTCCACTTAAAACATTGAAGTTGTTTTGGGTATGGATTGGATGTCCGATCATGGAGCACACATTGACTGTGAAGAGAAGACTGTGTCAATCCGGAAGCCTGGACGTGGAAGGATCACTTATCAAGCAGATAAGCACACCCATGTAGAGATTGGAATTCAACTCAATTCTCTGAAGGAGGCCAAGTTAGAAGATATTCCAGTGGTTAACGAGTTCATGGATGTATTTCCCCAAGAATTACCGGGAATGCCACCGGATCGAGAGATAGAATTCACCATAGATCTGAAGCCAGACACAGCACCAATTTCTCAAGCACCCTATAAAATGGGTCCTAAAGAGTTGAAAGAATTGAAGGAGCAGCTAGATGAGCTAGAGAGTAAGGGATTTACCCAAGAAAGTATATCACCTTGGGGTTCGCCAGTTATATTTGTTGATAAAAGAGATGGAGGCAGAAGAATGTGTGGGGATTTCAGGAATCTGAACAATGTCACCATCAAAAACAAGTATCCTTTACCAAGGATTCAAGATTTGTTTGATCAAGTTCATGGAGCTGGGGTTTTCTCCAAGATTGAACTGAGATCTGGTTATCATCAAATTAAAATCAAGCCAGAAGATGTACCAAAGACTGCATTTGTCTCAAGGTATGGACATCATGAATACTTAGTTGTTCCTTTTGGTTTGACCAATGCTCCGGCAATTTTCATGAATTTGATGAACAAGATTTTCATGCCATATCTGGACAAGTTTGTGATAGTGTTCATCGATGACATTCTGATATACTCCAAGAATAAAGAGGATCATGCTAAACATCTCAGAATAGCATTGCAAGTGTTAAGGGAACATCAGCTGTATGCTAAATTCAACAAGTGTGAATTCTGGCTGGATCAAGTGGAATTTCTTGGTCATGTCAGTAGCAGGGAGGGGATTGCCGTGAATCCAAGCAAAGTTCAGTCAGTTTTGGATTGGCAAGCACCAACCAATGTGAAGGAAATTAGAGGTTTTCTGGGAATGGCCGGATACTATCGGAGATTCATTGAAGGATTTTCGAAGATAGCAGGGCCGATGACTAAGTTGTTAAGGAAAAACACTCCATCTGAGTGGTCTGAAAAGTGTGAAGAGAGTTTTCAAGAGCTAAAAAGGAGACTCACAACAACACCTATCTTAGTAGTACCAGAAACTGGAAAGGATTACATAGTTTACTGCGATGCATCCAAGAATGGATTGGGTTGTGTTTTGATGCAAGACCGTAAGGTAATTGCTTATGGTTCAAGACAACTCAAGCCACATGAAGTCAATTACCCAACACATGACCTAGAATTGGCAGCAGTTGTGTTTGCTCTCAAGCAATGGAGGCAATTTCTCTATGGAGCTAAATGTGAGCTATACGCCGATCACAAGAGTCTTAAATACTTCTTTACACAGAAGGAGTTGAACATGAGGCAGAAAAGATGGCTAGAGTTGATCAAGGATTATGATCTTACCATCAACTATACCCCTGGAAAGGCTAACGTGCTAGCCGATGCATTAAGTCGGAAGAGTACAGAAACACAACTAATGGATAGAGAACTTCCGGAGGAATCGCTCAAGGATCTTGTAAAAACTGGAAATACAATGTCTAGAAGTCAAATCTTTGGGAAGTATATTCACTATGAGGGTGATGGAGGAAAGACAAAGCGACTTGAAGTACACTATATACAGAAGACAAGATGAAGATCCTTTCATCACTGAAGAAATCCGCAGGATTGAAGAGGATAGACCATCTGAATTCCGTCTAGGTGATTTCAATTCACTCTGGTTCCAAAACAGAATTTGTGTGCCAGATATACCGGAGATCAAAGGACTAATTCTCAAGGAGGCTCATGAGACACCATACTCCATTCATCCGGGAAGTACGAAAATGTACATGGATCTCAAGGAGTTGTTCTGGTGGAATAACATGAAGCGGGATATAGCCAAGTATGTAGCAGAATGCCACACTTGCCAGAGAGTCAAGGCAGAACATCAAAGTCCAGCAGGGTTACTACAACCTTTGGATATTCCGGAGTGGAAATGGGAGGAAATCGGAATGGATTTTATTACCGGTTTACCTCTAACCAAGAGACATAAGGATATGATATGGGTGGTAGTTGATCGACTCACCAAAAGTGCACATTTCTTGGCTGTGAATCAGAAAGATAGTGCAGAAAAGTTGGTAGAAATTTATGTTAAAGAAATCGTCAGCAAGCATGGAGTGCCCAAGAAGATCGTCTTTGATAGAGGGTCTATTTTTACATCAACATTCTGGAGAAGTCTACATACAGCACTGGGATCATAGTTGGATTTCAGTACTGCTTATCATCCTCAAACTGGTGGGCAAACAGAAAGAACAAATCAAATCTTGGAGGATATGCTACGTGCATGTGCTCTAGATTTTGGAGGTTCGTGGGATGAGCACTTACCGTTAGTAGAGTTTTCTTACAACAACAGTTATCAAAGCAGCTTGAAAGCAGCACCATTTGAAGTACTATACGGATGCAAGTGCAGATCTCCAATATGTTGGTTTGAGCCAGGAGGAAACCAAGAATTTGAAACTGATTTCATCCATGAGAAGCAAGGCATCATTGATACCATCCGTGACCGTTTGAAGATAGCCCAGAGTAGACAAAAGAGTTATGCAGATCAAAAGAGGCGGACATGGGAGCCCAAAGTAGGGGATATGGTTTATTTAAAGGTTAGTCCTATGAAAGGAATCAAGAGGTTCGGTATTAAAGGGAAGTTAAGCCCAAGATATATTGGACCATTCAAGATTTTGAGTCAGAATGGAAGCATTGCTTTTGAATTGGAGCTTCCAGCAAAATTGAAACAAGTTCACAATGTTTTCCATGTTTTCCATGTTTCCCAACTTCGAAAGTGTCTGAAAGCACCTGAAGACTCTATTACACATGATGACCTAGATCTTCAAGCAGACTTGACTTATGAGGAGAAGCCAATAAAGATCTTAGAGGAGAACTGGAAGAGGCTTCAGAATCGTGCAATAAAGTTCTGCAAAGTGCAATGGAAACATCATTCTGAACGTGAAGCAACTTGGGAAAAAGAAGAGGATTTGAGACAAGCTTATCCAGAACTCTTCAGGTACACAAAGTTTTAACTTCGGGATGAAGTTCTGATAAGAGGGGAAGACTGTAATATCCCAGCATTTAGGATCAAACGAAGGGTAGAAATAGGACCTTTTGTGCATTTATGCATCTAAAAACCTGAGTAAATTTTTCGCAAAGTTCAAAAACCTGAGAGAGCAAAGCTTCTTTCTAATCACCTTTAGAGTTAGGGGTTATTAGAATGCTATGGGCTTTGTTATGATCTCTTGATGTTGTTATTTAAGTGAATTATGAAGTTCATTTTGATTGTTGAATAATCCCAAATTTGAATTTCTAAACATTAATAAAGAAATAACTCAATTATAAATTGAGTTGGATAAAAGAAATGGAATAAGAAAATAAAACAAACTGAAATGTTACTTTATTAATATTAAACATTTATACAATGTCTTTACATCTTAGAAAATTGAAAAGAAGATTACAATAGTGATGAAAATAAAAAGAAACCTAATTCTAAACTATCTACAATAGTCTTCATGAACTCCATCTTCTAAGTCTTCTTAATCTGCAACCTGCAAAACAAATCAAACCAACAAAAGAAAATAGATTGAGAGTTAGAATATATTACTCTCAGACTATGGCAAATAGTTTGCCATTTGCATCATTGAGTTTGCATGACCAAGTGAAGTATCTGTTCTATTTAATCACTGGGGGTACAAAGCAGTAGAGTGCCTAGCAGTTTCACAGCACGGCTAGGGGTGGATGAGATCAAACTGAGTGAAGTACACAGGCACACAGCACACAAGCAGCTCAGTCACAGGACTGGGAAGCTGGAGCTGGCAGCACCACAGCTGCTTGCAAACCAAGCAGTCGACTAGATGAGCATCACCAGGAGAAGCAGCTCCCATTCGACCAGCAGGGAAACATCACCAAGAACATCACAAGTTCTTGCACAGCACCACTCAAACACTAGAAAACGTCCAGCAAAACCATGAGGATGGATTGAAGCTCAAGATCAAGCCCAGGAGGAGAAGGACAAGTAATCAGCAGCAAGTCCAGGAGGAGAAGGACAAGCCCAGGAGCTAAACCAGAAGGAGAAGGCAAGCAAGGAGCAAGCCATCATCACCAGCAAGTAACAGCAGCAGATAATAGTACCTTTGCTGCAAAACTTCAGGCATCAGGTAGGATTGATCACCTCACAACACCACACTGCTAGAGCATGGTTTGAGCATGTGTATCATATATGAAAAGCCTCAGAACAACCAGGGTAAAAGCCTCAGTTTGGCAAAGTGTTGCTTTGCCAAGCTCATCATAGGGAATCAAGTTAAAATCCAAATATCCACAAACCAGGGTAAAAGCCTCAGAACAAACTTCATTGGCAGGTTTAGTTTAGCAACAGGAGCAACAGGCTATTAACCATGTTGTGCTGGGCACATAACCAATTGGTTATGCACCTCAGACACACAACAGGAATAGATTCAGCAGCACATTTTAAAACCCTGGATTTGTTTCCAAGCAAATCACTTTATTTAGCTAGAAAAGCCTCAGACCAACATCACATGCTTGGAGTTTAGGTAAGTTTCACCATTCTAATTAGCTTTCCAACATTTGGTTGCTGGGCACATGACCCATAGGTCATGCACCTCAACACAACCAGCAGACCTATTGATAGTTAGGGCAATATAAAGCACCACAAATCATTTTCCTAGCTACAACATCTAGGAATCATATTTTGCTCAAGCAAATTCACCACTGAATCTTGCAACATAGCAAGACTCACCATCACATATTTATCATGGTTAAACAAGTGACAGAAGCAAACACAGCAGCATATCCATCACAGGACCAGGCACAGAAGCTAACTAAATCTAGGAATTCAGTTAGACACCATCAACATTGTGATATCATAAATCATAGGAGGGGAACCTAGCACACCATGATACAGAAGCTAACTGAAAGCTTGCAACATGGCAAGTTTCAGAGCAACACTCTGTCAGAGTAATACCCTGACATAACAGTGGACACAACATCAGCATCACAGATCAAGCATCCTACCACTGAACAGAAACCACTAAATCAAGCTAGCAACAGCTAACAGCATCACAGTGCAAGGTCTATGAGCTTGGCTCACTGATCTTGACCAGTTGGCCAGAGACCGTGGCTAGAGAAGAAGGAGAAGATTAGAGGGGAGGAGAAATCACGCTCACCATCGCGTGGGTGCTCGTCTGGATGGCATGGCAGGGCAGTGCCTGGGCGGCCGGCCAGAGGCTGCTCAAGGAAGACTTCACCGAGCACACACCGGGAGCACCACACCACGGCGCTTCCACCGGCGAGTACTCACACATCACAAGCACCAGAGGTGGCACAGCAAGCACAGAAGAGAAGGCTCAGCGAGGCATCAAATTGGAGGCGACCGACGACGGCAGAAACTGAGGGGAAGTCACCCCAGATCTCCCCGAAGAGGAAGCTTCCGTCGATTCCAACTGGAGGAGATGGTAGAGGGAGTTGGGGCGACGGATTTGCCCCAAGCATCAGCGACGAAGGCCACCGAAGATGGCCGGATTGGCCGGGCGACGGCGGCGGCGATTTAGGGATTCGCCAGAGAGCTCGAGGAGGAGAGGGGGAGAGTGAGGGGGCTGGGCTGGGTCGGTTGACCGACCCAGACCCGAGCCGGTCTGTCTTAACCGAGCCGGGTGGGCCGGTTGAGTCAAATGGGCCAAAGCCCATTTGTTAAATCAAATTTAAATTTCAAATTTAAATGCTGTTTTCTTTTGAATTAATTCAAATTCAAAATTAAAATAACATTGATTCATTTAACCTTATAAAATAACCTCCTGTTCTTTAATGAATTAAATATCTAAATAAAATCATGTTTCTTATTTCATTCCTCAAATCAAATTTTAAAATATTTTAATTTCCATTTTCCAAAAATCCTAATTGTTATTAATTATAATAAAAATTAAGTTTCTTCTTTACTAATTAACCCTTTTCTTTTCAAATAACTTAAACAAAAGTTTTATAACTTAAAAATTGATTTCAAACCTTAATTAATTATTTTAATACATAATTAGGGTAAACCACACAAATAGTACTTTGTGTTCTATTAAAACACTTTAACCCTACCAAGTCTTGGGTAAAACACACAAATAAGAAAACAAAGACAAAGAATCACCATGCATTGCATATCATTGCACATAGCATCCATTTGCTTCTTTAAACATTGTCCTTACCGGACAATGATTGAATTCTTGTAGAACAAGGAGATCAGGAGTATCGCCAAGTATCCGACTCCATTACCTTTCAGTCACAAGGCAAGTTTATCTTGCTCATATCTCTTGATTGCACTGGTTTTGAAACTTTTTGCAAAGTGTTGACTCCAAACTCTAACATTTCAAAAGGAATGGAAAACCTATTTTCATAAGTAATATGACTAGTGGTTATCGACCAGTGGTGATAACCTAGGATGGCTGGCAGGTGGAACCACGGTAAGATTGTGGTGGTGGAGGTTCCACTTGCACGGGAAAGTAAACCTAGGATTAACTACCAATGCCACAGTTATTCTAGCACCGTAAAAACCGTGTCGTCCAAGATACTTGGAATGGGACGGGAAAGTCAGTTGTATCTTCTCTCGTTCGCATATCAACGGGCAGCCAGTTGCCGGTCGCGGTAGATCTTGCGAGACTACTTGCATATGGGTGGGACACCTAAGTTCTCACGGCACTGGTGTCTATGATGGTCCGCAAGGGACGCCTAGGTACTTCATCATTGGGGGTGAATATCAGGGGCACAACCTGCTTGCGTGAATTTGGTGGGCATACGTTGTACGGAGAAGGCAGTGATTGGCTTGGATCAATGACTGGGCCCCACACCATGGAAGTGTGGACGGGAATGTACGCCCGGTTGTGCAGCAAGGCGTTGATCTCTTTTGGAAGGACACACCTCTGCAGAGTGTAAAAAGATGTGACATGTTACCCCTTGTTCCGAAAAGGAGTTGCGAACGCCGCAGGAAAGGTGCTCTCAAGGCACTAATACCCTGTGTTGGCTGTTGGGCATAGTTTTCTAAAGTAAAAACAACCTTTCAAGAAACCCTTGATAAAACCTTGCATTGGCCTACGACTCTTTTGGGTCCATGGCTGTAGATAGTGCATATCACACAACTTCTTTCTAAAGAAACTTGCTGGGTAACGCTCGTTACTCACCCCAATCTCTTAAACCCTTGCTAGACTATGAAGAGCTTGATGAGGCAACTCTGAACGCCATCGGAGGCCAGCAGGACATCTTCTATGAGGAGCCAGATCTTTCTCGTGGAGTCGAAGGCGTGGATTACTTCATACGCTATGGAGCGTCTTCCGGCGAGGACTCAGCGTGAAGACTGTCTAACTAGTAGAATAGCTCCGTAGTCGAAGAACCGAGCAATTGTAGTATAGGAATAAGTTGTTGAGTTCTTCACATGTTTAATTATTTGAAGCTTTCCAGTTGCTGTAAACACTAAGCACTTGAGGTGTTCTCTTATGGGGAGCATTTCGTTATCATCACGCTTTGGTTTGTAATAATTTGAAGTTCAGCTTGTATTTGGGCCCGCAATGTTTCTGTTGTACCATTCTGAGGGATGTAATATTTGTGGAGGCATGTTCCACAAGTCTTATATCAATGACTTGCATACTACAACATGCAGTGGTATGCTGGGTCACCGCATATTTGAAGATGCTTGTATTTACAAGAAAGTAAGTGGGAGCGCTGAGACTTATTTCTAATGATTTATGTAGACGACATATTGGTCATTGGAAATTATGTATTTTTCTTCATATTTATGAAGTTTTCATTAAAATTAGTTTTTGATGAAAGACTTAGATAAAACCAGAATATTAAGCATCAATATCTATGCAGATAGATTGAGGCACTAATATTGTTTTGCCATAATACATAGATGAAATATTGAATTTGTTCAATATGGAAACAACAAAGAACGGTTCTTGTTGCATGGAAGAGGTTGGAGCAAGAATCAATTGTATTGACACTTGATGAGTGAAACCACAAGAATGATTTTATCAATCTTGTATAGCATGGTATGTTGATCCAGACATGTCCGATGCTCTAAAAGGTTACGAGCATTCATATGATGATCATTGGACAATAGTAAAGATATTCTTATGTACTTTAGAAGAACTAAGAATATGTTCTGTATGCAGAAGTGACAAATGGTTCATTGGAATGTGTTACATTGGCTTTGACACATATACAGATAAAATTTATTCTCAATTTTAGGCTATTTGTTTTGAGTTATAAGGTGGCACAATAAGATGGAAGAAAGTTCCATGATGACTTGGATGAGTTCCAATGTTGAACATTGTGACAGATACTGCAACGAAGGCTTAGTATATAACTGCTCTAGAAGCAGCAAAAGAACTAGGTGTAGTTCCAAGTGTGCTAGTACTATGTAGTTCTATTGTATGACAATAGTGACAACATAGTCTCGGCCAAGAAACAAAAGGTCTCACCAGAAGACCAAGTTTATACGATGCCATCTCATGTCAAGATGAGTAATGCGTGATGACGCAAAAGATATGCAAATATATACGGACCTGAAAGTGTCAGATCCGTAGATAAGGTTTACCACGTGCAACGTGTATAAATAACACCGGAATGCCATAGGTGTTAAAGGCACGAGTATTGACTAGATTATTGACTCTAGTGCAAGTGGGAGACTGAAGGAAATATGCCCTAGAGGCAATAATAATATTGTTATTATCATATTTCTTGTTCATGATAATGTTTATATTTCATGCTAGAATTGTATTAAGTGGAAACATTAATACTTGTGTGGTTTATGAACAACACCGTGTCCCTAGTATGCCTCTACTAGACTAGCTCAATGATTAATGATGGTTAAGGTTTCCTAACCATAGACATGAGTTGTCGATTAATAATGAGGTCATGTCATTAGGAGAATGATGTGATGGACAGACCCAATTTAAGCACAGCAATTAGATCATGTCATTGCGTTCACAATTGCGTAGCTTTTCCTATGCCAGTATCCTATTCCTTAGACCATGAGATAATGCCACTCCCTGGTACCGGAAGAGAGTTTTGAGGTCATCAAATGTTATCCTATGAGAGGGTGATCATAAAGGTGTCTCTCAGGTAATCGAAAAGTACTTATTGGGTTGCATGTATCGAGATGGGATTTGTCCCTCCCATGTCGAAGAGATATACTCCGGGCCCACTCGGTAATCAATATCATACACCGTTTGCAAACGCGTGATTAATGAGTTTAATCACAGGGTGATATTGGATTACGGAACGAGTAAAGAGTACTTGCTGCGAACGAGATTGAACTAGGTATGGTGATACCGACGATCGAATCTCGGGCAAGTAAAATATCACGAGACAAAGGAATTTGTATACAGGATTAATGAATCCTGACATCGTGGTTCACCGATAATGATCTTCGTTGAATGTGGGAGTCAATATGGATTTCCAGATCCCGCTATTGATTATTGATGGTGATCATGTCCACACATTCTCGAACCCGTAGGGTCACACACTTAACGCTCATCGACGCTAGGGTAGTTTTGGGATTTATAGAAATTGTTTCGTAGAGTTACAGAATTGTTCCGGGAAGACGATTAATGATTTATTAATTAGTTGAATTAATAAATGTTAATAGATATATTTATTTATTGGAAATAAATAGGGCTAAAAATAGTCTATGCAAAGTTTTGCTAATGGACCTATTTAGTAGCTCCATCTAGACAAACTGCAAAAAGAAAAAGGCAAAGAAAAAAAAGGGAAGGCGGGGGCACATGGGCCAGCCAGGGGCCGGCCGCATGCACCACGGCCCGCCTCGGCCGATCGCTGGCTGGCTGAGCTCGCTCGGCTGGGCCGCGGCTGGGCTGCAACAGGCTGGGCTCACGCCAGGCCCCAGCACCTTGCGCCAGGCCTCGCTCCCGCTGGCTCGGGCATCGATCGCCAGGACCGCGACCTGGCTTGCCTGTTCGCTGGCCAGGCGCCCAGGGCCGCTCGCGCGGATGCGCCTCGATGCGCCAGGTGAGGTGCTTGTCGCCAGCCGCACTCGCCATGCAACCGATTAGATCGATTCGGTGGGCGGCGGTTTCCTGCGAGAGGTGAAAAGAAAGTTAGGTTTTATCAAGAAACCTGCTCGTCCGCCTATAAGAGGGAAGAGTACGGACGCGGCCAGGAGACCGAAAATTGTTTTCAGCCACCGCAATGTTGTCTCTCCTGTAGCTCTTTCTTGCCCTAGTTTGACTAGATCTTTGCCTATCTTCTTCCACCTCGCGCGCGTAGGTGAAGCCCTGCCCACAGATAATCTCCACCATAAGCACCACGCCGTTGTGCTGCTGATCCCATCTACCACTCCACCATGCCTTGCTGGTCCGAGGAGGAGGAGTCGTCGTTGCGCTGTACGTGTGCAACGCTCGGAGGTGCCGCCCATTGTGGCGCTTGGATCGGATCGGATCGCGAGGAGGAGACGCTAGTCCGACTATGCTGACCACGTTCATCAGAACGTTTCCGATGTGCGATCTACAAGGGTATGTAGATCTGATTTCCCCGCTCGTTGTTTTGCATCTCGTAGATCAGATCTTGGCTGATTTTGTTCATCTTCATAGGAAATTTTTTGTTTTCTATGCTGCGAAACCCTTCACAATCTAGATTACCCCACACTGTCACCTTGAGTGCACTAGACGGTTCTAGACAAACACCACTATTTCATAGAGACATCCAACTCAAATCATAACTCATGATAAGTATTATTGTAAACTTTAGCCTAAGAGACACACATAATGCGCACACTGTCACCTTCACATCATGGGACAAGGTGTCTCCGGAGATTATATTAATAAAAGCACTTGAGTAGCATAATAGATGAAGAGCAACATCTACCAATTCAACTAGATTACAAAGCTCATGATCACATATAGATCACATCATAGGAGAGAGATCAACACATAGCTACCGGTAGAGCCCTCAGCCTCGGGGGAGAACAATTCCCTCCTCATCATGGGAGTCAGCAACAACTATGGAGATGGCGGTGGAGTTGATGGAGATAGCTCCGAGGAAAATTCCCCATCCCGGCAGGGTGCCGGAACAGAGGCTTCTGTCCCCCGAAATTGGTCTTCAATGGCGGCGGCACTGTGGAACTTTTCATGGATGGAGGCCGATCTATTTAGGGTTTTCGCGTCGGAGGCAATTTATAGGCGGAAGGGCAATGTCAGGGGGTGGCCCAAGGGCCCACACCACCTAGTGGCGCGGCCAGGGGGACCCACGCCACCCCATGGTGTGGCCAGCCCCTGGCCCTCCTCTGTCTCTACTTTAGACTCCGTCTTCGTATCGGGAAAAATATGAAGTTTGGCTTTCGTTTCGTCCAATTTCGAGAATATTTCCTGTGTAACTTTTCTAAAATATAAAAACAGCAGAAAACAGGAACTGGCACTGTGGCATCTTGTTAATAGGTTAGTTCCAGAAAATGCATAAAAATGCCATGAAGTGTAAATAAAACATAAAGCAATTGGTGTAAAACAAGCATGGAGCATTAAAAATTATAGATACGTATGCAACGTAGCACGCACCATCCAGGATCTCAAGCAGGAGATCCGTCTAGGGATCTCCTTCTCCATTCGCAATGGAGAAGGCACCCTATTCTGGCTAGACCCATGCGGGTGGAGTATCCCAGCCTATTTGCGATTTGCTCTGACCCTATGCTACTGGTTGCTTCTGTCGTGCATGAGGGGACATGGAACATTGCGTTCCGGAGAACATTTGGCATGGAGGAGGCCGCTGCATGGGTTGAGCTTAGAGCATGACTTCCCCCTCCCTCTCTACATCTTTGGATAGTGTTGCTTGGATATTGACCCCTTCGGGGATCTTCTCGATTAGTTTAGCGTATACGGCCCTATTTTGAGGGCCCTCCTTACCTTGGATGACACCACTTTGGAAGGCCTGATGACCCACAAGTATAGGGGTGTATCGTAGTACTTTCGATAAATAAGAGTGTCGAACCCAACGAGGAGCAGAAGGTGTTGACAAGTGGTTTTGGTCAAGGATTCACTGTAAATACTAGCAAACGGGTTTTCAGGGGTATTTGGTAATGAAAATAAATAAAGTGCGAGTAAATAAAAGACAGTAGTAATAATTGCAGCAAGTGGCCCAATCCTTTCTTCAGCAAAGGACAAGCCGGTTGTGTAACTTATAATAACCAAACGTTCTCGAGGACACACAGGAGTTTCTGTCAAGTGCTTTCACTTCATACCGCTGAATAATCTTTGTTGGTTTGATAAGTGTTATGGGGGTGAACCTGTGCTAGCGCACTACCCTTACTAGGATAAATACACACTTGTGATTATACCCCTTGCAAGCATCCGCAAATACAAGAAAGTAATTAAGATAAATCTAACCACAGCCTTAAACTCTAAGATCCTACGCTCCCTGGTGCAATGGTTTCCCAATGGAGGTTTAGGTTTCTGTCACTCCAGCAACCCCACAATTGGTAGCCAAATACACAATGCATCTCACTAGGCCCATAAATGGTGAAGTATCATGTAGTCGACGTTCACATGATACCACTAGTGAAATAGCACCACAAAAAATAAATATCAAACCATTAAATATTACTCAACATAATTCCACTACTAACGACTTGACTTCTCCCATGTCCTCAAGAACTAAACGAACTACTCACAAGACATCATATGGATCATGATCAGAGGTGAAATAATGGTAAATAACAATCTGAACATAAACCTTAATTCATCGGTTCCACTCAATAGCATCAACCACAAGAGTAATCAACACCGGGAAAGTTTCCCCTAAGA
Source organism: Dactylis glomerata (assembly GCA_007115705.1). Classification (NCBI taxonomy): domain Eukaryota; kingdom Viridiplantae; phylum Streptophyta; class Magnoliopsida; order Poales; family Poaceae; genus Dactylis; species Dactylis glomerata. Next base: position 260,807 of record QXEO01001348.1, on the reverse strand, counting down.
ATTTAACAAGATTCAACTCAAGATGTTACAGCGGGATGGCGAGGTGAATGAGGAGATGAAGGTGCTGGTGATGGAGATGATGATGATCCCGATGAAGTCCGGTGCGATGGTGATGACGATGGCGACGATCTCTCCTCTCCGGGAAGGAATTTCCCTGGTAGATTTCTCTCTGTCAGAGAGCTTTTCTCTCTCTGGTGTTTTCCGCCCCGCAGAGGCGGTGGTGTCTATCTCTAAGCCCCCCCCCCTTGACTTAGGTTTTCGGAGACGATGAAGTACGCAAAGGGGCGAGACCTGAAGTGGGCCAGGGTGGCCTCACACCAGGGCGGCGCGGCCAGGGGCCAGGCCGCGCCCCCTATGTGTGAGCCTACCCCCTGGCTCCTCTCGACTCCTCCTTCTGGCTTCCGGAGTCTTTTGATAAAATATAATTTTCTGGTATTTTTCTGGAATTTTCCTGATCTTCCTAAATATGGTATCTTGATGGTCCTTTTCCAGCAGAATCCTGACTCTGGCAGCAAATCCTCCAATGATCATCAAACATGTAAAAACAGAGGAAACAACATAAGTATCATCTCTAAATATGAAATATATCAATGAATAACAGTAAATTATGAAACAAAATAGTGATGTAAAATGGACGTATCAACCCCCCCAAGCTTAGACCTCGCTTGTCCCCAAGCGAAAACTAAACTCGGTAAACATGACCATAGGTTTATGGAGTGAAGTGTCGATAATCAAAATACGGACAAGAAGCATCACATTCACCAAGACACAAGTTATAATAGACAACAACTTCCATTTATATAATATAGACTTGCAATAAGTAAAGGGAATCACATATAAAGATGCACAAAGTAAACTATAATTGGTGATGGCAAACCTTAGTTCTTGGTCAGAGAACAATAAACAAACTATACTAGCCTTTGAATGGAACCTTTTTAAAACAGAGCTAATATAGCGAAAACCATATGCTCAACAAGACAAACTTTGTGCATTCATAGAAAGCTTTCAAAGATATATTCCTTCAAACAAAAGCATTGTGCAAAGCAAGGAAGATAGTAAACATGATTAAACGGATCAACATATGGATGAGTGAAACATAACAACTCAAATGCTTGCTTGAGAAAGAAGGGAATAGGTTAACTCAACATGAAAGTAAAAGACAGGCCCTTCGCAGAGGGAAGCAGGGATTAAACATGTGCTAGAGCTTTTCATTTGTAAAACAGAGGTAAAAATTGTTTTGAGAGGTGGTTGCTTTTATCAACGACTAGCAACAGAGTTCTTGATATCTTCCATACTAAACAAGTGAGAGCGGTTCCAAGATGTTTGATTAATTGGCACATTGGTGCTCTTTTATAGCTTGGCACTCCTCCCCACCTTTTCCTTTCTCAAACCATGGCTAACCGATTCCATCGGGTGCCACCAACTTTCACATACCATGGAGGAGTGCTCTTTTCTTTTATTTTTTAGATTATAATGGTCTGACCAGCTCCCTTGCAAAATTAGTGACGAGCAGATGAGGCTGCCTAGTCGAGGGGTACTTAATTTAGTATCGAAGATAACAAACCCATCCACTATGTCCTCATGAGCTAAAAAGAATGGCACAAAATGAGAAGTATTTGAAGGTTTTTTTGAAAGGTAGCACATGAAAATTTACTTGGAATGGCTTGAAATGGCATGCATAGGAATTTATAGTGGACTCTTTGGAAGTGGCTTGGTTTTTAGGAGTTGGATGCACGAGAAGTATTTCCTCTCAGTACAGGTCTTTGGCTAGCAAGGCTGGGTAGCAAGCATAAGAGTTGCATGAAACAAACAAACATACATATAATAAGAACAATCATGCAAACTTCCTTGAAGGTACAACGGTTTTAACTTTGAGAATAATAATACTTATAAGCCAATCATGAAGGAAAACTGAAGTGATGTAACTACAAGCACTTCTTTCTTCTTTTCTACTCAAACCTCAAGGTAATGTTGCTACTGACCAAGCTAAGTTTGCCAAAACCAACCAAATTTACTCATACTCCCAAAGTGATACCAATACTAATCAACAAGACTAATCATATAAGAAACATTGCAAACTAAAATAAAGTGTGCGGAAAGTAAACGATAAAACTTCTCATTAATATTTCATTACCGCAACTCACACCAAGGGATACATAGATAACCAACTAAGGAGGATACTTCCAAACTGCAAACTATTCTATAGGATAATTTCTCTATTCATGATATGACTCTACTTGAAAAGTAAATGAGTAAAAGGTGATGATGTGATACCGCGGCACTCCCCCAAGCTTGGAACAAGCCAAGGGGATGCCAATACCGATGACGAATTACTCTTTTGGCGGTAATGGAATCAGCCTTGGATTAATAAAATATTCTAGCATTCGGCGAAGCCTGAGATTCTCATCTTGAAGCATCTCTACCTCCTTCTCCAGAACTCGATATTGAGCGCAAAGCTTGTCAGTGACCAGCATACCCTCTTTTATCACATGCATGGAGTTTAGATCCAAAACGTGTAGTGTTGGTCCCTGCATATCATGAGAAAAGATACATCTAGCTTTCGTTGGTCCTTCAAAAGTAGGGTTTCTTGCCCTTGGTCTTCCAACCTCCTGCTCTTTCTTCCGCTTGGGGTCTTGGTAATCATCTTCCCTAGGCCTTTTGCCCTTGTCGTCGCTTGAAGAGGCCATGGTGCTCCTAAATCTGAGATCAACTCCTGACAGAAACAACTCGAAACAAAACACGACGAGAAAATGATATACAGACCTCGGGGACTCCGGGGGGTTATATAGGCAAAAATTATACATCAAGACGAAATCACAGGAGGAAACCGGGATGGAAACGAGTTCCGAGGTGTTCTCACACTAGGGCGGCGCGGTCAGGGGTGGACCCGCGCCCCCTGTGTGTGAGGAGCACCCGGACTCCTTTTCCTGCCCGTTTTCGTCTTGTGATTTTTCATATTTAGTAAAAACAGCAAAAATAATAAAGGAAGAGTTTTTCGCGAACCTTTTCGGACTAGAACTGTTACCTATTCGAAAATGAACCCTGCAGGTTTCTGCAAATTGTCCTGGATGAATTCTTCTGGAGAAACTGTTTCAATAACATCAACATCTTCATTATAAGAATCTCCAGCAATATAATGTTTGAGTCTTTGCCCATTCACCACTTGTGTAGTGTCATCTTTCAATGAAGCAATCTTTATCGCACCTGAGCGGTACACTTCCACAATAACATATGGTTCTTCCCATTTAGAGAGTAATTTTCCTGCAAAAAATCTGAGACGAGACCTATACAATAGAACTTTCTCACCAACATGAAACTCTCTTTTAAGAATTCTCTTATCATGCCATTGCTTGACTTTCTCTTTGAAAAGTCTGGCATTCTCATAAGCTTCGTTTCTCCACTCATCTAGAGAGCTCAAATCTAACAACCTTTTCTTACCGGCGAGTTTAAAATCCCTATTAAGCTCTCTCACTGCCCAAAAAGCTTTGTGTTCTAATTCTAAAGGCAAGTGACATGCTTTTCCATAAACCATTTTGTAAGGAGACATGCCCATGGGGTTCTTATAAGCAGTTCTATAAGCCCATAAAGCATCATTTAACTTGCTAGCCTAGTTTTTCCTAGATCTATTGACAGTCTTCTGCAAGATAGACTTGATCTCTCTATTTGAAAGCTCTACCTGCCCACTAGTTTGAGGATGATAAGCAGAAGCAATTCTATGATTAACATCATATCTAGCAAGAGTTTTTCTAAAGCCACCGTGAATAAAATGAGAACCTCCATCAGTCATAAGATATCTAGGCACACCAAACCTAGGAAAAATAACATCCTTAAGCATTTTTAACGAGGTCTCACCATCAGCACTCTTTGTAGGTATGGCTTCTACCCATTTAGTAACGTAATCAACAGCAACAAGTATGTGGGTATAGCCTTTTGAAGGAGGAAAAGGACCCATAAAGTCAAATCCCCAACAATCAAATGGTTCAACAACAAGAGTATAATTCATAGGCATTTCATTGCGTCTAGAATATTACCAACTCTTTGACATTCATCGCAAGATAAAACATACCTTCTAGCATCTTTAAAGTGGGTTGGCCAATAAAAACCTGATTGTAGAACCTTTTGTGCGGTTCTATCTCCAGCATGATGTCCTCCATAAGCGCTTCCATGGCACTTCCTCAATATTTCTTGTTGCTCATATTCTGGTACGCATCTTCGCATAATACCATCAACACCTTCTTTATATAAGTGTGGGTCATCCCAAAAATAATGCCTCAAATCATAGAAGAATTTTCTTCTTTGCTGAGCTGTGAAAGTTGGAGGCAAATACTTGGAAACAATAAAGTTAGCATAATCAGCATACCAAGGAAGGTCTCGTGAAGTTACGTTTATTGCAGCCAACTGTTCATTCAGAAAACTATCATTAACAGGAATAGGATCAAAAGAAATTTTTTCCAATCTAGACAAATTGTCAGCCACAGGATTTTCAGCACCTTTCCTATCTACGATATGCAAATCAAACTCTTGTAAAAGTAACACCCATCTAATAAGCCTAGGCTTAGCATCCTTCTTAGTCATAAGATATCTAATAGCAGCGTGATCAGTATGAATAGTAACTTTAGAATCAACAATGTAAGATCTAAACTTATCACATGCAAAAACAACAGCAAGAAACTCTTTCTCAGTGGTGGCATAATTCTTCTGAGCAGCATCAAGAGTCTTACTAGCATAATGAATAACATTCAACTTATTATCTACGCGCTGTCCAAGAACAGCACCAATAGCAAAATCACTAGCATCACACATAATTTCAAAGGGTAAATTCCAATCAAGTGGTTGAATAATAGGAGCAGTAGTTAAAGCCTTCTTAAGAGTTTCAAAAGCTTCCTTACAATCATCATCAAAGACAAATGGTACATCTTTTTGAAGAAGATTAGTAAGAGGCTTTAAAATCTTAGAGAAATCTTTAATAAACTTCCTATAGAAACCAGCATGACCGAGAATACTACGAATACCTTTAACATCTCTGGGACAGGGCATTTTCTCAATTGCCTCAACTTTTGCTCTGTCAACTTCAATACCTCTTTCAGAAATTTTATGTCCAAGGACAATTCCTTCATTTACCATAAAGTGGCATTTCTCCCAATTAAGAACAAGATTAGTTTCTTCACATCTCTGCAAAACTTTATCAAGATTGTGTAAACAATTATCAAAAGAAGTTCCATAGATGGAGAAGTCATCCTTGAAAACCTCCAAAATTTCTTCACAAAAGCCATGAAAAATAGCAGACATGCATCTTTGAAAAGTAGTAGGAGCATTACAAAAACCAAAAGGCATGCGTCTATAAGCATAAGTTCCATAAGGACAAGTAAAACTGGTTTTCTCTTGATCTTCTTTTCTAACAGCAATCTGAGAGAAACCGGAATAACCATCAAGAAAACAAAAGTGCGACTTCTTAGACAACCTTTCTAACATTTGATCTATAAACGGTAAAGGATAGTGATCTTTCTTAGTAACCTTGTTAACTTTCCTATAATCAATGCACATCCTATAACCAACTACTACCCTTTGAGGAATAAGCTCGTTATTCTCATTAGGCACAACAGTCATACCTCCTTTCTTAGGAACACAATGAACATGACTAACCCATTGACTATCAGCAATAGGATAAATAATACCAGCATCAAGGAGCTTTAATACCTCATTTCTTACCACATCCTTCATCTTGGGAATTAGGCAGCGTTGATGATCCATAACCGGCTTCGCGTCTTTCTCCATGTTAATAGCATGCTGACATAAAGTGGGACAAATCCCTTTTAAATCATCAAGAGTATATCCCATAGCTCCTCGGTGTTTCCTCAATATCTCCAATAACCTTTCTTCTTCCTTTCCTGAAAGCTTAGAACTAATAATAATAGGATATATTTTCTTATCATCAATATAAGCATATTTAAGATCATCAGGTAAAGGTTTCAATTCAAAAACAGGATCTTCCTTAGGTGGCAAAGTGGTACCAAGATCCTCCACAGGTAAATTGTGCTTGATTAATGGTTGTTTACGAAGGAAAATATCATCAATCTCTTCTCTTTCCTTACTGAAAACATCGCTCTCATGATCTTCCATGAATTGCTGCAAAGCATTATTAGGAGCAAGAGCAATAGAAGCAAGCTGTTCAACTCGAAAATTTTCATTGGGCATGTTATTTTCATAAGAAGTCTTAGCAAACTTGAAAAAATTAAACTCATAAGACTCTCCATTAAACTTAGTGAAAATTTTCTCCTTCTTACAGTCTATCACGGCGCCACAAGTATTCAAAAAGGGTCTACCAAAAATAATAGGACAAGTTTTACTAGCCTCCTTACCAAGTACTAGGAAATCAGTGGGGTATTTAGTCTTACCGCATAAAACTTCCACATCTTGAACAATACCAAGAGGCCAAACAGTCTCTCTGTTAGCAAGCTGAACAACCACATCAATATCTTCAAGTTCACAAGCGCCAATCTCATGCATAATTTCTTTGTAAAGCTCTAAGGGAATGGCACTTGCACTAGCACCAATGTCACATAAACCATAATAGCAATGATCTCCAATCCTGACAGAAATAATAGGAACACTTGTTTTCCTATGCCTTTTAGGATGTGAGAGAATGTTAGAAGCATCTTCACAAAAAAGAATATATTCATCCCCTACATCTTTAGTAACAAGGTCCTTCAATATAGCTACAGGAGACTTAATAGTAATTTGCTCATCAGGCTCTACAGCTTTCTTTGTGCTTTTATTAGACACACTTACCAAAGTAGAATACTTTTTTACCTTAGCAGGGAAAGGTGTCTTCTCAAAATAAGGTTCAGGCACAATGCTATCAACAGTACAAACTTCAGTAGCTGCAGCAGGAATATGACTAATAGAATCTTTATAAGGCGCATGATATTTGTTCCAATCTTTCTTTGGAACATCAAGATAAGAGGCAAAAGCCTTAAGACAATTAGCAAGTATTTGAGAATCAAGACCATAAGCAATACTAACACTATGAAAGTCATCAGTTCCCATAAAAGTTTTAATGCATTCATAATCATAATTTATACCTAACTTCCTACCTTTGTCGTTTTCCCATCCTTCAGCATTTTCTTGGATACGGTCAAGGAGATTCCACTTAGCATCTTCCTTCATATGAGTAAATGATCCAAAACAAGAAGCATCCAAATAATCCTTATCAGGAAGAGTAAGCCTCGCATAAAAATTATCAATAACAATATTATTGGGGAGCTCATGAATGGGGCATTTGAGCACTAGTAACTTCAATCTCCCCCACGCTTGGGCAATACTCTCTCCATCATGAGGCCAAAAGTTATATATCCGATTACGATCTTTATGAATTTCACTTGGAGGATAAAACTTGGAATAAAAGAGAGGCACAATTTCCTCCCATGCAATAGATGGGCCATCTTTAAGCAGCCGATACCACTCCTCAACTCTGCCTTTCAATGATAAAGAGAATAGCTTCCTCTTGACCTGGCTCGGTGAAATACCTGCACACTTGAACAACTCGCATAATTCATGTATAAAAAGTAAGTGATCACCCGGATGGACAGTTCCATCTCCTGAATAGCAGTTATCCATAACACGCTCAACAATTTTCATAGGTATTTTAAAAGGATCTACTTGAGCAGGTGGTGGTGGTGGTGGTTCATCCATATGTACAGCAGTGGTAGAAGTGTTCCCAAATAGGAAACCAAATGGAGAATTCTCCATAGCAAAGTAAAATAAAAGTAAAAGACAAAAATAAAAACAATACTCACAACGACGGTTACCTTTACCAATTCCACTCTTCAATAGCGCTTCACTCCCCGGCAACGGCGCCAGAAAATAGTCTTGATGACCCACAAGTATAGGGGGTGTATCGTAGTACTTTCAATAAATAAGAGTGTCGAACCCAACGAGGAGCAGAAGGTGTTGACAAGTGGTTTTGGTCAAGGATTCACTGTAAATACTAGCAAATGGGTTTTCAGGGGTATTTGGTAATGCAAATAAATAAAGTGTGAGTAAATAAAAGACAGTAGTAATAATTGCAGCAAGTGGCCCAATCCTTTCTTTAGCAAAGGACAAGCCGGTTGTGTAACTTATAATAACCAAATGTTCTCGAGGACACACGGGAGTTTCTGTCAAGTGCTTTCGCTTCATACCGCTGAATAATCTTTGCTGGTTTTATAAGTGTTATGGGGGTGAACCTGTGCTAGCGCACTACCCTTACTAGGATAAATACACACTTGTGATTATACCCCTTGCAAGCATCCGCAAATACAAGAAAGTAATTAAGATAAATCTAACCACAGCCTTAAACTCTAAGATTCTACGCTCCCTGGTGCAATGGTTTCCCAACGGAGGTTTAGGTTTCTGTCACTCCAGTAACCCCACAATTGGTAGCCAAATACACAATGCATCTCACTAGGCCCATAAATGGTGAAGTATCATGTAGTCGACGTTCACATGATACCACTAGTGAAATAGCACCACAACAAATAAATATCAAACCATTAAATATTACTCAACATAATTCCACTACTAACGACTTGACTTCTCCCATGTCCTCAAGAACTAAATGAACTACTCACAAGACATCATATAGATCATGATCAGAGGTGAAATAATGGTAAATAACAATCTGAACATAAACCTTAATTCAACGGTTCCACTCAATAGCATCAACCACAAGAGTAATCAACACCGGGAAAGTTTCCCCTAAGAATTTAACAAGATTCAACTCAAGATGTTACAACGGGATGGCGAGGTGAATGAGGAGATGAAGGTGCTGGTGATGGAGATGATGATGATGATCCCGATGAAGTCCGGTGCGATGGTGATGACGATGGCGACGATCTCTCCTCTCCGGGAAGGAATTTCCCTGGTAGATTTCTCTCTGTTGGAGAGCTTTTCTCTCTCTGGTGTTTTCCGCCCCGCAGAGGCGGTGGTGTCTATCTCTAAGCCCCCCTTGACTTAGGTTTTCGGAGACGATGAAGTACGCGAAGGGGCGAGACCTGAAGTGGGCCAGGGTGGCCTCACACCAGGGCGGCGCGGCCAGGGGCCAGGCCACGCCCCCTATGTGTGAGCCTACCCCCTGGCTCCTCTCGACTCCTCCTTCTGGCTTCCGGAGTCTTTTGATAAAATATAATTTTCTGGTATTTTTCTGGAATTTTCCTGATCTTCCTAAATATGGTGTCTTGATGGTCCTTTTCCAGCAGAATCCTGACTCTGGCAGCAAATCCTCCAATGATCATCAAACATGTAAAAACAGAGAAAACAACATAAGTATCATCTCTAAATATGAAATATATCAATGAATAACAGTAAATTATGATACAAAATAGTGATGCAAAATGGACGTATCAAGGCCCCACTACCCCTGAAAACAAAGATCTTCGTATGGCAATTGCCGCGAGATTGTTTGCCTTCAGGGGTCGAGGTGGCCAAGAGACATGGACCGGGGGACGGGTTATGTCCATTACGCGGGATCCCCGACTCGGGAACCCACATAATGTTCACCTCTCCCGCTGCCTGGTTTCTGTGGAGCTTTGTCTAGGAGGCCCTGGGTCCTGCATGGCAGGCCCGGGACCTTGGCGAGTTCCTAGAAACCCAGGCAAACCGAACTGGGATGAGGCGCCGCCTCTTTTGGTTCATGTTCGCCGCGATGTCTTGGACCTTATGGACTACGCGTAATAAGATGGTTATTGAGAGAGTTTTCCCTCGACGTGCTTCTGACTCGGTGTTCAAAATGTTGGCTTCCTTGTAGCTGTGGTACCCGTTGTGTAGACAGCGGGAAAGGGAGCAAGTGGACGGCATGATTCGGGCCTTGCAGGAGGCGGCCCACCATCTTTCCATGCCGCCGGATTGACGAGCGTCACCACATCTTGGGGATCGCTCGTCCTTTTGTTGTTTTATGTTGGGCATGTTTGTGTTGTTGCCCCAGAGGTTTCATTTTCTTGTTTTATAACTTGTCGGTGAACCTTGTATGGATGTTGTTGCTTTATTTATAAAGCGGGGCGAAAGTCTGTTTCGAGGAGGAAACACGTTAAATACAACAATGAGATATGAATATAAAAAGTAACAATGTATTAGGCTAACCGTGAGATTCAATAAGGATTACAGGGAAGATGCAATCTGGGAAAGTTGCGACGCCTGCACCCTCGAAACCCTAGCCAGGGTCTAGGATGCCCTCCCAGCGAGGTCAACAATATCTTGCGCCTGTCCTGCTAGGCCGATGGTACAGCTTTACCATGTACGAGTGGCAGCCACGTAGGGAAAAATGAATTATAGCCACGGCCAACGAGTCCAAAATGTGCTCCTCCTCTCTCAGTGCCCTCATCGCTCATAAAGTCAATACTGTTTAAGAATGAAAGATTAAGAGAATGAACTGATGCTTTCATTGATGAATAAGGGGTATTTATACCCCTGGAATAATATGATGTAGTGACATCTTTATTCTCTATAAATGTATGTGGCAGATTTGCAATGTGTTGCAAATTTATGATTGAACTTAATGTTTAAATTTTCAAGTACGTAAATAATATTTCCACAAATCCATTGATTCAACAGAATCATTTAACATAAAAGCCTACATTTGTCGACATATATTTATTCTTAAAATTGCTAAAACCTTCAGGGCCCTGAACCAAAGTCCATGGCAGAGTGCCTCATGCACTCGTATATTGGTTCAACTAGAAGGAAGCAATTAAATAAGAATAGCACTCGCTCAACAAAAGAGAGGTATCTACCTTAATAATACCTACTTCTCATATGGATCTTTCCTCTATAAGATCAAAAACTTTTTGTTAATAACAAAAATAATGAGGTGGTGAAAAAGCGAGGCTTGTAGCACAAGGGTTCACGCAGAGACCCGACATCAATTATGATGCAACATACCCTCTTGGTATATGTGGATTAAGTTTCGATATTACTATTATTGGCAGTTACAAATAAATTATTCATGCAGTTGATGGATCCATACACATATGGATCACTCATTTTGGATACTTATATTAAAGTCCCTCCAGGGCTTAAATCCAAAAGAAAATCGCAACATGTATTTGTGTAAATCTTCAATAGTCACTCTATGACTTGAAGAGATAGTCGGAAAAATTATATGGTACAACCGACCAAGAGAATTCCTTGTTCATAAGGATTACTCAAATAATGATGATTGCTTACATGTATTCATAAAGAAAATCCCTAATTGGATTATACATGACCTTTGTACATGTAGATGACTTTATCATCAAATTATATACATGAAAGGTGCTTACAATCATCTTATGATGGAGATTTGGATTAAACCAAATACCAATCAGGTTCACAACTTGAGTATATCCCCTCGGGAATACATATTTATCAGTCTTCATGTATCCATAAAATGTGGTAGAAAGTAAATATGGATAAACCATATCAACACATATGGTCATACTATCCCTATCAAGGTACAAACCATTCATTAATGGTATCAATGATGAAGTGATATTGGGACCTGTTGTTCCATACCTCACAAACTTTATCATATCTGACAATACTTTTGTTGGTCAGTTTATTAAAGTGCAAAATCCAACCAAACGTTGGGTGAAGTAATATCCTTCGATATCTTCAAGGTACTCAATATATATATCTTGATTGATTCCTTCAGGAACATCAATGTATGATCATATTGTGACACACATAATTTGGCTAATTATTTGATGCCTATAAAGCCATATCATAGACTGAATTCATTAGAAGAGCCTGCTAAAGAAAGTCTTCAAAATAGACTCTAATGGCTTCACATAATGATTGACCACTTTCAAAATCATGTGGTTAGGATTCAACGGAATCAATATCATATCTATCAAGATAATGCACACTTGTATTACTCAAATCATATGAGTTATTAAGGAGATAACAATCACTATATGTTGTATCATTTTCTCCTTGTTTTTCCCACTGGATTTAAAGGAGTTTTAACAACATACCAAATACAACTCTCCTCATATTTTTTCCCACAGGGTTTTTGGGGGAGAGATTCTAAACATGATGACTTTCAAGATGACAGAATTTATAAAGAGCAGCATTGTTTACAAGGGCGTCCTCATGGATACGCAAGAAAGTTTTCGAGACTATCCGAGAATATCCTAAAGATTATACAAAGGATTTTCAAGATATGGCGTTGTCCAAGGGGGAGTGTTAGAAATAAAATAGCTTATCTCCTAAGCTAACTAGGCAGTTATTAGTTAGGTTAGCTTAGATCCTAAGCTAAGTAGACAGTTAGTTTTGGCCAAACGCCGCGTCCCTCCGAAAGGGCGCAAACCTTGTAAACCGCCTTTGATTGGCACCTGTTCCAGGGGTATAAATACCCCCTTATTCATCAATGAAAGCAACTGTTCATTCTCGACATATATCTAGAGTAAATATTGCAAATAGTGCAATATGATGTGCCAATGAAAACACCTTTAAAATCCAATGGGAAAAATATAAGGAGAAAACGATATGGCATATCTAGCACTTGTATTTATATTGTCTCATTAAAAACCTTTTATGAGAAACCAAAAGGGAAAACTCATGAAGGGAAAAAGAGTACAATATTATATGATCTGATGATCCTCAATGGGTTATCTCATATGGGAGTTTACTCCCCCTGAACTTTGCAAATCTTAAAGTTGTCTTATACAAATTCCATAAACATAATCATGGAATATATATTTGGTAAAGACAATGTGAAAAAAATCTGCTAGATTTTCACAAGATATGTTTGCAAAAGAAATATTTATATCTCAACTTTGAGAAATATTATTTTACGAGCAATTTGCTATGCAATATTGTTCCATATATAACCCATTTGCATTAGAGTAATACAAATGTGCATTATCTTGATAGATATGGTAGGTGATTCTGTTGAATCCTAACCACATCATTTTGAATGTGGTTAATCATTCTGTGAAGCCATGTAAATCTTATGATGCTTCAAAGTATAGTAATTATTCCAGAATGAATAATGAGGATAGAAAATAGAGTCTATTATGAAGATATCCTTGAGAAGGATATTCTAGTGACTTCAGTCCATAATATGGCATTTATTGGGATCAGATGATTGTAGTAAATATATGTATATTACACGATGGTAAAACCTTGATGTTCCTGAAGGAATTAATCAAGATATATATTTAGTGCCTTGAAGATACCGAAGGATATTACTTCACCCAATGTTTGGTTGGATTTTGCACTTTATTAAACTGACAACAAAAATATTGTCACATATGATGTAGTTTGTGAGGTATGGAACTATAGGTCCCAATATCACTTCATCGTTGATACCATTAATGAATGATTTGTACCTTTATAGGGATAGTATGACCATATGTGTTGATATGGTTTATCCATATTTACTTTCTACCACATTTTATGGGTACATGAAGACTGAAATATACATTTTCCCGAGGGGATATACTCAAGTTTGGTGAACCTGATAGGTATTTGGTTTAATCCAAATCTCCGTCATAAGATGATTGCAAGAACCTTTCATGTATTGTATATAATTTGATGATAAAGTCATCTACATATACAAAGGTCATGTATAATCCAATAAGGAATTTGTTTATGACTACATGTAAGCAATCATCATTATTTGAGTAATCCTTTTGAAAAAGGAATTCTCTTGGTCAGTTGTACCATATAATTTTTCTGACCATCTCTTCAAGTCATAGATTGACTATTGAAGATTTACACAAATATATGTTACGATTTTCTTTTGGATATAATCCCTGAAGGGACTTTAATATAAGTATCCAAAATGAGTGATCCATATGCGTATGGATCCATCAACTGCATGAATAGTTTATTTGTAACTGCCAACAATAATATTATCGAAACTTAATCCACATATACCAAGAGGGTATGTTGCATCATAATTGATGTCAGGTCTCTGCGTGAACCCTTATGCTACAAGCCTCGCTTTTTCACCACCTCATTATTTTTGTTATTAACGAAAAGTTATTGATCTTCTAGAGGAAAGATCCATATGAGGAGTAGGTATTAATAAGGTAGATACCTCTCTTTTGTTGAGCGAGTGCTATTCTTATTTAATTGCTTCCTTCTAGTTGAACCAATATACGAGTGCATGAGGCACTCTGCCATGGACTTTGATTCAGGGCCCTAAAGGTTTTAGCAATTTTAAGAATACATATATGTCGACAGATGTAGGCTTTTATGTTAAATGATTCTGTTGAATCAATGGATTTGTGGAAATATCATTTACGTCATTTAACTCCTCATGATTTCCCATAACAATGGAGTCAACGTGTTTCGATGTCCAACACTTAAAATTGTGTGCACATTTGTGTTGGTTTGGATGATGAGCATCCATTTTGTGTTACTCAACTTGAGGTTGAATTACATTTACAGTTTGAGGATAGCATTTCCTCTATGTCCGCGGAAACATATGAGAATTTAAATCCCATGTGACAAGATTTCTCCCCCTTTTGCTCTCATTTGGGAAGAAGAATGGTTGAATTAGGTACCTCCACTCATGTTGCATATTGCTTGCATGAATAATATGATGTAGTGACATCTTTATTCTCTATAAATGTATGTGGCAGATTTGCAATGCGTTGCAAATTTTTGATTGAACTTCATGTTCAGATTTTTCAAGTACGTGAATATAAGGACTAAACGTCTATGACATTTTTAATTTATTTATCGGCATTCTTTATGGTACTAATCTCCCCCTAATGCCGAAAATGTCCTTATTGCTAATGCAATCAACGTACGGGCTATCAATAACTCCCTTCTTAGGGCCAAGTATTTGATGGATAATACCTTAGTTATTTCTCACATAGATCCCAATTTGATGTGAGAGCCCATGATGTACATTGGGGTGGTGATATCGGTATATGACCAAATTGTCGCAGATGGGAAATACTTGTTTGATTTTCACGTACTTACTGCAAGGGGAAGCAGTTTGATATGCAGTTATTATGATCTTGATCAGATCTATGCCATGTAAGGACGCATGTCTCCAACAAGAGGTTGGTATAATTTAATTTTCTTGATATGGTCGTTTAATTAGTTACTCTTTTGATAAATATTTAGTTGCACCATTTTGGGTGTGTACATGAGGTACTTGGTAAAATCATAAATGCTCATTAAGATGACATTCACATGGTTTTAATCCATGTCTTAGGATAATTTGCTCTAATTTGATAATTGAGCAATTAATTTATAAAGATCATGGGTTTGTGGAGAGTAGAGACCCACATAAGGCCATCTATATGATGCGCCTATGGATACCATGAAGTACTTATATGACCCATATAATGGCTAAATAGTCCACCTGTATCTCATATATATTCAAGAATATGAGTGGATCATTTCTAATTTTAAGGTGAGAGAGCCTTAAAAATAATAATTTCTCATGGCACATGTGGTGCACATAAAATCTGATGACTTGAGAATTTTGCAACTTTTAAGTTGTGACCAACAAGATTGTTGATAATTTTTCGTATCATCCTTATGATGGGGTGACTATGGCGATTATGCCAAATGCTAAATTTATCAACATTTGAAAATTTATTTTGTACGCAACAAAATTAGTATGAATTTGGTTCACACATTTAATTGTCATGTCGAAAGAACATGATATTATTGGACAACATACCACATGTAGTAGTATAATTATAGGCTAAGTGACATAATGGGATAGTTATGAGACCAAATATGGTCACCAAAATGTCTTGGGAATTTTATTCCTCAATCAAATTATGATTGCGAAGGAGTGGATCTCCTACCAGACTATACTTACGTTCTCTTTCTGATGAAGACTATAAGTATAATCAGCAACCATATTATATTCTGATGCTTATCAAAGTGAGCTTCGACGTTATCCCATTGAACTCATATTAATTGATGCATTTGTTGTATAACCTAACCAATGATTTTGAGAATTGGAAATGCATATGTATGATGATTCATACAATAACATATGTGATAAACTTGATAGTTAGCTTATCCCTTTTAATAAGATTATCTAAACAACAAAAAGAGAAAAAAAAATCTGCAATGTAGTAGAAGTCCTCAAAAATGTTTGAGAAACACTATTACCATTGCGTTTATGCATCATATATCTCCTTGATGAAGATTTAGAGCAAAATCGATATTTAATCAATTCTCTCATGTAATGTGAGTTCAACGATTTCCACGAATGGGAATGATAGCCATGTCCTACATGAGATGATCATGTAACTCATTTACTATGTTAGTAAATTTAAATTGATAAAAAATACTCTGAATGAGCATATGTTAATGGTCAAGGTGATTCCTTAATGACCATATGGTAGACATTCAATGTTGATACATTAAATGGTATTTATATCAATGTTTTGGACTTTATTCCCAAAGTGATGGGTGATATTATATTTTGCGCCAAAACATGGATATATACTTTTAACATTGGTATTCGCGGTGAATATAATTATCATCATATGATATATAAATAGTAGTATATGGGAAATAATGGACTATGTCTTGATAGACATTAGAGCCATGTCCAATAATTATAGATCCCACATCTTACCAATGTAATAGAAGCATAAAATAACCATGCATGAATTGTTTTTACTATGCTGGTAAAATTTATTTTGGTAAACAACAAGCATGTTTTAGAGGAACATTTTGAAATTTAAGCAGATGCTTATAAGTCATATATGTGTAGATCTTCGAATTTCAAGTTAACACGTTGTAGATAATCTCTTTTTTTATAGAGTACATCTCTCAGTAGTAGGAAGCATAGTCTGACATGTGCCAGTAGATGCCTTATCCTATTACCTTGTGTTATACTTTGACATTGACTTATTCGGAAGAGCACTTTGTAGGTAATCTTATTATCGTAATGACGAATAAGTATGCCTCGTAGTAATGGATAATCTGCACTTTATGCAGTAGATGCCATCACCTTGTGTTTCACGAATAATATTCGAGATGGTCACATATATTTTTATCTCATATTTTATTAATGAGAAATTTTGCAAGAAAATTAAATTTCAAGTGCAAAATTAAATTGTTGTACCAAATTTAATGTTATAAAATGCTAAAGGCAAATATATTAATAACATGTCATATTACATATTTGTAAATTATACTAGACAGAAGGTCTAGAATCTTTATGTCATTATCGATTTTACCTCATATTTTGAGTGAGAGTTTTGCAAGAAAATTAGTTTTCAATTGCAAAATATAGATTTTTATATAGAAAATGTATCTTATATATAATGCTAGAGGCAAATATATAACGTGATGCAATTTCATAAAAAAATCATGTATGGAGTGTAAGCAACGTATACGTGCTCTTGCATTATGTGAGGACTCGAGAGGGCCTCATATGGTAATTTTACATGTTGTAAAAAGGTGCATAATTATTATTTATGCAACTTAGGATGACAAGACTGTCTAGCTTGTATATTTACTTTAAAGCCAACGGTTAAAGTTTAAGTAATAATAACCAAGAGGTTAAAGTGCTCAAACAATAAGCTTGAGAGCTAAATCGTAAAATCCATAGAACCTGATGGCATGAATATTAAATTTCTTCAAGTCAGAGGATTTAATTGAAAATTCACCAAAGAGATAAGGTTTCCTATCTCTTCCCTGGATGCGAATCAACCGATTAGTTTGTTTCTACATAGAGGACACCGTCGGGTGCGACGCTGGAGTGCGCCGCTGCGGGGGCACTGTCGCCGTGTCGCGCCGGGGGCCGGGGAGCGCCACGCCGGGCCGTTGGCCGCTGCCGTTGCCTCACATGGCCGCGCGCCGGTGGTAGCCGCAGGCTCGGGCGCCGCGCTCGGAGGAGCGCCGCAGTGCACCGTGTCAGCCTCAGGCGGCTTTGCCGCTGGGAGCGAGGACACCGCCTCCTCGTCTTATGCGGAGGAGCTTCGCCGGAGACCACCGTCGCCAGGAGGGCAGGCTGTCGCGCAGCGAGCCGGCCGATGGCCATCGTCGCTTGCCGTCGGCCTTGAAGACCAAGCGCTATATTGCCCCGCCCTCCGCTCTGGAAACAGCCATCGGAGACCTCGTCTTGGGGAGCGTCAGACGCCAGAATCAATAGCAGGAGGGCCTGGTCGCGAGCGTCGCCGCGGCAGTCCATGTTGCCTTCCTTCTCCATTTAAAGGGGAATTGGAGAAATCCAGGGAGGGAGGTAGACAGCCGCTGCGAGGTGCGCCGCCGGGGCATGCGGATGCGGGCGAGCAGGACGCCCCGCCGCCGGTAGTCTCGTGGCACGGCCGCGACCGTCTCCGCCGAGGGGTGGAGTTTGTGGCCGCACCCGTTGGGGCGACGCGAGACTTCGATTTTCCTTGTCGTGCAGAGTCGCCGTCCGCCGGACGGTAGGACCTCACCGTCGATGCTGCCTTCTTTTCCGGTGATGGTCTATTGCTCTGTCGAAGAGCTACGTGCTGATAACGTGTTTAAGAATGAAAGATTAAGAGAATGAACTGATGCTTTCATTGATGAATAAGGGGTATTTATACCCCTGGAACAGGTGCCATGCAA
This sequence comes from Dactylis glomerata, assembly GCA_007115705.1. Taxonomy (NCBI): domain Eukaryota; kingdom Viridiplantae; phylum Streptophyta; class Magnoliopsida; order Poales; family Poaceae; genus Dactylis; species Dactylis glomerata. The sequence goes on along the minus strand of QXEO01001348.1, from coordinate 242,261 downwards.
TGGCGGTTTACAAGGTTCGTGCCTCTTCGGAGGGACACAACGTTTGGACAAAATAACTACCTACTTAGCTTAGGATCTAAGCTAATCTGATTAACTGCCTAATTAGCATAATAATTAAGCTATTTTATTTCTAACAAATACCCTCATCGCCTCATCCAATCTTTCTTCCCATCTCTCATTCATGTGGTTGTTGGTTCAGATCAAAAGTCATCATTTTTTATTGCTAACATATTGAAGTGGAGAGGGAGGGCTTTAACGGAGGATCTAAGTGAATTTTTGCCATGGTGTCGGTGGGGCTGGACGGTTCAAAAGAGTGAGGAGGGGGATGTCAAAATATGGTACATTGTCTTGACCAATGCATGTCTGCCAATCCATGCATATCTAATTAATTTGTCATCTAGTCAGGAGTAAATAAAACTGAGTTAATCCCTTCGAATCAGATTTACCACGCGCATGAGAAATTTCAAGGACCAAGGCAATCAATTATTGGATAAGTAAAACACATGAGACTAATCATAGCTAGTAACATCACACACTCCAATTCATTTTGATGATATGACATGCTATTAAGTGAGGAAAGAGAGTGTTACTGTAACATCACACATCCCAATACACAATGTGTCTATAACCTAATAAATAAGATCTTGCATGACACTACACATATGTTATTTCCCACTATGAATATAGTAACATAGACTAGTAACATCTGCATGACACTAGTCTATGTTACTCCCCACTATGAGCAGCCTGAGATAGCCTAAACTTATCTCGTTTATTATTGCGTTTAATTAGGAGAGTCCAACGATCCTGGTTAGGCCCACCCAATAACTGCATAATTTACCAAAAAATGTATTTGGATCCCAAGTTTAGTGGAGCCTTTATTTTTCAAAATTCAAAAATAATATTTTGATTTTTTGAAAAATTCTGAAAAATATGTGCAGTATCTCAATCTAAAATAATTTTGAAGCTACACAAAAAAGAGAAAATCTAATAAGATTTGAAGGTACACTATTCACATATCTAGGTCTATAATTTTTTTGTATAGAGTAGAATATAATGTGTTTCTAATTGAGACTTTGCGGACTTAAACTACATATTATTTCCTATATGTAAATATGTTTTTCGGATGTTCAAATTGACACACTCTTAACGCGATTAACCTACCCGCAAAAAAACGTGATTAACCTGCATGCATTGGTCAATTAATTTCGCTTTTCCCGGGTCGCATGCAGATCCTTTCTTATTCACACCGCGCGTCACGCGTCTTGCTAATTAAAGGCGCAGTGAAAAAGCAAGGAAAAGGAGGAGATTACGCCTATATTAAATATAAGATTAATACTCCCTCCGTCCCAGTGCATAAGTCCTGCACGTATTCCTAGATCGTCACTTTGACATATATAATATAAATTTTACAATATAAAAATTATAATATTAGAAAGTATATAATATGAAGTTTCCAGTGATATATGTTTTGTAGTATACATCTTATATTACATTAGTCAAAATTGCAACATAGAGATACGCGCAAGACTTATACACGGAGACGGAGGAAGTAGTAAACCCACGCATGCCATTTATTTTCCCCTAGATAATTGTGTCATCTATGTGGTTGTGGGTATTCCCCAATAAGGAGATTCGGTGATTCGTGGTTTGTGGTGATGTATTGTAGGTCTAAATATAGTCTGATTTTGGTAATTCCGTGATTTCCTGGTGTAAAGATGTTCGTGGTAACTATTGTGGGATGGTGTGGTGTTGTTTTCTTGTCAGGGTGATTTTAGAAATCAATTGATGTATAGGAAAAGTGGCATCACTATCACCAACTCTAATCTTATACCTTCTGGGATGTAAAGATGTCCGTGGTAACTATTGTGGGATGGTATTCGTGTTTCTTTCAAAAAAAAAAAGTTCACCCTGACGTACTGCCATCATTGTCATCTTCCGTCGTGTTAACCCCATCCAGACTGCCATCTTTGTTCGTCCCGATGGCATAGAGCCTCGTCACCTGAATCTCCACCGGCTGCATCAAGCCAAGCGGATCCGTCTCCGTCCCAGCGGGGCCGACGATGCCCTCAACGTCGATGTAGGTCCCTTGGCGCAAGGTGGCGGTGAACCGCACCATCCGCGCGGTCACCCCCTCATTGGCGCCGGCGACGACCGCACAACGCACCGTTCTGGACCTGCTAAAGACCACCACGACGGCCCGAGTCTTGCCTAGCTGCCGGTACCCCTCACGGTGCCCAGGAGCAGCACGCGGTTGCCCACCATGGATTCGTCGAGCTTTCCGGGGTACATCCACGGCCTCAAGCGGAACATCTCCCAGGGGACGCGGTCGTATGCGGAGTCGTATGGGTCCTGCGCTGTTTTTTTCTTGAGCTTGGCGCTCTACCCCCGGCTTCCGATGTGCTTCTCGGTGATGGCGGTCTCTTGATGCTGCTGCTCGGTCGATATCGACATCTTGAGAACCGCAACCGGACAGCCGTCTTCTGTCGTGGTGACCCCATCAACGGTGAGACTGTCATCTTCCGTGGTGTTGACCCCATCAACAATACTGCCATCTTTGTTTGTCCCGATGGTATAGAGCCTCCTCACCTGAATCTCCACCGGCTGCATCAAGCCAAGCCCATCCGCCTCCGTCACAGGGGGGCCGACGACGCCCTCAACGTCGACATAGGTCCCTCGGCGCAAGGTGGCCGCGAACCGCACCATCCGCATGGTCACCCCTTTGTCGGAGCCGGCGACAACCGCGTAGCGCACCTAGGGATGGCACCCGCCGGGTTCGGGGCCGGGTCCGACCCCTCCATACCCGCCCCATTTAACTTGGCGGGTCTCATTTTTTACCAGACCCGCGATCCCATCGGGTTCGGGGCCCCAACGGGTACCCGCCTCGTCCCCATGTCCTGCGTGTGGCGGCGTGATATAGTGGTGGCGTGCAAGCGTGTGTTGTCTCCAGGACTCCAAATTCCATCGCGTGCATATGTTGTGTGTTGTCTGTGTGTGTGGTTGCGTGGGTTGTGTGGTTTACAGCTCGTGGACATGTGATTACTACTTATACATAGGATTATTAGGTACAAGATTAGGGCTTAGAGTGGGTTCGCAGGTCTGCGGGTGCGGGTTTGCCACACCCAGACCCACCCCATTAGACCTGGCGGGTCCAACTTTTTACCAAACCCTCCCCATTTAAGGCGGGTACCCGTCGGGTTTGCGGGTTTCGGGGCCCCATTGCCATCCGGAAGCGCACCCTTCTGGACCTGCTGGATCCCCATCACGCTGCCCAGGAGCAGCACGCGGTTGCCCACCATGGATTCGTCGAGCTTTCGACGTGCCCAGGGGACGCGGCCGTACGCAGAATCGTATGGGTCATGCTCTGTTTTCTCCTTGGACTTGGCGCTCCGCCCCCTGCTTCTGACGTGCTTCTTGGTGACGGCGGTCTGCTGCTGCTTGGTCGACATCGACATCTTGAGAACCCCCGTGAATCAGGCAGCCGATGTCAGGGGATAGGGACTTTATACAAGGTTTCATGGAATCAGGAGAGGCTGTATGAATCGGAAGCGGAACTCCTACCAAGACCAGATTTCGTGACCCTAGAAAGCCTGCTGCTGTTGTGGATGAATCGGCACCGGACTCTACTCGCCGGTAGCAGATCTGGTAACCCTAGAAGCCTGCTGGTGTACATAATAACCGGAACCATGGGACTGGAGGTCGGGAGCAGATTTAACCTAGGAAGCCTGCTGCGGCTGCGGCGGGCGGCGCGGACCTAGGAATATTATAGAATTTACAATTGACTACCAAATGCAGATGTCCTTTTTTTCATGTTATTTAAGAATTGCCAATAACTTTGCAAATTTCCGAGTTTTTTTATTGAGAACAAAATGTTTGGAGTTAGATATACATGTTGTCATCTACAACATGAACTTCTTGACAAATCTGCATAAAACATGTAATCTGTATTAAACATGTTCAAGTGTTTGATTTTTTCCACCATTGATGTGCTTTTATATGTCCATAAATAGAAAGATAAAAAAATACTTGCAAGAAAAAAAGCAATGCACTTTTTATTGGACGGCATTTTCAAGCGGTCCAGGAAGCCAGCCTTCAGGCAGCTCGGGTCCGAGGTTCTGCTTTTTTGTTTTGTTTTGAGAATCGGGCACGAGGTTCTGCTGTGGGCGGTGTATAGGAGCTCCCCAAACTGCATACCCAGCCCAGCCCAGCCGATATACGGTTGTACCACGTTACCAGAAGCAGAACAGAAACAGGCCCGAACACTGTCCTTTCCAGCCACGCAAGTCAACGTACTCCTGCTGGACCGCACCAAATACAGCGGGCCGCGGTGAATCCGGACACGCAACTCCCACGTGATGACGTGAGACGCGCCGAGCTCGCGTCGCCCGCACGCACAGCGCGGAAACGCTGGACGGCTCTGCTTTTTCCCCATCTCTTTATTTCCAATTTCTTTATACGCCGCGGAACGTTCCAGAACGAAGAGACCCTTCCGGAAGCTCGCCGCCCACGGCCCTACATATACCCCGCCGCACGCCTCCACACCCGTTTCGACCTCACGATCCAAACCACCAATCAATCGCCTTCCGAGTTCCGACCCACCGACCCCTGCCCGGCTGTCCCCATCTCTTTCCCCCGTCTCGCAGATTTCTTGATCTCGGAGCGGCCATGACTCATATCCTTCACCACGAATTAATTCGATTTCTCAAGATCTCTTTCCATGTTCTGTTAATTTAGTAATTCTTGCAAAGAATTGGCTGGATTTGTTCTCTGTTACTGTGTGTGTTATGGATTTGGATTTGGATTTGTGTTGTCCTTGACCTGGCGAGTGCACGCGGCGACCAGAGGGAGCGGGACCGGCAGAGGGCGCAGGCGCGGAAGCCGGGAAGCAAGGGCCGCGACGACGGGCTCACGCCGGAGCAGCGACGAGAGAGGGACGCCAAGGCGCTGCAGGAGAAGACCGCCAAGAAGGCGGCGCAGGCGGGCGCCGCCGCCGACGCCGCCAAGAAGAAGAACGCCGGCAAGAAATAGTTTCCGGGTTTGATTCCGAGCGCCCGGGCGGCGAACGTCCGGGCTTTGGATCTGTACTACTTGTCTCGTGAGCTGTTGCCCTTCTAGGACGCAGGGATGTTCTGTAAAATCGGTGCAGTCCCAGTCTGAACTGGATGGATCTTCTTATGGTCTTTCAAGATCGGGTTCGTTGATGTGTATCTTCTACTCCATCGGTTCTAAAATATAAGGCGCCTAATTTTAGTTAAAAGTTATTCTCTCTGATCAAAAATAGTTGTTGGTGATTTTATATTAACTTAGTATAAAATTTATATTAAATCTTCAACCATTATCTCTGATTCTTGGAGGGAGTAATATATTTTAAATTTGATCAAATTATATGTAAAAATATAAATGTTTACAATACCTAATTAATATATCAATAGGTTCGCCAGAAACTACAGTTTCTCAAAATTTCTACTTGGTATTGTAGATATTTATATTTTTTATATAAAACTTGATCAAACTTAAAAGATGTTGATTTTTAGCTAAAGCTTAGACATATTATATTCGGATTTGCTAAATAGTAGGTGACTGAGAAATTCGTATTTCTCAGTCGACCGTCGCAACCGTCCACTTTGCTTTAAGATTCGCGCACAACTTGTCTATGCTGGGAGAAAAAATAGTGTCACACGCGCTTTGCGGAAAGGAGAACTCGAACTCGCGACTTACACTCCCTGGATTGAGCACGTGACCAACAAGACACAATGCACTTGTTGTCCTATGGCAATACTATGTCTTAAATAAAGAATTCTGCACCACTTCATTTTAATTTTGTTGTTGCTTTTTTATTTCCCGTTTGTGCTTATTTATGTAGATCATTGCTCCATAAGTTTTCGTTGTGCAACTAAGAAACATTATACTTTTTACAAAGGGCAAACAGGAAGGCTTTTGACTTTGATAGTGTCTTTATGTTTTTTGTTATCTTCTTTTTTGTTATTCTTGTTTTTTCATTTGTTTTTATTTTCTTAGGTTTATATGTTTGAAATGTGAACCATCTCATCTAGAATAGTGCAACTAGTGTTTTGTATATATTTTTTATCTAAAAAATTCTCATCTTACTTGACTAGTTGCACTATTTTTGGAGAAACATGCAACTAGCAACCGGTTTTCTAATATGAGTTATACTTTTTTGCTAGAAATGTGTAACTAACAACTTGACACTTGTTGCACCTTTTTTCTCAAGAAATGTTAAACTAGCAACGAATATTCTCTATGAGTTGCATTTTTTCTCAACAAATGTGCAACTAGCAACTGATACTCAATATGACTTACACTTTTTATAGGAAAATTGTAACTTACTGTTTTTAATACGAGTTACACATTTCTGGAAAAAGTGCAACCCATTTGTACTTTTCTTGAGAAATGTGCAACTACCAACTACTTTTCAATATGGGTTGCACTTTTCTTCAGAGATATGCAACTCCGATTTCTTTTCCAATACGAGTTGTACTTTTCTCAAAAAATATGCAATTAGAATTTTATGGTACGAGTTGCACTTTTCTCCAGAAATATGCAACTCCGGTTTCTTTCTGTTCTCAAGAAATATGCAACTAGAACCTATTTGCGATCTGAGTTGCACTTTACTCAAGAAACATGCAATAGGAACCTGATTTTTGAAACGAGTTGCACTTTTCTTAAGAAATGTGCAAGCGCAAACAATTTTTGATACAAGATGCACATTCCTTAGAAATATGGAACTCCGACCCGTTTTTAATACTTAGTTACACCTTTTTTCAAGAAATGTGCAAATAGAAAATTATTTTCTACACTAGTTGCACTTTTCTCAAGAAATGTGCAACTAGCATATTCTAGTGGTTTCCATATTTTTGTCTTTGATTTTTTTGCTTCTTCTTTAATTTTAAATCACTAGCATTTTTGAATTATACTTAAGAAAAAGTCTAAAGCACATCTATTTTTTATTTCAGTGAAGTACCTTTTAAAGTTGTGAGGAGCAGCGGTAGTACTAGGCTAAGTGGAATCCAATTTTGTTATCACTTAGCTCTGTCCAAATCAAAAGGATGTACGAGTGTTGTTCAGTAAGTAGCTAGCTAGCAAAGCATGTGCACATGCCCGTCAAGTGAAACGAAGGATGCTTGTGGCTGCACGTTTCTATGATCGACTGAGAAATAATGATTTCTCAGTCAACTGCTCCATAGACGCTCCCTATTATATTTTAGGACGAAGAAGTATAAATTTGGAACCCAGTTTTTAACAAACAATTGTACCATCTTCTATGACGAAGTGAAGGGAAGATCGATCGATTTATTTGATCCTACTGGCGTGAGATTCGGTTAACGCTGGAGTTTTGGAGGATCGGCGCGCCGGGACTGAGGCCGCCAGTGCCGGCAGTTGGCCGCTTCATCGCGTCGCCGATACAGCTGGCGTGTTTCCAACTTACCGTCGGGCCATCCACATCTTGTTGAGCAGTACTTTCTTGTTATAGGAATGAGCCAGGGCGCTTCCAGTCATACGTGGTCACCGTCCTCATCTTTCATGCCTCTGTCCGAGCGCCGGTGTGATCGATTTGGTCGTCTCTGGCCATCCCAGATTTCCTCGCTTGTGTCAAGGCACTTGTGGGGACGGGAGTATTGACTGCAGTCGATGGTGCCTTCGTCGCCGCACTGCGCCGCAGTCTGTTTCACCAGTAGCCGGCTGAGGGTAGTGATCTTGCAGCGATGATGCCGGACAATGATACGTGTTGATGACTTGCCTTATGCTAACTAGACGTAAAAGAAATCTGTGGGATGTCGTGGAAGAAACAACTACACTTTAATCAAAAGAAAAATCAGCTGCACAAAGGACGAGGAAAAAGAACAAAGCGGCTGAGACGCGGGGAGGGTGATGGCCCATGATTTTACGCAGGTTTGATCAAAACATCATACGTACGATCAAAACATCATACGTACGAGAAACTATGCGGTTGGATCGGCTATCCAAAATTTCCTAGAACGTATACGAACACGCATACGACGGCAGAGCTTGATGCAAACGCTATAAACCCATCAGAAGTACGAGCTGCTAGCTGCAACATGTTTTGAATCATTGGGTTGGTGTTCATAATGCTGCTGTCTCCAACTTTTGCCCTCTAATTAGCACTAGATTAACCTTTTTGGTCCTCAAAATTTACAACTTGGAAAAGACTGCCTATGTTGCTGGTTCTTGTCAAGCAACCGAATTTTTAGCTGTCCGTGGCCGTTGATATTTTCCAGCTGTGTGTGCAAAAGAACGGACAATTTGTGCTTATACAGATCGTGGCAGAAGTTCCGAGGCTCCACCTCTTTAACTGGGTTGAGTGGTAATTTTAAATTTATGCTTTGTCGGAGTTTAAGAGGATCTCACCAAGATTAATGGTTATACTACATGCTATGTAAAATATGTGGCAAGACAATAAATTTATACCATAAAGTTAATGTAAGATAAATTCATAATTTATCATCGTGTATAGTGACACTTTTTTTGTCCCTGTGCAACGCACGAGCATGTGTGCTAGTCTCTTATAAGAAAAATAAAATGAAAACTATCCTGAGAACTTTGGAGAAAGTAAATAAGCAAAATCTTAGAGGATTATGTTTTTGTTTGTCTAAAAACTCAAACAAAAAATTATGTATTTATTTATATAAGATAAGAGACAATTTTTTTGCAAGATTTCTTCTTATATTCTAGAATCACACAATTACATCTAATATTGATTTTACTAATACTTAACTTAACATTATGTCACTCGTAATAATACAATAAAAATATCTTTGGGTCCATACTACTCTTAACTTGTAATAATACAATAGAACACTTTCGACCATATTTCAATTGCGTTTAACTATGATTAGCTCGCCCACCAGCCATTTTAAACTTGGTAGATGCTTACGGAGTCTCTGCCACATTCTTCGGTAAATTCAGATACCGAGATTCTAGTCGTGGCAAAGCATAGACATTTGTCATTACATCGCACGTGAATATCGGTGATGTCATTGCCGCTGCCGGTGCTTATGCTCACACCGTGGCTACACTCGCTGAGGCGACGGAGGCGGACTACGGCTAAGAGTTCGCAATCACCCTGGAGTTTCCTATAAGCTTTGTGACATTTTGACTGGAGGATACTAATATTTAAAATAATTTACATTAAACTTTTATATTTTCTAGAAAATTATGTTTAGCATGTTATAGTAGGTATATTTCATATTATTCATATCACATAGCTAACCAGATAATGAAGTAAATACATATTTTTATACTCCCTCCGACCACTATTACTTATCGCTAATACAGATATATCCAGACATATTTTAGCTAATACATATATATCTAGACATATTTTAGAGATAGAAATATCCATATTAGAGATAAGTAATAATAGTCAAATGGAGTAGTGTTATTTTTATAATATCATTGAAGAACACTTACATTTTGCTAAACTTAAATGTTATTGTTTGACATTATTTTCTTCATAAATTATATTTTGACAACTGCATAAACATAATTGAACAATTATAATGGTATATATATATATATCTAAAGCATGTGATCTAAAAGTATTTTAATAATAGTTTCTAGTGTATGATCAAGTAACCATATTTATGGAAACTTTGAGAATCTATACCTACTAGCTAAATGCCCACGTGTTGCCGCATATCTCCCCCTCCTCGATATTGTTTTGTCTTCAACTATGTCTTATCTTCAATGTGATAGGCCACTATGCATGATACGATGAATATTAAATGGGAATACATAATTACAATAATTAGGACAAGGTAAAAGGACATGTCTCTCCTAATTAGTTTTGGTATTTGATGACAATGAAATTAGTTATCTAACCTTGAGTTTCGAGTTTGATAGGTGTATTCGATGATGGCACAAGTCGGTGAAGTTTCCCTCATAGATTCTAAGATACCCGTTGGGTCATTGAAATGAGGGTTATCTCGAGGATATGAAGAATGAAGTATTCCACCAAGCTGCAGCGTCAAAGTCTTCTAAATCAATGTGTGGAGAAAGGCCTCGTAAATCATGGTTGCCTAGGAATTTTATAGGCCGAAAATTTTCGAGGCCAGACCGGAAATTTCCATGGTTAGGCTGTAAATTTCCATACTGCCTCGAACCGGAGTGGTTTACCTCTCTGATGAGGGAGGGGGTGGAAATTTTTATGGATATTTCCAGCCAAAAATTTATGGGCTCAGGCCAGAAATTTCCGTGGTTAGGCCAAAAAATTCCGGACCGAAACCAGAATTTCCGAGGTAAAATTCCTATGAAACGGTAAGATTTCGTGGGGGATATGTATACCCCATCTTCTCCAAGGAGTCAGTCATGACTTCAGCTCCTTTCTCCTCCATTGCTCCAAGCTCCAAAATGTTGAGGATCTCTCCTTCCCTAGCCAACAAATCATCATGTCCTTCTAAGGTTTGGTGTAGGAGCACTAGATCTACACTTCCATCAATGGGATTTTTGTTTCCCCTTGATTTCATTGAGGAACTAGTTACTTTGGGTTATTTGGAACCCTAGCTTGAAGAAGTCATTCTCGGAGCTTGCTTTGTGTGTACAAGCTATGGGGCCGTCATTGGGAGCCTTCAATTGAGTTGTGGAGTTGTGTCTCGACCTTTACATAAAGGTTTTGGACGTCGCCTTCAAGACCACTGCTTAGTGGAGCGTGAGCTCGCCACCATGGCTTGCTCACCGGAGAATAGGGTGAGCCTTTGTGACGTGTAACATCCCAAGTTTTTGTTTCAAATTTGGGAATAAAAAAATTGTTTTGTTTGCGTTGATTGAAAATTTACAACGAATTAAAACTTTTTTAGTTTATTTAAAAGCTTTTCCCTAAATAAAGTTTTCCTAACTTTCAAACCCAATTTATTTTACTTTCAAGGTTTTCCAATTTATAAAAGAGTTTCTTACAAGTATTTCATATTCAAAAGTTTTGGTTAGAAAAATTATTTCAAACTATCTATTTTTCCTTGAAGGACTACTTTTGAGAAAATAGAATTTCCAAAATACTATCTTCTCTTTTGTTCAAACCTATGCAAGCTATTTTACAAAGGAGATATTACCAAAATGATTTACAAAGTTTGTATTGCCAAAAATATGTTTGAAAATAAATTTCAAGTATTATTTTATAGAGGTTATCCTGTAATTTCAAAGGATTATTTTCAAACCCTAATTCTATTTTGCATTATGCAAATAAAAACATTTTGGCCAAATTCATAAAGTTCTCTTGAAAATAAGTTTTATCTTTGAAAACTTGTTTATTACTGTTTTAAATTATTGTGTTGAATTTTAGAAAATTTTAGAAACTGGTTTGAGCTCATTTGAAGCTAAATTGGAAAAGTTATAAAAGAAACAAAGAAACAAAAATTGAAAAAGGTTTGAACAAAAAAAAAGGCAGGCAACCGAACTAGGCTGACCCCGGGGTCCAGCAAGCCGCAGCCCAACAAGCCGCGCCCCCGCTGGCCTAAGAAGCCCGCGTGCCCCTTTTCCCCCTTTTTCTTTTATTTCTTTTTGTTTTTCTAACCTATTTCTAATTAAACACGAATATCTCAAGTTATACAAATCCTTTTTCGGATCTGTTTGTTTCTACGTGTTCCAAACTTGAAACCCTATCTTCTCCATCGACCTACACCTCTTTATATAGCTCCCATGAAGAGCAGTTTTCGTTTCCCTTCTCAAAATTCTGAAACCACATATCCCGAAATCTTAACTCGAATTTTCGAGCCTCTAAACTTTGTTATTTGCCTTCGGCCTCTAAACAAAAGTTGTAGATCTCGTCGAGACCTTTCAATCCTGACAACCCTCATCTCTTTTCATCCACCATAGCTCAAGAAAATTGACCCGCAAGATTTTAGGTCTGACGGAGAAAATCCTAGATTGGGGCTAGCTCGCTTCTCCAAATCCAAATCCCTTTGGTGAGTTGGTACATCTTTCAATTCTCTACAACTTACTTATGGTGAGTTTTTTGTTTTAAATTACGGATCTATGTCTTTAAAACAGATTCTATTTCAAGTTAACCGGAGCCAAATTGACCTCGAAGATGATCCCGAATTGCCACACCTTCAACACGGAAGTTGTTCGTCTCGTCAAGAGTTTTCCATAGTCGCAAGTCTCACCTTGTTTCGTTCATCAAGTAGGGAGAAAATCGCATTGCAAGATTTAGATCTCATAAGGTATAACCCAGATCTTGTCCGTCTCGTTATCCCGAATTTAAATTAATTTGTACAGTAGATAGATCTAATGATTTTCTACAATCTTAGTATACATTTTTATTATACAAGCAAATTTTTCCGTTGACTTTTCTGATGCCATCATGACATCAACAGTCAACCCAGTCAATTGGTCAAAGTCAATTTTGGTCAATTCCTGAATTTAAATTTCTAGAAAATATGACAAACTTCAAAAATTCATAGAAAATGTTCTGTAAGTCTGAAAATTATAAATTTTATATCATTGGAAAGCTGAGAAAGTGTAGAACCTGATTATGCAAAAATATTTCATGGTTACCATACAAAATTCGGAAATATAATTCGAATGGTTTAAAGTGCTTATTTGCACCAATTATTTTATAACTTTTGTTCTACACATCCAAAAATAATAAATTTGTATTCTCTGGAATCCTCTATTCTTGTAGAACATCATAGAATCAGGAAATATCAAAGTTGATATGTGCACAAACTTTGTGCATTCAAATTCATCCAAATCACTATTCTGATCATAACTTTAGTTCTAAAAATGATTTTGGAATGAATCCTATTGTTGTAGCTTTGTTTTCCAGTATTTTATCCAGTAGCATCACTGAAAAAAAATACTTGAATATCTTCTGCATGTATTCATATTCAACAATGGGAATTTGAGTATTTTTCTTTATAGAATTAATTCTATAATCCTTTTCGGCATATATTTCCTTCTACAAAAGTGAATCCTATGATCATACCTATCTACCAAAAGTCATTTTGACACCACCTTTACCCAATACCATACCTACCTAAAATTTTCTTGTATTATTTGATTTTGCTGTTATTAGTATGGTGAGTTTATGTTGTGTTATTTCTATGTTATAGTTTGGTACGGAGAGCAACAAATTTTATTGAGAGAAGTGAAAGAGCTTAAACTCCAAAAGGGCAAGTGACACATATACTTTTACCTATTTTTATTTCTGCATTAGTGTTTTCCAGTAGTATGCATGATAGGTGGATTTATTTCAAAGGAGTTTATGAAATGCTTAGAACCTAGTAGTGTGTAGCCATCCTTTAAACCTCAATTGCTAGGATTGGTAACTCTACTTTGGAAAGGTATTGCCAATGCTTTGTTTCATTTTCGGTTGAAGACTTGTATTGAGGGTGTAAAACTAATCGGTTAGCTGTGTCCCGGGTTATGAACAAATTGAGTCTCTAGACAAGGATGTATGGAAGAATTTCATCACTTTTCCTGAATGATTAAAACTGGTTTAGGAATAGTATTGGGACCATATGGTGGTTTACCCATATGGGGTCATTCTGGTGGTTTACCCAGATGGCTTGGTGCTCATGGTGGTTTACCCATGTGCCCTTATCGATAAAGTGTTCATCCTGGTGGTTTACCCAGATGGCTAGGTGCTCATGGTGGTTTACCCATGTGCCCTCTATAATGAAACTACAATCTCACCACCTTTTCTCCATGATTAAAACTGGTTTAGAAATAGTCTTGGGACCATATGGTGGTTTACCCATATGGGGTTATCTTGGTGGTTTGACCAGATAGATTGGTGCTCATGGTGGTTTACCCATGTGCCCTTCTCAATAAAACGGTCATCCTGGTGGTTTACCCAGATGGCTTGGTGCTCATGGTGGTTTACCCATGTGCTCCTCTAAAATATTATCAATGATAAAAAAAATTGATTTTGAAAATATACGATAAAATTTGCTTTATGCAAATTAGCCCAAACTCCAACAGCCAAATATCATGTAGTATAGTCTTTTCACAATAGCCACTAAATATGTGTCAATTGCTAGTACATCATTGTACTGACCCCTTTTATTGGGGCTGTATATTCAAATGTGCAGGCTATTCGGATGAGGAGCGATTAGTAGGATCTCAAGTCTACATTCCAACATGTCTGCCTGTGGCACGTGATGAAGATGGAGGCTTGATACGTCTCAAATGTATCTATAATTTTTGATGCTCCATGCTTGTTTTACACCATTTGTTTCATGTTTTGTTTACACTTCGTGGCATTTTATGCATTTTCTAGAACTAACCTATTGATGTGATGCCACAGTGCCAGTTCCTTGTTTTCTGCTATTTTGTGTTTTAGAAAAGCTACACAGGAAATATTCTTGGAATTGGACGAAACAAAGACCGAAACTTCTATTTTTCCTGGACGAAGGACGAAGACCGAACGAGAGCCGAAGGGGGGCCAGAGGGCAGGCACACCCTAGGGTGGCGCGCCCCCTGGGCCGCGCTGCCGTATGGTGAGGTGGCCCTGGTCCACTTCTGACGATGCCTCTTTGCCTATATAAACTCTCCCGACAGAAAATCCTAAATCAATCGGTGTTTTTCGAGAAAAAGTCCTGCAGCTCCGCCGCTGCCACCGACAAATTTTGGGGGAAAGAAGTCTCTGTTCCGGCACCCTACTGGGATGGAAAAGTGCCCCTGGAGCCATCTCCATCGGTCTCCATTGCCATCTCCGCCGTCTCCATCGACCTCACCGCCATCTCCATCGCTGTTGCTGCCTCCTATGATGAGGAGGGAGTAGTTCTCCCCTGGGGCTGAGGGCTCTACCGGTAGCTATGCGGTTCACTTCTCTCTCACATGATGTGATCTTTATGTGATCATGAGCTTTGTATCTAGTTGAATTGGTAGATGCTATTATTCAGATATTATGCTACTCCCATGCTTTATTATTGTAATCTCCGGAGACACATTGTATCGTAAAGTGAAGGTGACTAGTGTGCGCATTATGTGTATCTTTTTGGTTAATGTCTCTATGAATTGTTGGTGTTTGTTGGAACCATCTAGTGCATTCACGGTGATAGTGTGGGACAATCTAGTTTGGGGACATGCGAACTTTGAGGAGTGCTTCATAGCCCTACGCATGATTAGTGTTCGTTATCCATTGGAGAATAGTTTAGAGTGGCATATTGAAGTTAGTATCTATTGGTTCAATTATGTTATATTTGTTGAGAGTGTCCACTAGTGAAAGTATGCTCCCTAGGCCTTGTTTCCAAGCATTGAATACTGTTTACATTCAGTTTTGTTATATGTTTGCTCGCAGCGATATTTATTTCAGATTACATTTACTACTCATAATCATCAGTACTACTTGTATTTCACTATCTCTTCGCCGAACTAGTGCACCTATACATCTGACAAGTGTATTGGGTGTGTTGGGGACACAAGAGACTTTCTATATCGTAATTGCAGGGTTGCTTGAGAGGGATAGTTTTGAACTCCTCCTCCCTGCGTTCGATAAAACTTGGGTGATTCAATTAAGGGAAACTTGCTGCTGCTCTACAATCCTCTGCACTTGGAGGCCCAACACTGTCTACAAGAACAGACGCGTGCGTAGACATCAAGCTCTTTTCTGGCACCATTGCCGGGGAGGTAAGGTAAAAGGTACTCACATCCTCTGGTCACTAAGTCTTTTAGTTGCTGGTGAGTGCTCGAAGTTATTTCCTTTAGATTCTGCAATTATATCTTTTTGTTTCTTTTTTTATTTTCACTAGTTAGGCTTAATGGAAAATAAAGAGTTTTATAGTATCTTTCCTGAGTTAAGACTTGAAGTGTTTGAAAAACCTTTGGAGCTTTATTCACATGCTAATAGCAATGTTGTTAGTATGAATGCTTTGAACATCGTTATTGCTAATGCTATAGAAAAGTCTAAGCTTGGGGAAGCTGGTTTTGTTAAGCATGATATTTTTAGTTCCCCAGCTTTAGTGGAGAAAATTTGCTCTGATGATATTTTATCTCCCATATGTGATAATTCTTATGATGTTTGTGATCCTCATTCTTTTAAAATACCTATGAAAATTGTTGAACATACTTTGAATAACTGCTATTTTGGGGATGGAACTGTCCATCCTGGTGATCATTTGCTCTTTATACATGAATTATGCGAGTTGTTCAAGTGTGCAGGTATCTCGATGAACCAAGTTAAGAGGAAGCTATTTTCTTTATCACTAAAGGGCAGAGCTGCAGAATGGTATAAAATGCTGAAGGATGGCCGACCTGTTGACTGGGAGGAAATTGGACCTCTCTTTTATTCTAAATTCTATCCTTCTAGTGAGGTTTATAAAGATCGGAATTACATTTATAATTTTCATCCGCATGATGGAGAAAGCATTGCCCAAGCATGGGGAAGATTGAAGTCACTAATGGTCAAATGTCCTATTCATGAGCTTCCCCGTAATATTGTTATTAATAATTTTTATGCAAGGCTTTCAGGATATTACAAGGACTATCTAGATGCATGCTTTGATGGGTCTTTCACAAGCAAGGAGGTTGACACCAAGTGGGATCTGCTTGAAACAATTCGAAGCAATATCGAAGATTGGGATAGCAACAAAGGTAAAGGATCTGGTATAAATTATGAGTATGATTGCATTAAGTCTTTCGCTGAAACTGCTAATTTTCAAGAGCTTAGTGCTAAATATGGTCTTGATCCTCAAATTATGGTTGATTGTTTTAGAGCCTTAGCTTCTCATATTAATGTTCCCAAAGGAAATGGGGATGTGTATCATGAACCTTTTAAAGACACTTGCATAGAAAGTGATATTGTTATTGATGACTGCAATAAACATGCTCAAACCTCTGAAAGTACTATTTCTTATAAGCATGTTAATTTTTGTGGAGTACTTAGACCTTGTGAACAGAGTCACGACAAAGAAGATTATTGTATCCACCACAGGAATGAAGAGACCGGAATGTGGGATAAGGTTCTAGATGAGCTTGGTGAAAAGGTTTGTGCCCTTTATCCTTTTATTTGTGAACTTTGCCATGGAAAGGGTCATTTTAATTTGCAATGCTCAGGCCATAATAGTGACCTTTCTAATCCAATGAGTACTGCAAGTTTGTATTGTGATGACAAGATCACTCTCAATCAGCATGATGAGCTTACTTTATTTTTGGGGTGTGAAGAGTTATCGAGAAAAACTTCTTTGGTAGATATGAGTGCTTTTAATAATATTAGCATCCTGCGGGGTTGTCATCTTTATTGTGTTAAAGATTGTTGCACAAATACTTACATACAAAATGTTATAAAAGAGGATGCTTTACCAAAATATAACAGGTCTAATTTGTGTTTCCATCTTATTAATAGAGAGGAGGAATCCTCCAAAGTTTCTTCTGTCATTTTTGTCAGTAAACCAGATTATGTGAAGCTTCCGTTCAAGCCTCTCCCTCCTGAAGAAGAGAGTAAGAAGAAGAAGAAGAAGAAGAAGAAGAAGAGGAGTAAAAAGCAAGAGGAAACAGTATCTTCCTCTAAGCATGTTGCTCCTATTATAATTTTTGTCGAGTCTGAACTCGATGATGTTCTTATGCCTGTTATCTATGTTAGTGATCATAATTGGGAAAAGCACTCTACTTTTGATATTGAAAATATTTTTGGTACCGATTCTGAAAATTATGAGGTTAACAATTGTTGTACCATTAGTGCTATCCATGTACCTTTTAATGATGATATGTTTACAAATGAACACGCTTTGGGAGATAGCTATTCTCTCGCTTATGATGATACTAAACCTCTAGTTTATGATGGTTACAATGATGAGTATAACATTTTCAGTTCACCTACCATTGAGGAGGAAACAAGGTATGATTACAATATGCCTCCTATTTTTTATGATTATGGTGATGAGAATAATTTTGTTGAATCTGCTCCTACTACGATTGTTCGTGTGGGGAGTATTAATTGTTTTGTGCATGTGGCTCATGATAGGGATGTTTTATGTGATAGTTATATTGTTAATTCTACTCATGATGCTACTGAAATTTACTATGAGAGAGAGAAACATGGTTTGATGGATCTCAACAATATTAAGTTTCCCCTCTTTATGTTGCAAATCTTGAAGTTGCACTTGTTTTATCTATCCATGTTTGTTACTATGTGCCTCGTTGATTTATTTTCTTACAAGATTCCTATGCATAGGAAGTGGTTTAGATTTAAATGTGTTTAATATTTGCTTTTTAATGCTCTCTCTTGCTTCAAGTTCTTTTGTGGCGCCTTTGCCTTAAATTCTTTTCGGGCGCCTACATGAGCATCTTTTCAAATTACTGCGCTTAGCACAAAGGCGTTAAAGAAAAGCACTCTTGGGAGATAACCCAATGTTTTATTTTCAGTACTTTTTCTTTTATTTGAGTCTTGGAAGTTATTGCTACTATAATGACCTCTCCGTATCATTTTTATTTTGTTGTTGTGCCAAGAAGAATATCTAATTTGAGGGAGGTAAGATTTGGGGAAGTTGCTGTCCTGAAACAGATTTTGGTGCTGCACCGTAAAAATTCGTGAAAATTCTCAGAATATCTTTTTGATCTGCGATTTCTTGTACATATGCCCCAGGTTATTCCCAAACTTTTATTAGTTTTGCACTTCTCGATTTGAGCAAAATAAAACCCTCTGAAAAATAGATCTTTGTCAGCTGTTCTGTTTTGACAGATTTCTGCCACTATTTGTGTTTGCCTCTCGATCGCTTTCTTTTTGAGTTATTTTGATCCGGGAACTTTTTTAGGAAGTTGATACAGTAGTATATGCTTTAATATGTGGTGTGCTTGAGTTAAAATCTAAACCAAAAGAGTTGATTTATTATTATGCTTACACTAATGTTACTAATAGAATTGTGTGAAGTTTTGTATATACGAAGTTTTCAAGTGTAGGGAATGGAGAGTGATGAGATGAGATGAAGAATGGACAAAATCTCAAGCTTGGGGATGCCCATGTCACCCCAAGAAATATCCAAGAAGTACAAGCGTCAAAGCTTGGGGATGCCCCCCGAGGCACCCCTTCTTCATCGGTAAAAATCAGGTCACCTTTCAAGACACTATATTTTTATTGCTTCATATTATATGCGTTTTTCTTGGAGCGTCTTTACTTTTTCTTTCAGGTTTCTTTTGCTTTGTTTGCTGTAATAAATGGTTGGATCACATCATATTTGTTTTGGAGGGAGATATACTCTGTTTTTCATTGCCAAGAACACTCTAGTTTTCACTCTTATCGTTCAACGAGTGTTCTCTTTTTCTGCTACTGCGTTTAGCTTTCATTTTTCGCCTTGATTTTTGTTCAGATCTTGTTATATCTTTGCATCAAGGTGTATTTAGACCACTGGTCTATGTTGGTTTTCATCAAAAGACTTGTCTCAAAAAGGTTTGAATGGTGTTGGAAAAGAGAAAAAAAGTTTCATACAAAAAGTGGTACAAAAAGGAGCTTGTTTAGACTGCGGCTTAGACTTTTGCATGCCATGCTTAATGTTGTTTTGATAAGTATGCTTAGTAGTTTTTGCTGTAGCATGACTTGTCTCAAATGACTGAGACTGCTAAATGAGCCTTTGAAAAAAAATCATGCGTTGTTTTTATTATATGGAAGCATTTATTTGGTTTTCTCCTTGATGCTTTATTTGGGTTGACTTGGCGCATGCTTACAACATGTTTGACTCTTACAAAGTCGCCATAAGCCTCTGTGATCATTTGGTTTTTGACTTGTTATACCATTTTATGCTTCTTTTAATGATGTGTTGTCGCTATGCATGATTATGGCCGTTATTGCTCTCTTAGTTGGTCGCTCCCAATCTTTTGCTAGCCTTCATTTTGTACTGAGTATGAGCTCTACTCGTGCATCCAACTCCCAAAAACCAAGTTATTTCAATGTGTCCACCATACATACCTATTATCAATTCACTATCCTTCAAATTAAACTCCTTTTGGTGTTATGTGAAAATTAGTTAGTAAAGCTCTCACAAACCTGACGACACACTTTACTTTTCTCGCTTTTAAAATTTTGACATTGTGGCTTTGTTATGTTGATGTCATGCTTGCAAGTTGTAAGTTGGCATGGGGCAAGCTTTCAACATTGCACTTTCTCTCATTTGAGTTGATATCGTGATCTTTTGTTTATGGATACTCACGATGTGAAATAAGTTGGGATCTTGCAAGATCATGGAGTTTGTATATGTGTTAGATAAACGCCCGGGCCGCTAATCTAAGCCATGCATCATTCATGGTGGAAATTTACAGCATGCCCATAGTGGACATTCGACGATGCATCTCACAATAAAAAGCTATACCAATGGTAAATAAAAGAGATGCCGAGGTGTTCATTATCTATTTGTCTTGTCATTTTGATGTGGGCTTGTTCCATGTCATCGGGCAAGAGGTACCCCATTGGCAGTTCTCGATGATACGTGTTTGCTTACAATGACAAGAGCTTGCTTGGGACCTAAGTCGAGTAGCATGAGGTTTGGGTATTCGTACTTCACGGGACACGAGGTTTTCAACTTATGATTTGTTAAGCATATGCTTCGTAATTGTACTCGCATTAACTTTAACCATTCAAGATGCCTATGATGGGGGCAATGAGAGCTCAAAGCTAGTAAGTACCATAATTTTTGAAGGTTTATAAACTTGCAATCCCTGCTTCCCTCTGTGAAGGGTCTTTCTTTTACTTTTATGTTGAGTCTCCACCTTCTATCTTTATGCACCGTCTAAGAGAGCATAGTTGCCATTTTGAGTTTAATGTGCATAGTCCCAAAGTTTATCATTGATTGATTCATGATTATGGTTTTGCTTGTTCTTAAAATATTTGTATCTAGTCGCCCTATTAAACTTGAAGGTGTCCTATGCATTTATGTTTTGCTATTCCATTAAGGACAAGCTAAAAACCACTTTGATATGTTTTTCCATATGATTTGTACACACGTTTGACTTTCAATGTTTCATTACTCATGATCTTTCGTTTGTGTTACTTTTCATGTTATAACACAGTTGCTAAGTTTTATTGTCAAGATTATGTCTCTTATGCCCATGTTTTAAGTTCTTTGATCCCAGCACTCAATGCTTTACATAGTTGATCAAGATTGTGATGGTGCATGTCACCTCAAAAATTATTCTTTTGTTATCACTTACCTACTCGAGGATGAGAAGGAGTTAAGCTTGGGGATGCTTGATACGTCTCAAACGTATCTATAATTTTTGATGCTCCATGCTTGTTTTACACCATTTGTTTCATGTTTTGTTTACACTTCGTGGCATTTTTATGCGTTTTCCGGAACTAACCTATTGACGAGATGCCATAGTGCCAGTTTCCTATTTTCTGTTGTTTTGTGTTTCAGAAAAGCTACACAGGAAATATTCTCAGAATTGGACGAAACAAAGACCGAAACTTCTATTTTTCCCGGATGAAGGATAAAGACCGAAAGAGAGCCGGAGGGGGGCCAGAGGGCAGGCACACCCTAGACTGGCGCCCCCCTGGGCCGCGCCGCCATATGGTGAGGTGGCCCTAGTCCACTTCTGACGATGCCTCTTCGCCTATATAAACTCTCCCGACGGAAAACCCTAAATCAATCGGTGTTTTTTGAGAAGAAGTTCTGCAGCTCCGCCGCCACCACCGACGAATTTCGGGGGACAGAAGTCTCTATTCTGACACCCTGTTGGGACAGGGAAGTGCCCCCGGAGCCATCTCCATCGGTCTCCATCACCGTCTCCGCCGTCTCCATCGACCTCACCGCCATCTCCATCACCGTTACTGCCTCCTATGATGAGGAGGGAGTACTTCTCCCCCGGGGCTAAGGGCTCTACTGGTAGCTATGTGGTTCACTTCTCTCTCCCATGATGTGATCTTTATGTGATCGTGAGCTTTGTATCTAATTGAATTGGTAGATGCTATTATTCAGATATTATGCTACTCCCGTGCCTTATTATTGTAATCTCCGGAGACACCTTGTATCGTAATGTGAAGGTGACTAGTGTGTGCATTATGTGTGTCTTTTGGGTTAATGTCTCTATGAATTGTTGGTGTTTGTTGGAACCATCTAGTGTGTTCACAGTGATAGTGTGGGACAATCTAGTTTGGGGACATGCAAACTTTGAGGAGTGTTTCGTAGCCCTACGCATGATTAGTGTTCGTTATCCATTGGAGAATAGTTTAGAGTGGCATATTGAAGTTAGTATCTATTGGTTCAATTATGTTATATTTGTTGAGAGTGTCCACTAGTGAAAGTATGATCCCTAGGACTTGTTTCCAAGCATTGAATACCGTTTACATTCAGTTTTGTTATATGTTTGCTCGCAGCGATATTTATTTCAGATTACATTTACTACTCATAATCATCACTACTACTTGTATTTCACTATCTCTTTGCCGAACAAGTGCACCTATACATCTGACAAGTGTATTGGGTGTGTTGGGGACACAAGAGACTTTCTGTATCGTAATTGCAGGGTTGCTTGAGAGGGATAGTTTTGACCTCCTCCTCCCTGAGTTCGATAAACCTTGGGTGATCCACTTAAGGGAAACTTGCTGCTGCTCTACAAACCTCTGCACTTGGAGGCCCAACACTGTCTACAAGAACAGACGCATGCGTAGAAATCAAGGCTCATTGTCACTATGTTTTCCGCTATGAATCTGTAAGGTTTGAGACTTTGTAACTGAATCTGCGTTGTAATATATGATACTATTGCAATGATTACTATATTTTGTAATCTGGTGCTATCAGTGATCCAGGGAATAGCACTTAACACAGGAGTTTTGTAACGGCCCAGAAAAATCCCCTTTTCAGAAATTGTTTGTTCTTTTCCTTTTGTGCATCATCGTGCATTATAACATTGCATGTTTTTGTCAAATCTAAAATTATTTGAAATAAAATCTATTTTTAGTTTTCTTGTATGGTTTTATGAAATAAACCCTCCTCTCTTTTCTTATTTTGGAATTAAGACTAAACCAAAATATTTGCAAACATTTAAAAATTATTTTGAGGCAACAAATCAAGTTTTTGAAATCTTGTTTCAAACCTGTTTTGCAACCTGTTTTGAATTTTTAAAACCCTCTTTGCCTCCCCTTCTTATTCCGAAAAGAATGCTACAAGAAAAAGAAGAGAAGAAGCAATTTTAGAAAAAAAGGGAAAGAAGCAAAGGAGCCAAACCGGACCATGCAGCCCACCTAGCCCACCCCTTTCTCTTATCGTCTTCTTCCTCTGTACAGACGCACATCGAACGGAGCCACATCTGCAGCGCCTCGATGGGACGGCTCTCATGCACAGCCCCCTTTCTTAAATCCCCTAGCCCTGCAACCCTAACCCTACTCCCTTCCCATTCCCTAGCGTCGCCGCTCTCCTATTTCTTCTGCTCTCGCTATCTGTCACCTTCTTGAAGCAGTGCGTGCTCGCGCTCGAGGCGCCTTCCTACTCACGCACAAGATCCATCTTCTTCACCGAGCGGGCAGGCTTGTCTTGTGTCCGTCAAGGACCGCACACGCCTATCCCAAGCGACGCCCGGAGCTCCATCCCTGAAGCCAAGGACTGCGTCCCTCGACACCTGTGTGTGTCTGTGTTCTCCCGGCGCCAAGATCGTCCCCACGCACCAGCTCCTGCATGTTCTCAAGCCCGACCCGCCGCCTTCTCTGCTCGCTTGAACCGGAGGTCCTCGTGCCCAGCTTTTCTTCCGACAATCACCGTAGCCCGGCTCTACATCGACTCTGCCGCTGGCCGAGTGTCATGGGGATGACTTCAGGGGTATGCCAAGGGCAACGATGTATGCCGTCTGGCGCCCCAGGAGTCTCCACGGCATCAAGTAAGAAAGACCGGCTCCAGCTGAAGGGCCGGCTGCGCCAGCAGCTGGCTGGCGACTCCACCGACGAGAGCCAGAGCCGGATGATGAAGATAAGATTCCTCCAACAGCTGTGTCGCCGAAAGCAGTCTGGCCCCGACAAGATCGCCAGGGATAAAGGACGGGAGTGACGCCCGCCACGACTGGCCTCCACCAACCAGCGAGCAGGAGCCTTCACCACGAAAGGATCCAAGGCAAAAGGGAGGGCATATGCCTCCCTGATGCCGGTCCAAGGGGGCAAAAGGTGCTTTATAAAGTGCAATTGTCAGGAGGGAACATAGGTGGGCCAGGAGATCACGCCGAAGACACAGCCGCGGGGAGTTGGCAACCGGGCAGCCGGCCACCTAACCTGTAACAGACCCCCCGCCTATATAAGGGGGTTTGGACCCTTAGCCTAGGGGACCGAATCCTTCTCCTTCTTCCTCCTCTAGACGAACAGCTCGAGGAGCACTGTAACCACTGTAAAGCTAATAGAAAGCAGGCAGGAAGTAGGGGTTTTACCTCCATCATGGAGGGCCCTGAACCTGGGTAACCGAGGTGTCTCCGTTGGCACAATCCCGAGCCAGACCCATCGTCACCACCGTCGAGCCCCTCCGTTAAGCCATCCCCATGGCTGCTGTCTCCAAATTCCCACGACAGTTGGCGCCTACCATGGGGCAATGCGCGGCAACAACCGGAGTCAAGTTCCGGCCGGGATCCCCATCGATCTCCGGTGAGAGGGTCACCTCCGGCCTCGTCTGGAGGTTTGGCACCCTCGTCTGCGTCAGTGACAACTTGGCCTGCTTCGGGGACGGCTTCGGCGGCAGTGGCTCCTTCCTCGACATCGGCAGCCACTGCTTCTACGTCGCCAAGCCCTTCCCGGAGGAGGTAACCGACATCCTCGATCCTCTCAGCGACGGAAGCTCGAGTTGCGGCGAAAGCTGTGACTTTGGCGCTATGGTTGAAGTGATGGCCCTGGGAGATGAGGAGGGCGGCGACCCACCGCGCTCCACGCGCCCGCCGCTCGAATGCCTTCCTCTGCAGGAGCAGAACGCTCCACTCCTAGAGCTGGACACCTCGGGCATCGCCGTCGTGGACCTGCGTGCACTGCTCGACCGCGTCATCGACCCCGCCTGGGTCGCGGAGGCCTTGGAGCAGACGCTCCTCGTTCTCCTCAGCAGGGCGGCCGGGGAGGAGGCTGCCCGGCGTCACATGAGCACCACGCTCCGCGAGTTCTACGACGCGCACGGAGATGCACCGGACGAGCTTGTCCGCGGCCAGCAGCGGGGCCATGGACTCGACACCGCGGGCCCTAGCCAGGTCCAGCGGTCGCCATCGACAAGCCCGGGCTTCGGAGGGCGCGGACAGGGCGGTCGCGCCCCGAGCAGTAACACCCGAGGACACCGCGTCCAGCAGGCCGGTGGAGCTAGAGGGCCACACCCAGTCCCAGCGCCGACGCCAGGGCTGGAGCCTCAAGTTCGCCAGCCGGCCCTGCACATCCATCTGTGGCTTGACCACATGAAGAAGCTTCCCAAGGAACCTGCTAGCTCAAAGTGAGCGGCTACCAACCAAGGAGGCCCGGGGGCTGCGGACGACGGTCAGGGGCGCAAGGAGGGCAAGTACACCCTCGAGGCTGCACTTGACCAGCCCTGCAAGTTCCACAGCACTCCCGGCAGGGAAGCGACCCACTCCACGCGTCAGTGCCATTTCATGAGAGAGCTGGAGCAGCACGCTCGGCAGCTCCCTGGAGGCCTGCAAGCGCAGCTGGCTGGAGGTCAGGAGGACCAGTAGCACGAGCCGGCTGCGGATAATCCGGATCAAGGCGAGGAGGACTTTCCGGTGGATGTTGAGCAATATCACATCTTTACTACCCCGGGCAAAGACAAAAGGAACGACCTTTGGCATGAGGCAGAGGTGAACGCCGTCATGCCTGCAGAGCCCCAGTTCATGCACTAGTCCGAGGCGGCCATCACCTGGGGACACGAAGACCATCCGTGACTGATGCCCAGCCCTGGAGAGTATGCTCTGGTCTTGGACCCCATCATATGCTCCGATACTCACACGTGCCGGTTCCCCCGCGTGCTCATCGACGGTGGCAGCAGCATTAACCTTCTCTACCGAAGCTCACTGGAGAAGTTGGGCATCCCGCTTGCTCAGCTGAAACCGAGCCGGCTCACCTTCCACGACATCGTGCCTGGGCACTCGTGCACCCCTTTGGGCAAGGTGCAGCTGGAGGTTCTCTTCAGGGAGAAGGGAAATACCCGCCGCGAGCCCATCTGGTTCGAGGTGGTGGACATCTGCAGTCCTTACCATGCATTGCTTGGCCGCCCGGCTCTGGCAAAGTTCATGGCAGTGCCGCATTACACCTACCTGAAGATGAAGCTCCCAGGGCCCAGAGGCGTGATTACAGTCTCGGGAAGCTTCAAGAAGTCTCTGGCGTGCGCCAAGGAGAGCTCGCAGCTGGCGGACACACTGGTCATCGCCGAGGAGAAGCGACAGCTTCTACATCGTGTGGAGCTAGCCCAGCAAGATGTGCCGGTTCGCCAGTCACCGGTGGAGCAGTTCAAGCCGGCCAATGATACCAAGAAGATCCTGCTTGACGAGAGCGACCCCTCCAAGTACGTCATCATCGGCACCGGCCTTTCTGCTAAATAGGAAAGCGAGCTCACCAGCTTCCTCCATGAGAATCGGTACATCTTCGCATGGTCTCCAAAGGACATGCCAGGTGTGCCGAGGGAGCTGGCTGAGCACTCACTCAACGTCCGGCCAGATGCCAAACCGGTCAAGCAACCGTTGCGGTGCTTTGCAGAAGAGAAAAGGAAAGCCATTGGCGAGGAGATTGCCCGGCTCCTCGCAGCCGGCTTCATTATGGAGGTGTTCTACCCTGATTGGGTAGCGAACCCAGTCTTGGTTCTGAAGAAGAATAACACTTGGCGTATGTGTATCGACTACACCAGCCTCAATAAGGCTTGCCCCAAGGATCCTTTCGCACTACCACGCATCGACTAGGTGATCGATTCCACAGCCGGCTGTGACCTGCTGTCCTTCCTGGATGCCTATTCAGGCTATCACCAGATCCCGCTCTACCAGCCGGATCAGATCAAGACGTCCTTCATCACCCCATATGGAGCTTATTGCTATGTCACCATGCCATTCGGCCTAAAGAACGCTGGAGCCACTTACCAGCAAACCATGCAGCGATGTCTGCGGGGGCAGATTGGCCGGAATGTACACGCTTATGTGGATGACGTGGTGGTGAAGACTAAGCAGAGCGGCACGCTCCTGGACGATCTCAAGGAGACCTTTGCCAACCTATGGCGCTATCGCATGAAGCTCAATCCTGAGAAGTGCACCTTTGGTGTGCCGACTGGACAGTTACTAGGTTATATCGTCTCCCAGCGAGGGATTGAGGCTAACCCCTTGAAGATAAAAGCCATCGAGGCCCTAGAGCCGCCCACCCAGCTCAGAGATGTGCAGAAGTTTGCTGGATGCTTGGCCTCGCTCAGCCGGTTCATCAGCCGGCTCGGGGAGAAAGCCATGCTGCTATACCAGCTGATGAAGAAGACGGACCATTTCGTTTGGTCCCAGCATGCTGACGATGCCTTCAACGACCTCAAGCGAGCCTTGTCTACCGCGCCAATCTTGGCAGCGCTAGCTCTGCGAGAACCAATGATGCTCTACATCGCAGCTACTCCGCGGGTCATCAGCGTCGTGATCATGGTGGAGCGAATTGAGGAAGGCAAGGAGCTGCCGGTTCAGCGCCCGGTGTACTACTTGAGTGAGGTGCTCACTCTCTCCAAGCAAAACTACCCGCACTACCAGAAGGTTGCCTATGGCGTGTACATGGCGGCCAAGAAGCTGAAGCACTACTTCGATGAGCACCCTATCACGGTGGTGAGCACCACTCTACTTTCGGAGATCATAGGGTGCAAGGATGCAACCGGTAGGGTGGCCAAATGGGCGATTGAGCTTGCAGCCTACACCATTCAATACAAACCCAGAACGATGATCAAGTCCCAGATCATAGCGGACTTCTTCGCCGATTGGGGGGGAGCACCAGTACCTGCCGCCGGCTCCAGACTCCACCCACTAGCGCATGCACTTTGATGGCTCCAAGATGCTCGATGGCGTGGGAGCCGGCGTCGTCCTCACCTCTCCTAAGGGAGACAAGTTGCACTACGTACTACACATGCATTTCCGTGCATCGAACAATGTCGCGGAATACGAAGCCCTGGTGCATGGGCTCAAGCTGGCCAAGGAGATTGGCATCCGGAGGATCCTCTGTTTCGGAGACTCCGACCTGGTGGTGCACCAGGTCTCGGGGGAGTGGGACGCCAAGGACACCAACATGGCCTCCTACCGCTTCTATGTGCAGCAGCTCTGCGGATTCTTCAAGGGCTGCGAGTTCCATCACGTCCCAAGGGCAAACAACGATGAAGCAGACCGGTTGTCCAAGATCGGCTCCACCAGGCAAAGCGTCCCGGCTGGGGTGTCATTGGAGATCATCCACAAGCCATCCATCAAGCCTTCGCCAGAGTCTACCTCCATCTACGTGCCCGGAGACCCAGCTCCGGCTCAGGCGTCGCCACTAGACTCGGGGGCTGCCGCCTCAGGGCTGAAGGAAGTAGCCGGCCAGCCCAGCGCGGCCGGCTCGACGAAGGACTTGGGGGCTGCCGTCTCCGGACCAGCCCCCACAGCCGGCGAACTTGGCAAAGCCGGCACGACGGAGGACCCGGGGGCTGCTGATCCCTTGGTCGCCAGTGTCTTCCACATACGAGAGATACCATCCTGGGCAGAGCCGTTCTCCAACTACCTCATCACCGGGGACCTGCCTCAAGATGAAGCGGAAGCTAGGCGACTTCAACGACATGCGCTGGCGTACACCATCATCAATAGTGAACTGTACAAGCGCAGCGTGTCTGGAATCTTCCAGAAGTGCATCGAGCTAGAGGAAGGGATAGAGCTGCTGAGAGAGATACATCAAGGGGAGTGCGGGTACCACGCATCTTCCAGAGCTTTGGTGGCTAAGGCCTTCCGCCATGGATTCTACTGGCCGACGGCCCTGAAGGATGCAGAGCGGCTAGTGAAGCATTGCAACGGCTGCCAGTGCTTCTCTAAGCATCGACACACTCCGGCGGCAGCCCTCAAGACCATCCCGCTCACTTGGCCATTTGTTGTTTGGGGTCTGGACATGGTAGGACCGTTCAAAACAGCACCCGGGGGCTTGATGCATCTGTTGGTCGCAGTGGACAAGTTCACCAAGTGGATCGAAGCAAAGCCAATCAAAAAACTTGACGGCTCGTCCACCATCAAGTTCTTCAACGAGATCATCACGAGGTATGGAGTCCCCCACAGCATCATCACTGACAACGGGACAAACTTTGCAAAGGGAGTCTTCGCAGAGTATTGTGGCCAGAAAGGCATCCGACTGGACTTGGCATTAGTGGCGCATCCACAGTCCAATGGGCAAGTGGAGAAAGCAAATGAGTTGGTCCTGGCCGGCATCAGACCAAGATTGGTCGAGCCTCTCGAGTGTTCAGCTGGCTGTTGGGTCGAAGAACTGCCCTCAGTGCTCTGGAGCCTGCGCACTACCCCAAATCGTTCTATCGACTTCACACCGTTCTTCCTGGTCTATGGAGCCGAAGCGGTGCTGCCCACTGATATCGAATTCGATGCGCCCAGAGTTGTCTAGTACATGGAGAAGCAAGCAAAAGAAGCTCGTGAAGATGGCATCAACCTCCTCGAGGAGGCACGAGAGCAGGCCTTGGCCAGATCAGTGCTCTATCAGTAGCAGCTGCGACGATACCACAGCTAGAAAATCCGCCCACTCGCTTTTCGCGAAAGAGATCTCGTACTCCGGCTAGTCCAAAACACCAAGGGCATGCACAAGCTGTCCTCTCCCTGGGAGGGACCGTTCATTGTCAGCCGGGTGCTAGGCAATGGGGCATATTACCTCATCGATGCACAAGAGCCCAGGAAGAACAAGGCAGATAACTCTGACAAGGAGACAGAGCGTCCCTGGAATGTCAGTCTCCTAAGACCTTTCTTCTGCTAAGGCAAAAGCTTGTACCCCGAAAAACTTGTCAATGAATAAAGGATAACAGAGCGGCTAGTTACAGCCGGCTCCGAGGAAAACACTTCGTGTATGTTTTGCTTCCTGCGTTATTCACTTGACCGGCAGCCGGCTCTGAGCACCGAGCCACAGCCGGCAGCCCTAAAAAATGATCGATTCCTCGTCAGCCGGATGAGTACTACATATGAAGAAGGTCTCGAGCCCAACCTCCATCTTCCGGCTCCGCGCAGCCGGACGGATAGGAGCCGGCAGGCCACATACAAAGGAAAACCGCAGAGAAAAAACCGTAAACGATAGAAAGTCGCTCAACTAAGCATTGAAGGCAGTGCTCGTTAACCATGCGTTGGCTAGCACAAGTCGGGTGCCCAATAAACCAAAGTACTACTTCTCACTCCGCGGCACGCTCCCACCCTAGGCCGGCATTCAGCTGCCGGCCCAAGGGAGACCAACCGGCACCAGGCTGCCGGTTGGGGGTAGAAGGGCCGAAGGGTGGGGAGATTAAGGAAAAAGTTGAGGGAACCGGACTAGGGCAAGTCAGCAAATGGTCGATGACCATAGTCTCTCGATGCCTGGGCTGAGTAGCCACGTCTAACAGGTTCAAAGCTAGAGCTGCCTCGCCCGGCGTTGGCACCGAAAGCTGACAGGTTAGTTTCGAGCCAGCTGTCAGTCCAGCTATCCCAAAACTCGGGGGCTAGGGGGAAAGGGAATTGGCCCTCAGAAGTGGGCCGGCTCCAGTACCTCGCCGGTTGTTCGGTCAGTCGGCGCTGCGACATGATTAGCAAACGGGCACCGAAATCAAAACTTAGCACGTGCGAAGAAATGGCTAAAGCCAGAAACCTGGAGACTCTCTCCAAGCCGCGGCAAAGGTCATGCGAAGGCCCGGGGAAGGGAGACGCGCCGGCTCCGGCCTTGCTCGAGCCGGCACAGGACTTGGCTCTCACTCCAACCCCCTCAAGCCAGGGCTAACTTGCATCTCCTAAAGCCGGCCAACACAAGCACTACTCCCCTCCGTGCTGAGGCTGGAGGGCTTCACCAGAAGCATCTGCGTAAGTTAGTGGCTATCGTAGCCCCTACCTACAGATTTGCGCAACAATGGTTTTATCGAAGGAAGAATCTCAGAGGGGTAACCATCACAGTGTGATGATACAAACGGAAGACATTCACGCAAATAGCAAACACACGACAAGGGAAGGAAGATAAGCTTTCATTAGGCAGAAGTCTGATGATTACAGAAGCTCTCTAAATCGCTACCCTAAGAGTACCAAACGCTCCTTGCTCGGGAGATGCTCGCCTTTCACGGCCTGGCGCGAGCTTCGCATGGACTTTGCCCCAGAGAAGCCTGTGTTGGAGGTCAATGAAGTCTGCCCTTCATGACCAGGCGGCGAAGGTATGGGCGGAGAGGGTGCCGTCGATAAGGCAGACGGTGAAGTCCTTCTTCCCATCGTGGTGAGTGAGGAGGAGGAACCAGCCCTCATGCACGCTATAGTCGATGAAGAACTTCGACCACCCGTCACGGAAGTAGCACACCCCCTGGCCATCGTAGTAAATCTCGACGCGGTACTTGGGCTGGCCGCCGCTGCACTCCCGCAACTTGGCATAAGCCATCTCCTGGGCCTCCATCGAGTCTGTAAACTTGGACGGAAGGCGGAGGAGGTTCTGGGCCCCGGCAAGCACAGGGATAATGCAGGTCGACCACCCCTCGGCCGAGATGTAGGCCGGCGGCTGGAGCGCCGGTTTCTCCGACCAAAGCCGCGACGGACCACCCGGAGGAGAGGCCGCCGCGTGGGACCTCGCAACAAGGGTCTTCTTGTTCTTTCTGCCCGGTGGACATCCGCAGCGGCAGGGCGACGAAGGAGTGGCCGCCGCTGCGGGCGCGGTTTTCCTCCCGCTCCCTTTCGAACGGCCAGGCCCCCGTTTCTCTGGGATGTCCGCGTCACCGGGAGCCCTAGCCGCCCGGGTTGCGACGGAAGTGGAAGGAGCAACGGTGGCCGTGGCCGCAAGGGCCTCCAGGGTTTTCTTGTTGCGGCTCCCCTTCGGGTGACCGCGCTTCCGAGATGCGGGGGGCACCATCTCCGGTGCCTGGGCCTCTTTCTCACTTCTTTTCGGGACCTTGTCGCCGCCGGCGGCAGAACCGCTGAGGGAGGACATGACCGGGCTGGGCTTGAAGAGGAGAGGCTTGAGGCGAGGGGAGAAGTGGAGGTGCGCCCTCGGCCATGGGCGCGCCCAGCATTTAAAGAGGAACGGTGAAGGGGATGACACCCGACGTTTCGGTAGCCACCCCCACGTCGTGTGCCCCTGCTGGAGGGCAACCGCTGCGATTACCATAGCAGATCGTGGGGGGGGGGGGGAACTGACGGGACGCGTCGCTGACGTATGCCAGCCCACCCAGCGTGACGATTCGGGAAGTAATTGCGGAGGCAACTTCGAAGTCAAAATGACAAGACAAGACATTGCTGCGCTGTGCTGGCTACAGCGTGAAAGCGAAACCCGAAGTGGCACAAGTTCCAAAGGGCCCCCTCGGCTCATGGCTGCACGACGACCGTCAACCAGATAGGTTTGGAACCAGCGCGTCTCGAGGCGACCGATGAAGCCCCGCGAGACTTAGCCTCGAGATCAACAACTTCCGGATTGGACGACGAATCCTGGGACTTCGACAACAACAAACAAGACTTCGGCGCGGAAAGGAACCCGCCAAAGCCCATGCAAGCCCATGAGACTTCGCCAGTTTCGGGGGCTAGTGTCGTCGGGAGGACTTCAGGGGTATGCCAAGGGCAGCGCTGTATGCCGGCTGGCGCCCCAGGAGTCTCCACAGCGTCAAGTAAGAAAGACCGGCTCCAGCTGAAGGGCCGGTGCGCCAGCAGCCGGCTGGCGACTCCACCGAGGAGAGCCAGAGCTGGGCGATGAAGATAAGATTCCTCCAACAGCTGTGTCGCCGAAAGCAGTCTGGCCCCGACAAGATCGCCAGGGGCAAAGGACGGGAGTGACGCCCGCCACGACCGGCCTCCACCAACCAGTGAGCAGGAGCCTTCACCACGAAAGGATCCAAGGCAAAAGGGAGGGCATATGCCTCCCAGATGCCGGTCCAAGGGGGCAAAAGGCACTTTATAAAGTGCAACTGTCAGGAGGGAACAGAGGTGGGCCAGGAGATCACGCCGAAGACACAGCCGCGGGGAGTTGGCAACCAGGTAGCTGGCCACCTAACCTGTAACCAGACCCCCGCCTATATAAGGGGGTCTGGACCCTTAGCCTAGGGATAGAATCCTTCTCCTTCTTCCTCCTCTAGACGAACAGCTCGAGGAGCATTGTAACCACTGTAAAGCTAATAGAAAGCAGGCAGGAAGTAGGGGTTTTACCTCCATCGTGGAGAGCCCTGAACCTGGGTAACCGAGGTGTCTCTGTTGGCACAATCCCGAGCCGGACCCATCGTCACCACCGTCGAGACCCTCCGTTAAGCCATCCCCATGGCTACTGTCTCCAAATTCCCACGACACCGAGTCCTCATCGTTGCCTCCTTCTAGACACCCATGGCTAATTTGCCACCCCGCGCGTCCGTCCTCTGCAAGGTCCCTGCCAAGTGCTTCTTGCCGGCACGCATCCCGTCAAGCTCCGCATCAAAATCGCAGCACTGTGATGCCCTGCAGCCTCGTCCCCGGCGCTGCTCCGTTATCCATCAAGGGGAGATCTAGCACCACTTCGTCTTTGACTTCAGCGAGCCACCCTTCGCCCACCGTCGACGTCCTCTGCAAGTCTGCATCACCACCAAAGATGTGGGCTTCCAGGTTGATTAGAGTTCCATCATCTTGCGCTTCATCTGCACCGAGCTCTGCAACAACGCAGGCATTCAGTTTTGTCAGGTTCACTAGCAAGGTCATCAAAATATAATATCTAGCTTCCTTATGTATTCAGATCCTTGTGAGTAACCCAGCGGTCAGAGACATTTGTCCCGTTTCGGCAGATCATGGGTTCGATTCCCGGCTGTGCACACAGCAGGCATCTTTTTTGATTCTTTTTTTGGATCTGACAGGTGGGCTCCACTCACCAGCCACTACAGTGCAGACCCGGTCAACAGCGCCCAGTCAGCCTCCCAGGCCCCAGCGGTCAGCGACCTGGGCTAGGGTGCTTCTCGGTGAGAAAAGTCTCGGCCTATTGTCTGTTTTTTCTAAAAATTGCTGCAAGTGTGCAATCTTGCAAAATCCATATCTTTCAAACCGTGTCTCGGAATAAAATGAATTTTATATGAAAGTTTATCAGAAAAATGTGAAGAACCGGAATATGACATCCATTCAACTGTTTGCATCTCTCATCATGTCGTGACGTGATAGATTGCATTATACCTAATAAGTAACATATGAAGTATACGGGAAATGCT
Organism: Dactylis glomerata; assembly: GCA_007115705.1. Classification (NCBI taxonomy): domain Eukaryota; kingdom Viridiplantae; phylum Streptophyta; class Magnoliopsida; order Poales; family Poaceae; genus Dactylis; species Dactylis glomerata. The sequence goes on along the minus strand of QXEO01001348.1, from coordinate 208,029 downwards.
TATAATGTTTTCCCCGCTTCATTTAATTTTGTGTAGCTCACCTAAACCTTGTCTTTGCCATGCTAATCAATATTGAAATTGTTGTGTAGTAAAACAACTTGAACCATATATGCGTGTGCCAGAGTTTTGATTCTGCTTAAATTTGATAAGTTGCATTGCATCATAATTGCCTTGACATGCAACATGCTTCATATGATCATGCCGATTCTTTTGTCGTAGTAGTAAGAGTTGCATCCATTGTTTGTTGTAGCTATTTGCTTCTTTCCGGATAGGATGCTTCGTGGTGTTGTGAGCAACGACAAGTTCTTCGGGTGTTCCTCGACAACCTTTCCAGGCAAGCTACCCCACCCCTTACCTGCCTATAGGGGTACTTATTACCTATTTGTGTTTATGCTTTATGCTAGCCTTGTGTTTTGATGCTTGTTTGAGTCACATCTCCTATCCACCTATTTCCCCCAAAGCAAAACTATATATTCGCCACCTCCTGCCTATTACCTTTTGCTTGTTGTCCGAGTTGGCCTTGCGAGTCATAGGCATGCTTAGGTTGTTTCAAGTTGTTTTATCTTATCGGGTTGTTGGGAAGTTTATCACATGCTCTACTTGATATATATGAGATGGATATGAATGGAGTTCAGTTGGATACTAGATGTTGGAGATAAACATGATTTATTTATGTTACAACTACACTTGATTAAAGCAGAGGCATCGGTGAGTCATTTTGCCTGTTTTACGATGGCTCACTTGTGTCCCCTAGGACCCCGAGTTCACATGAACTGTTCTAAGCTGAGCGCGCTAACCACTCGCGGAAGATTCCATGGGGTCTCCCTTGACTTACTACTTTTTCTCGAGTTAGTTTACCAGGGGCCACAACACCGTATTTTACATTTGGATCTGGATTTGGGTGGAGTCACCTTTGATGGTGGCGGAGTCTCTAAGCCCCCCTCCGATGGGTGTGGTTGCATCGCCTCCGATGGTTGACGGGTTTATTTGCCAGCAGGATGTTTACGCAAAGCTGGAAGAGTCTCTCCGATGAGCTATCTGACAGACTTAGCCGTCGGCGCAAACTTCTGGGTCCATCTTCGGAGCTCGGCCGACTTCGTTGCGGGTAGCTTAGTTGGATGGCCCCCCTTAAACTCTCTCGTAGAACTAGCAATGGTCTTGTCGTGATATCCTGCCCTTGTCTAGGTTGGATTGATCGAGCATATATGGGTACATTGTTGCACCCCTACAGGGTAAATCTTTTTGAAAAGCCGTGTCCGCGGTTATGGACGACTTGGAGCCGTTCTACTCGATCATAGAACAACTTGCACCTAATTGATAATAAAAGTGGCGTAGTAAATAGTTCTACTACAATATTAAATTGTTATAAAATTGTTAACCGTGTAAGTGCCTTTGCCATTGCTTCTTCGTGGGGTCACGACGAGGTGATTCATCGGCTGGGTTATGATTGTTGTAGTAGCTAGATATTTACTTTATGCGCTCTCTTATCTTATTCTGATTAGACGGAAGTTCTAGAGTGTCTCTATAGGTTCTTTAGTGCTTGTTCGCTGCCGCTTAACCCCACCATACAGCTGACGTCCTTTTGAGTCTCTCGAGCTTGTTTGCGTACCACACGTACAAAGGCGACTTGTTGACTACGCTTTATATGTCTTGTAGTCTTGCTAAGTACTTCGTACTTATTGCTGCTCGTCTCGGATTTTCGTCGGAGCAGGTTTGAAGACAGGTACATGGAAGCGATGACGTTAGCAAGGTTACCCTTCCGGCATGGCCTGGGCAGGGTTATGGACGCATCGCTTATCTTCAGGCCTCTTAGGCCCATTTCTATTCTTGTCCGTACTCGGATACTATTTTGCTTTATGTACGATTTGGATCTTTGTATGTATTTGTATTTTTGACTCGTTGGAGTCTTCGCGGTTGTATTATTATATTCTTTTGTGGGTTCCATCGTGAACCTGTGTAATGTTACTACCTTGATTCCACCCGCATAATGTGTATATTGCGACGTGCACATTTGCTTGGTGGGCGTTTCCAAAGCGACATCGTGCGAATTGTGGCATGATTGCTATAATTCGCAAGGTGCCGATTTTGGGGCATCACAAGTGGTATCAGAGCCAAGGTTCTGTCGATACCCGCGGGTCCGCTATGCCTGTAGGATAACCTTGCCAACGGCCGTTGTTGTGTCTAGTGTCAAAACTATTTTAATAAAAATGTGTTGGATAGTTCTGAGTAGGTCTGCATTTTTCTCCTTACCTTTGTGCTTATCTCCTCTTATCTTTGCGAGTTTTTATTTCTCTCTCTTACCTTCTTCAAGTTTTAGGATCCTACGTGGGTGGACGATCTCTTGCCTTTATCCTAATAGGTCCGTTCTTCGAGAGATCATCATTGTCAACCTATGTAAAAATCCTTTGTTGGTGGTGTCGAGAAGGAACCTCTTGTTGGTGGTGTCGACAGGATCAACACGGTGTAGGAAGATTTGATAGTTTAACCAACTCTTTCCCCCTACACGAGCGTGGATCTCGGGGCGAGATCCCTTGTTGGTGGTGTCGATTGTAACGGTCCAGAAAAATCCCCTTTTCAGAAATTGTTTGTTCTTTTCCTTTTGTGCATCATCGTGCATTATAACATTGCATGTTTTTGTCAAATCTAAAATTATTTAAAATAAAATCTATTTTTAGTTTGCTCATATGGTTTTATGAAATAAACCCTCCTCTCTTTTCTTATTTTGGAATTAAGACTAAACCAAAATATCTGCAAACCTTTAAAAATTATTTTGAGGCAACAAATCAAGTTTTTGAAGTCTTGTTTCAAACCTGTTTTGCAACCTGTTTTGAATCTTTAAAACCCTCTTTGCCTCCCCTTCTTATTCCCAAAAGAATGCTACAAGAAAAATAAGACAAGAAGCAATTTTAGAAAAAAAAGGAAAGAAGCAAAGGAGCCAAACCGGACCATGCAGCCCACCTAGCCCACCCCTTTCTCTTATCGTCTTCTTCCTCTGTACGGATGCACATCGAACGGAGCCACGTCTGCAGCGCCTTGATGGGACGGCTCTCATGCACAGCCCCTTTCTTAAATCCCCTAGCCCTGCAACCCTAACCCTACTCCCTTCCCATTCCCTAGCGCCACCGCTCTCCTATTTCTTCCCCTCTTGCTATCTGTCAGCTTCTTGAAGCAGCGCATGCTCGCGCTCAGGGCGCCTTCCTACTCTCGCACAAGATCCATATTCTTAACCGAGCGGGCAGGCTTGTCTTGTCTCCGTCAAGGACCGCACATGCCTATCCCCAAGCGACGCCCGGAGCTCCATCCCTGAAGCCAAGGACTGCGTCCCTCGACACCTGCGCGCGTCTGTGTTCTCCCGGCGCCAAGATCGTCCCCATGCACCGGCTCCTGCACGTTCTCAATCCCGACCCACCGCCTTCTCTGCTCGCTTGAACCGGAGGTCCTCGTGCCCAGCTTTTCTTCCGACCAACGTCGTAGCCCATCTCTACATCGACTCTGCCGCTGGCTGAGTGCTCATCGTGGCCTCCTTCTAGACGCCCACGGCTACTTCGCCACCCCGCGCGTCCGTCCTCTGCAAGGTCCCTGCCAAGTGCTTCTCACTGGCACGCATCCTGTCAAGCTCCGCATCAAAAAAGCAGCACTGCGATGCCCTGCAGCCTCTTCCCCGGTGCTGCTCCGTTCTCCATCAAGGGGAGATCCAGCACCACTTCGTCTTTGACTTCAGCAAGCCACCCTTCGCCCACCGCCGACATCCTCTTCAAGTCTGCATCACCACCAAAGATGTCGGCTTCCAGGATGATTCAAGTTCCGTCGTCTTGCGCTTCATCTGCATCGAGCTCCGCAACAACACAGGCGTTCAGTTTCGTCAGGTTCACCAGCAAGGTCATCACAATATAATATCTAGCTTCCTTATGTATTCAGATCCTTGTGAGTAACCCAGCGGTCAGAGACATTTTTCCTGTTTCGACAGATCTTGGGTTCGATTCCCGGCTGTGCACACAGCAGGCATCCTTTTTGATTCTTTTTCCCGCTCTGACTGGCGGGCTCCACTTGCTAGCCACTACAGTGCAGACCTGGTCAACAGCGCCCAGTCAGCCTCCCAGGCCCCAGCCGTCAGTGACCTAGGCTAGGGCTCTGACAGGTGGGCTCCACTCGCCAGCCACTGCAGTGCAGACCCGGTCAACAGCGCCTAGTCAGCCTCCCAGGCCCCAGCCATCAGCGACCTGGGCTAGGGTGCTTCTCGGTGAGAAAAGTGTCGGCCTATTCTCTGTTTTTTCTGAAAATTGCTGCAAGTGTGCAATCTTGCAAAATCCATATCTTTCAAACCGTGTCTCGGAATAAAATGAATTTTATATGAAAGTTTATCAGAAAAATGTGAAGAATCTGAATATGACATCCATTCAACTGTTTGCATCTCTCGTCATGTCGTGACGTGATAGGTTGCATTATACCTAATAAGTAACATATGAAGTATACGGGAAATGCTTATAATGTTTTCCCCGCTTCATTTAATTTTGTGTAGCTCACCTAAACCTTGTCTTTGCCATGCTAATCAATATTTAAATTGTCGTGTAGTAAAACAACTTGAACCATATATGCGTGTGCCGGAGTTTCGATTCCGCTTAAATTTGATAAGTTGCATTGCATCATAATTGCCATGACATGCAACATGCTTCATATGATCATGCCGATTCTTTTGCCGTAGTAGTAAGAGTTGCATCCGTTGTTTGTTGTAGCTATTTGCTTCTTCCCTGATAGGACGCTTCGTGGTGTTGTGAGCAACGACAAGTTCTTCGGGTGTTCCTCGACAACCTTTCCAAGCAAGCTTTCCCACCCCTTACCTACCTATAGGGGTACTTATTACCTATTTGTGTATATGCTTTGTGCTTTATGCTAGCCTTGTGTTTCAATGCTTGTTCGAGTCACGTCTCCTATCCACCTGTTTCCCCCAAAGCAAAACTATATATTCGCCACCTCCTGCCTATTACCTTTTGCTTGTTGTCCGAGTTGGCCTTGCGAGTCATAGGCATGCTTAGGTTGTTTCAAGTTGTTTTATCTTATCGAGTTGTTGGGAAGTTTATCACATGCTCTACTTGATATATATGAGATGGATATGAATGGAGTTCAGTTGGATACTAGATGTTGGAGATAAACATGATTTATTTATGTTACAACTACACTTGATTAAAGCAGACGCATCGGTGAGTCATTTTGCCTATTTTATGACGGCTCACTTGTGTCCCCTAGGACCTCGAGTTCGCATGAACTGTTCTAAGCTGAGCACGCTAACCACTGGCGGAAGATTCCATGGGGTCTCCCTTGACTTACTACTTTTTCTCGAGTTAGTTTACCAGGGGCCACAACACCGTATTTTACATTTGGATCTGGATTTGGGTGGAGTCACCTTTGATGGTGGCGGAATCTCTAAGCCCCCCTCTGATGGGTGTGGTTGCATCGCCTCCAATGGTTGACGGGTTTATTTGCCAGCGGGACGTTTACGCGAAGCTGGAAGAGTCTCTCCGATGAGCTCTCTGATGGACTTAGCTATCGGCGTAAACTTCTGGGTCCGTCTTCGGAGCACGGCCGACTTCGTTGCGGGTAGCTTAGTTGGGTGGCCCCCCTTAAACTATCTCGTAGAACTAGCAACGGTCTTGTCGTGATATCCTGCCCTTGTCTAGGTTGGATTGATCGAGCGTGTATGGGTACATTGGTGCACCCCTCACTGCAACATACTAGACACATAGGGACGCTAAATTTGAAGTCTAAAGACGCGATATTTCATCTTTAGACCACTGTTAAGCCGCTTTTATAAAGTGTTGTTGGAGCATCTCCTTATTCACCGTCTCAATGATATAAATACACATGCAAAGCGTGTGAATATATATAAGGACGTTTCAAAGAGACACTTCAAATCGTGTCTACACATATAAAGACAATTCGGTAGATACGCTTTTGTAATGTCTCTACTCATATAGACACTGAAGGGAATATGCCCGAGAGGCAATAATAAAGTGGTTATTATCATATTCCATGTTTATGATAAATGTTTATTTCTCATGCTAGAATTGTATTAATCGGAAACATTAATACTTGTGTGATTAATAAACTAAAAGGTTCCTAGTAAAGCCTCTCTTTTATACTAGCTCGTTGATTAACCGATGATCAAGGTTTCCTGATTATGAACATTGGATGTTGTTAATAACGGGGTCATATTATTAGAAGAATGATGTGATGAACACTCACACCAATAGTACGAATAGCAATACGATCAAGTCATCAAGTTTCATTGCTATATCAAACTCATACGAAGTAGTTCTAATCCTTAGAGCATGAGATCATGTTAATCACTGATACCAGAAGGGTACTTTGATGATATCAAACGTCACACCGTAACAGGGTGATTATAAAGGTTGATTTGGGTACTCTGAAAGTATTAGTTGAGGCTCATGGATCAAGAGTGGGATTTGTCCATCCGGATGACGGAAAGATATTCTCTGGGCCCTCTCGGTGATATTGCATTGACACCGCTTGCAAGCATGTGACTAGGTCACGGGAATGCATTATCACAGAACGAGAAAAGAGACTTGTCGAGAACGAGATTGAACTAGGTATGGTTGATACCGAATGATCGGATCTCGGACAAGTAATAATATCGTGAGACAAAAGGAATTGACTATGTTCGTTAATGGTTCACACGATCACTAGTTCATCGTCGAGTAAGTGGGAGTCGTCATGAATTTCTAGATCCCGCTGATGATTATTGATTGGAGAGGAGTCTCGATCATGTCCACATTATTCACGAACCGTAGGGTGACACACTTAAGGTTCGCCGTCATTTTTGAGTGGATACGATACTCCGATCGAATTACAGGACAGCATCAGGGTTGTTTCAGAAAAGCGCTGAAAATGTTTTGGTATATCAAAATAACTCAAGGGGTATTTGTTAATTAATTGAATGAATTAACAAATATTAAAGAAATAAAAATGTTTTATTAATTCAATTAGTGTGGATTTTAATTAGCATGAATGTCATGCAAAATTAAATGGGGGGTTACCTCATGTTGATGAGGGGGTTACCACCATGAAGAGGGAGTTACCACAATGAAGAGGACCATGAAGAGGAGGAGAGGCCTCTCCTTGGCCGGCCACTCCCCTAGTGGGCTGCCCCCTTCCTCTTCTATAAAAGTGCCTCTCTTCTCCCTCTTCAAACACTTCTTGATCCTTCCCCTCTCCCGCAAAGTTGCTGCCACAAGTCCATCTTTGCTTAGCGAAGCTCTGCCGGATTGTTAGTTCGAGGTTCACACACTTAGAGAAGTGTGTGTTGGAGTGTCCGGCGGATCCCCTCTTCTGCTTCCCCGCTAGACCGTGGGCGTGGAGGAGACGACGACAAGCCGTACGTGTGACCAAGTACGGAGGCGCCGCCAGTTGTGGCGCCTTGTACACGATCTTGAGATCGTCAAGTGAATGACTACATCGACTATGTCAAGTGAACAACTACGTTGACTACATGCGTCTTCGTCGAGTCTCCATCGGCAACGTTCATGCGGGAACGTAATCCCCGCTTCCGGTCTTTGAGGGTTAGTCTCCGTTGCTACCATCTCATAGAGTTTTCTTGGCTAGTTTATGTTCATGCATAGGAAATTTTTTGTTTTCCATGCTACGAACCCATTAGTGGTATCAGTGCCATCTCTATGCGTAGTTGGTATGCACGATTAGAACACATGGGGATGTGGGCGTTGATGATCATGTTATTGCTATTTTTTGTATTTTGGATCATAGTGGCATAGTGGGATTGAAGTTGCCCAAGACTAACATTACGTGACCGCGTTCACGAGACTTGTCCCACACTTGACATGCTTCGGCATATGTGGCTTTGCGGATGCATGTTTCTCCCACTATAGTTATGATCTATTTTACAAAGAGTTATTAATAATATTTTTCTCACCGTTGTGGTTACATGTTCGTAGGTAAGAACGGTTCTTCCTAGAAAGCCCCAAACCACATAAAATATGCAAGACAAATTAGAAGTGTCTAACTTGTTTTTGCAGGGCATATGATATCATATGGTTAAATTGTTTATGTTACAAATTGTATGCAATGATCCTTTTTGTAAGTTATAAACAACCGGCATGAGCCATATGGTTGTTTTTTCATTTTTATGGCATGCGTGCCGAATATATATATCCAAGCGATATATTGTAATTGAGGAAGACAATCAAGGTGGCGCGCCATGGACCTTGGTGTTGCGCCGGTGGAATGATGGAGATCATGCCATGACGCACAAGATGGAGATCGAATGCGTGAAGGACCATATCATATCACATTATATATGCATGTGATATTTATCCTTTTATGCATCTTATTTTGCTTAGCTTTGATCGCGCGGTAGCATTATAAGATGATACCTCTCACATAAATATCAAGATAAAAATGTGTTCTTCCATAGCATGCACCATCAAGAAAGTTCGTCGTTTTGAAACACCACGTGATGATCGGTATGACAGACTCGACGTTCACATACGACGGGTGTAAGATAGTTTTACATACGCGAGTGCTATGGTTCTACTTGGTGAGCCTAGCATGTACAAACATGGCCTCGGAACACAAACCGAAAGGTTAAGCACGAGTCATATGGTTGATATGATGAACATGGTGATGTTCGCCTTTGAAACTATACTGTTGCACGTGATGATCGGTTGCGGTATAGTGAATTTGGTTCGTGTAATCACTTAAGAAAACTAAGAGGGATGTTGTTTATAAGTGGGAGTTCACTTAGTAATTTTGAATTATAGAACTCAATTTATCATGAACTAAATCAAAGTGAATTTGCATAGTTTGTTGTAGGCATTGGCATCCGTTTACTACCTTGCGATTAGCTATAATTGAGATAATAGAACTATAGAATTCTGGATGTTAACTTTACGAACTGGTATCGTATTATTTGAATGTCAATCCAAAGTTTAAAGTCCTATTGCAAACTTTTAGCAAACCTTGGTTACTCGATAAAATTTAATAAGTAGTATTAAATCAAGAGTAACAATTCTAGTGTTAGTATCTAAGTATCACACTTGCCTCCATGATCCTTGATATTCAAAAGTTGTTTTTAGTATCAAGGTTATCTAGGAGCTGAAAGAATTGTTTCATAAACTATCATATGTGGAAGATATTTTGATATCTCAAACAATGTTTGGTTGCAATGTGATAGAGTATAATTTAGTAAGACACGTGTTCTCGTATTGTATGAGAATTTGCGAAGATTGGAGACGCTAGGCGTCTAGATCTCCTAAAAAGGTTTTGGGAACTAACATTATACTCACAATTCGTCCTCATGAGCTATAGTAGCTTGATCATGAAAGTTGTCATGATAGGATGAATAGAAGATGTAGGTAAAATGTTTACTACACTAAAAGATTACTAAGAATGAAATTTGGAAGAACGCCAAATATTTGATAATGGTGATCTACTTCAAAGTGCGAGTCCAAGGGTTTGACTAATCACGCTTTGAACTATGTGCCATGTGTATGGCGCCACTATTGATGTTGATAGATTCTTCTTAAAAGGAAAGGAATTGCTAAAAGAGAATCCGAAAATTTATTCTGGCGGAAAAGAAAAGACTAGAAATGTCCAGCTCAGGTATATAGAAGATATACATGTTATGGGTGTATTCGTTGCTTGTTAAAACAATGTGGTTCTTGGGTATTTGATACTAAATTGGTTGGTATGAACTATCATACAGAACAACGCAATACAAGAACTACAATGGCCTAATTAACTAGCAAATGAATATGGGATGATTCTCATCGAAAACAAATAAAGTGTTATTGTGTTTCATTGGAATTAAACCTAGCCTTCAAGATTTGTTTTAATAATTGTTATTTTGTTCTGGTATTATGAGAACAATGGTTGTTCAAATATTACCGCATTCATAAAAGATGGATGAACGCTTGTCTTGTTGGAGAAATCACATCCATAACATTGATGCTAAAAATGTCTCAAGACAAATGATTAGAAGATCACTTGTGAGTGACACCACCGTTTAAATCATATTGGAAAGTAAACATGAAGAAACTCCATGTTGATGGAATTTTGGAGTCTTTTGATTTTTGAATCAATTGACACTTGTAAAAATTTCCTAGAGATGATTAAAACTCCGTTTGTAAGCCAAAGAAAAATGGATGACTAACTTATTGGATGTTGTACATGTTGATGTATATTGTCCATTATATGTAGCCGTGAGTGGTGAATTCTTGAACTTCATTTACTTTAACCAATGATTTGAGTAGATATATGTGTATATTTACTTGATAAGGAAGAAGCATGAAATATTTGAATGTTGTTCAAAGTATTTCTAGATGAAGTTAAAAATCATTGTAACAAGAGAATAAAGAATTTATAATTTGATCATCAAGGAATATATTTGAGTTACAAGTTTAGCAAACACCTAAAAGTTGAGGAATCGTTCCATAGACTTGTATTTCCTGAAACACCATAAGAGTATGGAGTGTTCGAGAGATGAAATCAAACTTTGTTTGACATCGTTGGATCAAAGATGTCATCTATAAAACTGCCATTATATTTTAAGGATAAGGCTTTAGAGACTACCACTTTTACACTGAAAAGAGCGCCATCATGATCCGTTGAAATGACACCATATGAGTTATGGCATGGGATAAAACCCAAGTTGTCTTTTCTAAAATTTTGGTATGCTAGGCATACGTAAAATGTTTACAACCAAAGTCGGATAAATGCGTCTTTGTAGGTTATCCCAAAGTAACTATTGGATATTCCTCCAGAACACCTAAGACAAAAGTGTTTGTCGCTGAAAACGTCAAGTTTCCTGAGAAGGATTTTTTTGCAAAAAGTTAAATGGGAGGACAATAGAACTTTGATTGGGTTATTGAACCTAAGCTATATGTGCTGAGTAGCGCAGTGCCGAGAAGTGTCTCGGAGGCGACCACAATTTGCATGGCTACCGTACCTCAAAGGTTGTGGTCACAAATATCTAAGTTCCTATTGAACTGCATGAGTCGGGTAACAATCAAGTAGTTATATTTGAGAATAGATAATTATTGTTTGACAATGATGAACCGACTACATGCAAAGAAGCGATGATGGGCCTTGACTCCGTCAAATGGCTAGAAGCCATACTTCCGTGATAGTTCCATACACGACAAACCAAGTTTCTGAACTTGGAAGACCCTCAGAAAGGCATGAAGCCCAGTGAGCATGTTAGGATCTATAAAGATAGACAAGGATGTTTAACATCTATGAAATAGTCGACATATCGTTAAAACTATTTACAATTATGTTCAAGGAGTTGACTGTGACAAGATTTGATCTTTCATAGCGATATTTTGTCTGGACGGATTACTGTAGCAACCACTACATATGCCAAATTTGGTATATGTTAGTTGAACAAACAAGACAACATTATTCTAATAGAATGGTTACCTAGGACATGTACATGACATGGTCCAATGGGTTTTGTAAATTCAAAGGATGCTAAAAGGCATGCAAACTTCAATGGTTGAAGTAAGCATCGCAGAGTTGGAATATTCACCGTGATGAAATAATTAAAAGGTTTAGTTTCATCAGATACGATGAATATGCTTGCGTTTGCAAGAAATTAAGTGGGAGCATTGAGACATATTTTCAGTACATTATGTAGAAGACATATTGTTAATTGGAAATGATGTATCTTTTATTGACATAGGTTAAGAATTTAATTAAAATTAGATTTCAATGAAAGACTTAGGCAAAACCGAAATATTGGATCTCGATGTCTATGTAGATAGATTGAGGTGCCATTATGGTTGTGCCAAAGTACATAGATGAAATATTGAATGAAGTTCAATATGGAAACGACGAGAAAAGTTCTTGCCGCATGGAAGAGGTTAAAACAAGATTCAGGTGTTTTTGACACTTGATGAGTGAAGCCACATGAATGATTTGATCGATCATGTATACCATGATATGTACATATCCAGACATGTCCTATGCTCTAAATGTTATGAGTATATACCAGAGTGATAAATGTCATAAGATGATCACTGGACAATAGTAAGGATATCCTTATATGCTTTGGAAGGACTAAGGATATATATTATGTATGACAAAGTGACACATAGTTCATTGTAAAGTGTTACATTGATACTAAGTTTGTCACAAGATACAAATTAAGTTTATCTCAATTTTAGCTATATATTTAGGTTGCACAATGTAATGGAAGGAAGTTCCATGATGGATTTGGATGAGTTCCAAAGTTAAGACATTGTGATGGATTCTACAACAAAGGTTGAGTATATGGCTGCTTTAGAAGTAGCAAAGGAGGGCATTTGTGTCAAAAAGTTTGTTATCAAACTTGGTGTAGTTCCTAGCGGGCTATTACTATGAAAATCTATTGTGTGACAATAGTGTCAACATGGTTTTAGCTAAAGGAACTAAGGTCTCACCAAAGGACCAAATTTATACCCAACTATCTCATTTGAGAATGAGTGATGCATAGAGACGCAAAGACATGCAAATACACACCGAACTGAAAGTGTCAGATCTGGAGATCAGATTAACCACATGTAACACGTACGGATAACACGTGAAAGCCATAAGTGTTATATACGCAAGCATCAACTAGATTATTGACTCTAGTACAAGTGGGAGACTGAAGGCAATATGCCCGAGAGGCAATAATAAAGTGGTTATTATCATATTCCATGTTTATGATAAATGTTTATTTCTCATGCTAGAATTGTATTAATTGGAAACATTAATACTTGTGTGATTAATAAACTAAAAGGTTCCTAGTAAAGCCTCTCTTTTATACTAGCTCGTTGATTAACTGATGATCAAGGTTTCCTGATCATAAACATTGGATGTTGTTAATAACGGGGTCATATCATTAGAAGAATGATGTGATGAACACTCACACCCATAGTACGAATAGCAATACGATCAAGTCATCAAGTTTCATTGCTATATCAAACTCATATGAAGTAGTTCTAATCCTTAGACCATGAGATCATGTGAATTACTGATACCAGAAGAGTACTTTGATGATATCAAACATCAAACCTTAACAGGGTGATTATAAAGGTTGATTTGGGTACTCTGAAAGTATTAGTTGAGGCTCATAGATCAAGAGTGGGATTTTTTCATCCGGATGACGAAAAGATATTCTCTGGGCCCTCTCGGTGATATTGCATTGACACTGCTTGCAAGCATGTGACTAGGTCACGGGAATGCATTATCACGGAATGAGTAAAGAGACTTGTCGGGAACGAGATCGAACTAGGTATGGTTGATACTGAATGATCGGATCTCGGACAAGTAATAATATCGTGAGACAAAAGAAATTGACTATGTTCGTTAATGGTTCACACGATCACTAGTTCATCGTCGAGTAAGTGGGAGTCATCATGGATTTCCAGATCCCGCTGATGATTATTGATCGGAGAGGAGTCTTGATCATGTCCATGTTATTCACGAACCGTAGGGTGACACACTTAAGGTTCTCCATCATTTTTGAGTGGATACGATACTCCGATAGAATTACAGGACAGCATCAGGGTTGTTTCAAAAAAGCGCCGAAAATGTTTCGGTATATCAAAATAACTCAAGGGGGTATTTGTTAATTAATTGATTGAATTAACAAATATTAAAGAAATAAAAATGTTTTATTAATTCAATTAGTGTGGATTTTATATAGCATAAATATCATGCAAAATTAAATGGGGGGGGGGGTTACCTCATGTTGATAAGGGAGTTACCACCATGAAGAGGGAGTTACCACAATGAAGAGGACCATGAAGAGGAGGCGAGGCCTCTCCTTGGCCGGCCAGTCCCCTAGGAGGCTGCCCCCTTCCTCTTCTATAAAAGGACCCCTCTTCTCCCTCTTCAAACACTTCTTGATCCTTCCCCTCTCTCGCAAAGTTGCTGCCACAAGTCTGTCTTACCTTAGCGAAGCTCTGCCGGATTGTTAGTTCGAGGTTCACACACTTGGAGAAGTGTGTGTTGGAGTGTCCGGCGGATCCAATCTTCCGCTGCCCCGCTGGACCGTGGGCGTGGAGGAGACGACGACAAGCCGTACGTGTGACCAAGTACGGAGGCACCGCCGGTTGTGGCGCCTTGTACACGATCTTGAGATCGTAAGTGAACGACTACGTCGACTACGTGCGTCTTTGTCGAGTCTCCATCGGCAACGTTTGTGCGGGAACGTAATCCCCGCTTCCGGTCTTCGAGGGTTAGTCTCCGTTGCTACCATCTCGTAGAGTTTTCTTGGCTAGTTTGTGTTCATGCGTAGGAAAATTTTTGTTTTCCATGCTACGAACCCATTAGACACGTCATATATGTGTCACAACAAAGGTTAAAGCTGTTTTTTCTGTGTATAAATTATAATCTAAAATACATGAGTTCATACACAATCAGTATACATGGCTAGACCGATCTTATACAAATTACATATATACGTATTAATGATAATATGTACATACGTCATTTTAGATTTTAGCTGTCCATTTGATAAAGCGTCTTGACATATATTGGTATAATTAATTTTTATTCGGAAACTTAAGTGCCAACAGATTTTTTAGTACAAGACTACACTGTTATAAGCAGCAAACACTCACAATTGTACAGGAAATCAGAATTATTGCAATAATATTAAATAAAATTAGAACTGTATCAAATATTATATTTATAATCTGTAGATACATCAAGATATATCGTGAACAGAAAAAATCATATAATATCCTATATATCATCAATTTTCTTAATCACTCCATAGTTTTGTCCAGATAGAAACTAATGCTTTATCTTCTCCATCTTCATCCAGCTCACACTCGTTTAGCTCCAGAATTAACCTGAAAACCAAATCATGGCGAAAGTGAGAAATTCTCTGGAATAATCTAGTAGAGAGACCGATGAAAAGTTTGTTTGATAAAATAAAATATGGACTAAGACTATCCATAGCTACAACCTTCATCCTTTTGCCCGTTGGAATCAAATGTCTAGGAACCTGACGTTGTCCCGCTAATTGACAATATCTCTAGAATCAGGAAGTGTATTTAAATATGCTCTATGTACTTTGGTTGCAAGATTAGCAACTCCATGCTTAACCTTTTACTTGACAGTATCTATCTACTTTGAACCCCACTTTCTAAACTTGGGTTCACAACAGTTCTAGTTTGTTCGTTTTGGTGCACGATGGTATGTACCAAAATATGTTGAGAGGCATATGTAAGAAAGCTAGAACCCCATCAAGGACACCCGCACAGACTGCCCAACTAGCTACAAAACCCCTAAACTGAATGGAGAGAGCTGATTTGGAGGTAACTTGATTTTTCAAACCTATATAGTTCAGGTGAGGACAAGGATAATGCACAATTAATAGTGATTCGTGTGTTTGCTACTAAGAACATGTAAGTACATCTTTGCAAAATTAATTAAAAGCTTAAGGCTCTACTCTTAGCATAGTTGGATACAAGTAGTCTTCCCCTTAGGAAAAAATCGAAACAAGGTAACATACCAAGTTGTTATTAGTCTGATTTGAGTTACATTTCTTCCTTTTGACCTACAAAGCACAAAATTCATAAAATAATAATCAAGCATCAAAACTAATAAGGCATTGTAATGCTTGTACGTATAAAATTGTACTTACAATGAACTTTGGCCAAGCGATAACATGACCAAATGCGTCTCTGACAGTTTCAATATCTTTATATGGTCTAGACAATTTTTCATCTGAAATATCTGTAAGACGGTTAATAAGAACTCCATAATATTCTTCTCCAAGCATGTTTCCTCCAACCACATATGTTTTATGTTGACTCATCAAAGTTCCTATTGCTACAACTCTATTTTTGGTTCTCGGGTTTACCGAAAACAAATGGACATCAGAATTATCCTGTAACTTCAAGAAATACAACATATAAGAACATATGCTATTACTTATATTATATAAAACAACAAAACCACATTGGTTTAGATAGGTTATTTGCATGTACCTTCTAAGAAGGTTGCTTATGCGGAAAAGATGGTACATCACAACCTTCATCGGTTTCACTTGAATGTTCACTATTTGCTTTCTACAACCAAAGATCATATGAGTTATCAATAACAAATAAAAATTCAGATATGGTCTAATGACTGAGTGGAAATTATTTTGCACCATCGCAGTTATGCGTCGACGTCCTAAAGATGAATTGGCATAACTCTCTTTGCTATAATTTTTAGGACGTGGTTGCTACAATTGTAAGTAAACAAACATAATCAATAATATTATTTGTAAAAAACAATTCAACCAAACTGATTACAAATGCATACCTGCTTAGTAACCTGCTCACATGGTACACAACCCCTATGTTCTATAGCACATATTTCTGGGCAAGTTTCCTACTTAAGCCCAGATGAGTTCATGCTACAAAATTAGGAATAGTTTTGTAACTTAGTAAAAGCCGTGACCATACCTTAGTAATCATGCCCTCATGTGGTAAGGATGAATTTGCATAGACTTCTATTCTTCTAGTACTCTTCCCAGGAAGTAGTTCTTGCTTAGAACAACCAATAGTTCAAGGAATGTAGGATCTTCCACTAAATACTTGTTAACTAAGAAAATATTAGATAAAAACTACTGCATCACCTGGAAAGTATTTGATGAAGTGTGCATACTGCGAGGTAATTCTTGAATATCATTACCCATTTCATGTTGGATATTTGTATCATCAGCTCTTCCAGGAATGTCAACCTGCAACAAGAACATGATAAGAGCATATAGAAGATCTTTAAAATATCTTTGCACAAAGAGATTGGTTTAGGTGGGGCAAGCAGTTTTGGCACATGGGAGCATATGCTCCTGATTTTTTAATTTTGATTTAAATACATTTCAAAACGTCAAAAAAATTGGACACAAAATTTGACGCGTATGTCTCGACATTCTATATGCTTACAAAGTCGTTCCACGAAAAACCGACATTTTATGTGTCGTGTGTAAAAAAGACAAAATTTAGTCTTAAAAAATGGCATTGTATGAGACATTTCTTTGTCTTTTTTACACAAGCTACAAAAAATGTTGGTTTTCGGTGAAACTTGGCGTGCACACTTAAAATGTTGAAACGTACATGCGAAATTTTTGTTTAGAATTTTTTGACATTTCAAAATAGTTTTTCCCGGCGCGGGAGCATGTGCTCCCATGTTCCGAATTGGATTTCCGGTTTAGGTGCTAACTTCATCTGCATCTTCTATTAAATTTCTATAATCCTCTCCAGGAAACTTCTTTGCCATGAAGGCACGCATCATTTGGAACTCATCCATCACGTTTTCTACATTATCTCCAATAGCTCGTAGTTTCAACTGAAACCTTTTTTCTTGGTCAGATTCATCCACGAAAGTCATTCCTTGGGAAACCTTTACATTGCTCCAATACTTCTCATGATAAAATCCCCTAAGTTTTGTCCTTTTTGCATGTAAACTTTTAGACACTTCACTATCTTTGGATACAAGACTGTCCTTATCACCTAGTTTACTTTGAGATAATTGAGCATGATTTGTATCCTATGAAATAAAAATAACATTAATATAATGAACTAAATTACATTACTTCTCTAAACAGATGAAATAAGTATAGTCATACCATTATTGTGTTAACATTGTCAGAATCATTATTGTCAACCTTTCTCTTATGGGCTCGATCCCATACTTCAATCTTGCTGACCTTTCCATTTCTTTCAGTTCCCTGTAAAACAAAAGTAAACTATATGGTTTAGTAATATTCATTCTATTAGAAGATCTTCAAATTTCCCAGTAACAAGTTTAGACCATCTCTTTTAGAAGATGAGCATGGCCCTTTCTCCCGGTTGTGTGTGAATTCTTCTGTTGCTTTGCACACTCAGAATTCTTGAGACATATTTTCTGCAAGTAAGGAAGAAGTAAACAGTAGTAATATTACAAAACTGATTCAAGAATCTTGTTTAAACATGAGAAAATAAAGGTGTAGTACCCTGTGAGAATCCTGACACCAAACTCCAACAAGAGAATGCCACTAATGTTCATTAACACCACGTGGAACATCTTTCAAAATTTCATCCAAAGACCTTGCGGTACGATTGTAATATTTTTTCTTCAAGTGAGATTTGTAGGCCCTCCACTTTTTTGCAAGTGTCATTAGGATCCCGTCTCGTGTAAGTTGATGTGTCTCGGGGGGGGGGGGGTACACGAATTTTACCTTCAGCAAGCCAGGTGTATAGTAAAATGTTGATGGACAAAAAATAATTCATGTCACAATATCACGTTGTGAAATTTTACCTCAACAAGTTTGATCATCTCCTATTTTTTTGGCTCAAACAACTCATTGTCCCATCATGGAATATGCAATGGTGCAATTGACGAATTTTCTGCAAGTTCAGTAAGATACCGGCTAAGAATGGAACCCGACCTTTCATTTGGAACTCCATTTTGACCAGTCCCCACAATAATCTTTCCTCCTTTTAAATTTGACAAAAATTGGCTTCGAAAGGCCCCCCACTATTTGTCGCATATCTCCATTGGGCCTTGTATGTAGAAATATCACAATAATGCATATACATATATAATAGTCGCAAATGACAACCATATGTATCTAGGAAGCAATATGGCAAAACTTACAAATTATCTTAATTGGGCTAGTAGACTCATTAGGTATCTCGCTACAAGATTGTAATGCTCATAATAATATATGAAAGAGTGGTATCTCGCTTGACTTTATATGTGGAGCAAAACATAAGAAGCTACAAGATTGTAATGCTCATAATAAGATATGAAAGAGTGGTATCTCGCTTGCCTTTATATGTGGAGCAAAACATAAATGCCAGGGCACCTCTGAAGTTCAAGAGAAGACTAGAAGTAGAAATATTAAAGATACAAGCATCAAAGTTATACCACAATTAACCGTGTTCTGGGACAAGCACATTGCACAAAGAACGATATCCATGCTCTCAAGAAGGTGCTTAAAGTTAGAAGATGAAGACTCAACAAAAAGTAAAAGAAAGACCCTTCGCAGAGGGTGATATGTCTCAAACGTATCTATAATTTTTGATGCTCCATGCTTGTTTATACACCATTTGCTTTGTGTTTTGTTACACTTCATGGCATTTTTATGCATTTTCCGGAACTAACCTACTAACGAGACGCCACAATGCCAGTTCCCTGTTTTCTGCTATTTTTATGTTTTAGAACAGCTACACAGGAAATATTCTCGGAATTAGACGAAACAAAAGCCAAACCTTCTATTTTTCTCGAAGCGTCACGAAGTCCAAAGATGAGATGGAGGGGGGCCAGAGGCCAGGCTCACCCTAGGGTGGCGTGGCCCAGCCCCTGGCCGCGCCACCAGGGGGTGAGACCAGCTGGTCCACCTCCTGACGCCTCCCTTTCGCCTATATATTCCCCTCGATGGGAAAAACCTAAAGGACTGATTGCTTTTCCTCAAAACATACTGCAAGCCGCCGCCATCGTCGTCGCGAGATCAGGAGGATCCAGGAGCTCTTCCCGGCACCCTGCCAGAGAGGGGAATCCATGTCGGAGGCCTTCTCCACCACCATGGTCACCTCTAGAGTGATGTGTGAGTAGTCTACCTTGGACTACGGGTTCATAGGAGTACCTAGATGGTCATCTCCTCCACCATGTGCTTCAAGTTTAGATCTTGTGAGCTGCCTATCATGATCAAGATCATCTTTGTGTAATTGTACATGTTGTGTTTGTTGGGATCCGATGAGTAATGGTACTATATCAAGTTGATGTGCTGAAATATTATCTTTATGTTATCTCTATGTTGTTTATGATCTTGCATGCTCTCCGTTGCTAGTAGATATCTTGGCCGAGTAGATGCTAGTGACTCCAAGAGGGAGTATTTATGATCGATAGTTGGGTTCATGCCTCTAGTAATCTGGGGGAGTGACAGAAACCTCTAAGGTTGTAGATGTGCTGTTGCCACTAGGGAGAAAACAACATTCTTGTGTCCAAGGACATTTGCTTTGTTTACTTTACGCACTTTGCTTAATGCAGTTATCTATTGTTCGCAACATAATACCCGATGGTTGCTCGGATGACATCCGGAGGGTGGATTATTAGTCATAGATGCAGTTGGATTACGGCATATGTATTTTGTCGTAATGCCCAGAGTGAATCTCATAGTGATCCTCATGACATATGTACGTTATCTTTACTCTATCAATAGCCCAACTGTAATTTGTTTACCCAGCATGTTGTTATTTATCTTATGGAGAGACACCACTAGTGAACTGTGGACCCTGGTCCAATTTCCTTTACATTGCTATTACCGTTTACTATTTACTTGCTTATTTACATTCTCGCATACTATTACCTTTTACCACTCGATACGCTCAATCCTTTGTTTACAACAAACCGGTGAGATTGACAACCTCATCGTAAGTTGAGGCAAAGTTCTTGGTTGTGTTGTGTGCAGGTTCCACGTTGCTGCTGGTGAAAAGCTACACGCCGACAAGCAGTTTATCTAGCGCCCTTGTCCGGAGTGTCGCGAAGCTAGCGAGCATCAACCTTCTGAAGTTTCGCTTTCTCCTACTGGTTCAATTCAACCTTGGTTTCACAACTGAGGGAAACTTGCTGCTGTGCTCCTCATACCTTCCTCTTGGGGTTCCCAACTTGCTGCTGGGCCTCATCAGGATCATCATCTTCATCACCATCATCACCAGCACCTTCATCTTCACCATCACCACGCCATCGCGCTGTAACATCTTGGGTTGAATCTTGTCCAATTCTTAGGGGAAACTTTCTGGGTGTTGATTACTCTTGTAGTTGATGCTATTGAGTGGAACCGTTGAATTAAGGTTTATATTCAGATTGTTATTTACCATTATTTCACCTCTGGTCATGATCCATATGATGTCTTGTGAGTAGTTCGTTTAGTTCTTGAGGAGATGGGAGAAGTCGAGATATTCGTAGTGAAACTATGTTGAGTAATATTTAATGGTTTGATATTTATATGTTGTGGTGCTATTTCACTAGTGTCATGTGAACGTCGACTACATGATACTTCACCTTTATGGGCCTAGTGGAATGCATTGTGTATTTGGCTACTAATTGTGGGGTTGCTGGAGCAACAGAAACCTAAACCCTCGTTAGGAAACCATTGCACCAGGGAGTGTAGGATCTCAGAGTTTAAGGCTGTGGTTAGATTTATCTTAATTACTTTCTTGTAGTTGCGGATGCTTGCAAGGGGTATAATCACAAGTGTGTATTAGTCCAAGTTGGGGTAGTGCACTAGCATAGGTTCACCCCCATAACACTTATCAAACCAATGAAGATTACTTAGCTGCATGAAGCAAAAGCACTCGACAGGAACTCCCGTGTGTCCTCAGGAACGTTTGGTAATCATAAGTTACACAACCGGCTTGTCCTTTGCTCTAGAAAGGATTGGGCCACTTGCATCAATTATTATTATTGTCTTTTATTTACTCATGCTTTATTTATTTGCATTACCAAATACCCTTGAAAACCCATTTGCTACTATTTACAGTGAATCCTTGATCAAAACTGCTTGTCAACACCTTCTGCTCCTCATTGGGTTTGACACTCTTATTTATCAAAAGTACTACGATACACCCCCTATACTTGTGGGTCATCAAGACTGTTTTCTGGCGCCGTTGCCGGGGAGTGAAGCGCTATTGAAGAGTGGAATGGAATTGGTAAAGGTAACTTTCACTGTGAGTATTGTTTTTATTTCTGTCTTTTATTTTATGTTGCTATGGAGAAGTCTCCATTTGGTTCCCTATTTGGGAATACTACTGCTACTATTACGGTAGTGGATGAACCACCGCCTGCTAAATTAGATCCTTTTAAAATACCTATGAAAATTGTTGAACGTGTTATGAATAACTGCTATTCAGGAGATGGAACTGTTCATCCGGGTGATCATTTACTCTTTATACATGAATTATGCGAGTTGTTCAAGTGTGCAAGTATTTCATCAAGCCAGGTTAAGAGAAAGCTATTCTCTTTATCACTGAAGGGCAGAGCTGCGGAATGGTATAGGCTGCTAAAGGATGGTCAATCTATTGGCTGGGAGGAAATTGTACCCCTCTTTTATTCCAAATTCTATCCTCCAAGTGAGATTCATAAAGATCGGAATCAAATATATAATTTTTGGCCTCATGATGGAGAGAGTATTGCCCAAGCATGGGGGAGATTGAAGTCACTAATGCTCAAATGTCCCATTCATGAGCTCCCCAGTAATATTGTTATTAATAACTTTTATGCAAGGCTTACTCTTCATGACAAGGATTTATTGGATGCTTCTTGCTCTGGATCATTTACACGTATAAAAGAAGAAGCTAAATGGGATCTTCTTGACCGTATTCAGGAAAATACTGAAGGATGGGAGAACGACAAAGGTAGAAAGTCAGGTATAAATTATGATTATGAATGCATTAAAGCTTTTATGGGAACCGATGACTTTCATAATGTTAGTGATGTTTATGGTCTTGATTCTCAAATACTTGCTAACTGTTTTAAGGTCTTTGCCTCTTATCTTGATGTTCCAAAGAAGGATTGGAACAAGTACCATGCGCCTTATAAAGATACTACTAGTTGTGTTCCTGCTAGAATTACTGAAGTTTGTACAGCTGATCGCATTTTGCCTGAGCCTTATTTTGAGAAAACGCCTTTCCCTGCTAAGATAAAGGAGCATTCTATGTTAACTAGTGTGCTTAATAAAAGTGCATAGAAAGCTTTAGAACCCGATGAGCAAATAACTGTTAAGTCTCCTGTAGCTATAGTGAAGGACCTTGTTACTAAAAATGAAGAAGATGGACATATTATCTTTTGTGAAGATGCTTCTAACATTGTTTCACATCCTAGTAGATCTAGGAAAACAAGTGTTCCTGTGCTTTCTGTCAGGATTGGTGATCATTGCTATTATGGTTTATGCGACATTGGTGCAAGTTCAAGTGCTATTCCTTATGAGCTTTACAGAGAAATCATGCATGAAATTGGTTCTTGTGAACTGGAAGATATCGATGTGGTTATTCAGCTCACTAACAGAGAGACTATCTCTCCAATTGGTATTGTTAGAGATGTGGAAGTTTTATGCGGTAAGACTAAACATCCTGCTGATTTTCTAGTACTTGGTTTAGCTGCTAGTAAAACTTGTCCTATTTTTTTGGTAGACCCTTTTTGAATACTTGTGGCGCTGTTATAGATTGTAAGAAGGAGAAATTTTTGACTAAGTTTGATGGAGAATCTTATGAGTTTAATTTTCTAAGTTTACCAAAGGTCCTTATGAAACTGAATTGCCTGATGAAGATTTTAGAGTTGAACAGCTTGCCTCTATTGCTCTTGCTCCTAACGATGCTTTGCAGCAATATATGGAGGACCACGAAAGTGGGATCTTCAGGGAAGAAAGAAATGAGATTGACGAGATTCTTCTTTGTCAGCCAAAGTTGCTTAAACACAATTTACCCATAGAGGATTTGGGTACCACTTTGCCACCTAAGGAAGACCATGTTTTTGATTTAAAGCCTTTACATGATGATCTTAAATATGCTTATATCAATGATAAGAGAATATATCCTGTTATTATTAGCTCTAAACTTTCAGGGAAGGAAGAAGAAAGGTTATTGGAAATACTGAGGAAACACCGAGGAGCTATGGGATATACTCTTGATGATTTAAAAGGGATTTCTCCTACTATATGTCAGCATGCTATTAATATGGAGCCTGATGCAAAGCCAGTTGTTGAACATCAACGCCGTTTAATTCCTAACATGAAGGAAGTGGTAAGAAATGAGGTATTGAAACTTCTTGATGCTGGTATTATTTATCCTATTGCTGATAGTAGATGGGTTAGTCATGTGCATTGTGTTCCTAAGAAAGGAGGAATTACTGTTGTGCCCAATGAGAATAACGAGCTTATTTCTCAGAGGGTAGTAGTTGGTTATAGGATGTGCATCAATTTTAGAAAGGTTAACAAAGTTACTAAGAAAGATCATTATCCTTTACCATTAATAGATCAGATGTTAGAAAGGTTATCTAAGAAAACTCATTTTTGTTTTCTTGATGGTTATTCTGGTTTCTCTCAGATTGCTGTTAAAAAGCAAGATCAAGAGAAAACCACTTTTACTTGTCCTTATGGAACTTATTCTTAATACCAAGGAGGCAATGACAATGAAGACATTGGAGGCCAAGCTTGCTATCACCAAGAAGAAGAAAGAGGTGAAGCTTGCAAAGGTGGAAGCCTCACAAGAAGAAGCAAGGCGCAAGGCCGAGTTAAAGGAGATGAAGATCAACATGAAGAAGGAGAAGGTAATGAAGGCACTACTAGCGGAGGAGAAGGAGATCATGATGATGAACATGAAGGACATGAATGATCTACAATTGGAGTGGTGGAAAGAGACCACCGCGGAGATCATGGAGAGAAGAAGGCTCCTTCGTCAAAGTGGAACCGGAGGTGCTTCGGTTGAGCATGGAGACAACTCCCAAGCTTGATTCTCCCTTGCTTGTTGGTACACCTATGAACTATGCATTTGCATTTGCTGTGAACTGTTGTGTGTGTGGATATGATGCGAACTCTTATGTTGATTTGATGTTGAAACTATGCAAATGTTTGCATATTGTTGTTCTGCATGAAACCTGCCTAAAACCCTTTTTTACGGGTCAGGGTGCATGTCGCGGCAACCAGCGCCCTTATTTGCAACCGGTAAAACTGAATATTCTACTTTACGGGTTGTGAATAAGGGCACTGATCTCCGCCGTCGATTTTGCGCCTGTAAAAAACAAGTTCGGGAGCTTGTACTTGGGGTTTAAGGGCCGGACGAATAAGGGTGCTGTTAGTCATGCTCTTAGCACGCTTAACTTCTCCATTCCTTCCATAGTAGCTTCCAAAACTGTGCTCGCGACTTTTTGATAATGGTATGCTACCAATTCTATTAACCTATACACTTTGGTAACATATAATATTACTTTAAATTCCAAATAAATTCACAAAATAAGCAACAATGATTAAGTAATAATAAGCATGAATGAATTCCAAATAATTTTTATGCATAATTTAATTATTAATTTTTAATAATTAAAATATTCAAAAAAGGCCAAAAAAATTGAAAAATCCAAAATTCGAAAATTAATAGACTTTTTAACCAAACAAGAGGGAGTACATTTTTCCCATATATATATATATGCATGCTACTCAACCGAAAAAATCGCACACCACACCACACACACATCTAGTAGCCTTCTAGCTTCCAATAACTCCTAGCAATCTTGAAGCCCAAGCGAGCATCTAGAGCGATATACAACACTTGCTTGTCGCTCAATGGAACTTTGGCCCAACCATATATAAGTTCATCTTCTTATTCTTCTTACCCATCGCCCTTCTTCTTGTCATTCTTCCTCTTCTTCTTCTCAAGCTTTGTCCCAATAGTAGCATTGGACAGATCGTATAGACTCAGAATTGGATTCTTGGTGGGGTTCGGCATAATCATTTGGAGGTCGTACACCAACAGAATTTCAATTCCATATGATTGCAGCATGCGCATGTCATTGCCGATAGTCGCGCCGCAGAATCCAATGGTGGGGTCCTTCAAGAAATCCTTGAGCAGCTGCGGCACATGATCGGCCCGACATATCTGGAAGATCAAAACCTCGGACGCCACCGAGAGTTGAAGGACGGCAGCATGCTGATGGCGCCTACCCTCGCGAGGGCTGGTGAACTCGCAGTCCAAGCCCACACATTTGATCGGTGCGGCGTCGAGGAACCGCTGCTTGACCGCGTGGAGCCACATCTCCACCATTGATGCACGGAGAGTTTCCGTGATGGTGAATTCCATCCCTTCGGCGGTGATATTATGCACTCGAGATAGAGGTAGTGTCGTCGGCTCCATTGAAATGAGAGGGAGAGAGAGAGAGAGAGAGAGAGAGAGAGCTCGCCGGTGATGCTATGGTGTTTTTGGAGGAGATTAGGAGAGGATGAAGAAGATGCTTATAGGTACATCCTTATATACTAGAGAGAGGGAAGAAGAAGAAGCTGGCCGGCGGTGTGATTAGGCCGCCGGTGATGAGGTTCCGATGCGTCGTGACAATTACCGAAGCGATCAAGTTAATGGCCGCAGCGATTTCCGAAACGATCGGCGACCAGCGTAACTGGCGCGGGAGAGCGGCGGTTTGTTTGAACTGCCCTTTAGTCCCGGCTCATGGAGAAAACCGGGACTAAAGGGTGCCCTATAGTCCCGGTTTGCGCCACGCCGGGACTAAAGGCCCAAAGGCATTAGTCCCGGTTGGTGGCGCAAACCGGGACCGAAGGGTCCATTTGAACCGGGACTAATGCCCCCTGGCCCACATTTTCAGTTGAACCGGGACTAATGCCCCCTTTAGCCGCGGACCAAACAGTTTGGGGACTAATGTGGACGAATGGAAGCCCTTTTTTCTACTAGTGCTTTCGCCTTGATTTCATCCGTTATTGGTCTGATCAACGCCTTGTCAAGTTCACATTGTGCCTTTCGAACTTTTTTCTTCGGTTTCTTAACCACAGTAGCATCCCACGCATGCATTGCACCATGCAAGTGACCTAGCTTGGCTAACACGCTGCCCTCATGAACAGCCATCGAGGCATCGATCGACCTAGGCCCGCTCCACCATCTCACGGAAGCCTTTCTCATGCAACCACTTTGCCTCAAATTTTTTGGACCTCTTATTTTGATTCAGCGTAGGTAGTTGGAATTCAGTATCTAGGAGTATAGGGCGATGATCAGATCTAGTGTACTCAAGATGTTGCACCACTCCTCCCCGGATGCATAATATTCCAAGCTCCATTTGCCACTGCTGTGTCAAGCCTCTCTCTAATTCTTCCTCTCTTCCAAGTGTATTTATCTTTTGAGAAACCGAGATCTTCCAACTCACAATCCGTTCAAGCATCTTGAAAAGCTTGCATAAAAGAATATGTCTAGGATTACCCCCTTCCTTTTCATGAGAGAACAGAATTTCATTAAAATCATCGATCACAATCCAAGGCAGATTATGACTAGAATGTAACTCCCTTAGTTTGTCCTAAGTTTTGTACTTGTCTTCCCACTTTGGCTCACCATAGATTCATTGGAGTCTCCACACTTTATCTGTACTCTCAATTGTACGCATATCAATATACTTATGGGTAGAGAAAATTTGTTGTAGATTTATCTCCTTCCAAAAAATCAGCACCTCTCATTGCTCCTTCCATTATTAGGATTAACTATCATTCAATCTATTTGTAAGGGCATGTACAATGGTAGAGAAGGCATGCATTCTCTTAGCTCTCCACATCATCTAGAGAAAGCACAAGATATAACTTGTACAATGCATTATCTCTTATTGCCATCCCTAACAATTAATCTAAAATAGTTATTTTTAGTAAGAAATTAATTGGCTAAGGGAAGACAAATGGTACAATGCATAAAATAGCCCTCTCTTATTTTCTAAGGGATCATCCCTTAGTTAAGGGAAGGCAACTTTCCCTTTCTTATTTCTCTCTCCTCCAACTAAGCAAAAATCCTATGTGGCACCTCTAAGGGAAGGCTGACATCACCCCATTGTACGTGCGCTAACTTGCTACAAAGACAATCAGCAGGAAAATCATCAAGATGAGTCTCTGAAAGGAACATTACATCGGGATTATATTTCCTTTGGACATCCGAAAGCACACGGGCATTTTGCAAGCCCTCATAGTTCAAAGACAATATTCTCATTGTGACCGGACAGGTTCCTCGAAGGAACCCGCCTATTTCAGTGATGGGTAGTCAGCTCTGGTCTTCTTTGAGCGCTTCTTACGGTCTATTACATTATCACCAAGATTATTAATAGCCAATGGAAAGTCACCATCTGACATGCGGAACCTTCTGCTTTGTTCATGTGCATGCAAACTAAGCACTAACAAAGCAATGGCATGTGCATGCAAAGATCTACCGTATAATTTTTGTTCTTTTGTATATTGTCCTTGTTGTGTCATTTTTCCAAAAAAATTAGCAACCTTTTTCCATTTTCTGAATGAGTACCGGTGAGATAGTGGCGGACCGTACCGGAAAGGAAAATAGGCACGGGTGTCACACTATGGGCCTAGTCGGGGCTTCTGCACTTTCAGTCTCCTCTTGTAAATGGGCTTGGACCATTTTCGGACCGCTTTACTAGGAGCTGAAGCTGTCCTAAAAAAAAAACTAGGAGCTGAAGCAAAACCACTGAAAGCAAATAGCAGCTGTGCGCACCGCCGCAGATGCAGAGCACAGTTGTCAGTTGTGACTTGTGAGACCTTACTAGCGGAAAAGGAGCAAAATAAGTTCAACGATCTGCTCTCGGAAAAGATCGCCACGATGGCACGATGAGTAAAGCATACCACATTGCGACCGAAGCTAAGGTTGCCACTCATACCGCGGTTTGCTGTGGAGTTTCCGTCTATAAGCTCTCCAACTGATCCAGAGCCTGATCATGGCGTCTCCACGCCTCCGCGGAACCCGCGCTGGCCACCGAGCGGGCAGGAGGCGGATCCAGATTGGAGCTGCGAGCATGCGCCGTGCACGGTTTTCTCGGCAGGCCGCCACTGACTGCTGCGAGTGCGCCAGCGTACACGTACGGTCAAAGTGCTTCCCGAAAGCAGGTTGACCACGCGATCGAGCGCTCACGTTGGGGTTTGGCGACCGCGTTGCCCGCGCGCGCGCTGCGAGCTCGTTGTGCGGCGCCACGTCTACGGATCGGTTAAAGAAAGGCGGAGAGGCCGGCCGCGTGCACCACGACCGTGCTCCCCGCTATAGCTTTAGATTTACTCCAACTTGCATTTCACCACGAGGCCGATCGACCACTGCCACGCCTAGGTCTACGAGTCCAATACCACGAATGTGCGGGCTGCGTGCTTGGTGCTTGGAATTTGATTATCTCGAACTAGTATAGGGTGTTGAGTGCAGATCATGGTTGCTTCGCTAGGTCGGGGCTGGGCTAGTAGAGTGAGAGATCAGATCGAACCATGCATGTGATCACTGATCTTGATCTCAAGGAAAGATCATCTTCACTGATCTTTGCTCACAAGCATCGACTGCAATGCGGCACGTACTTACCTTCCCTAGCTGGCTAGCTAGTAGAAACATCATCCTCCCGGGAGAAACATCATCCTCCCGGGAGCTGATCGGTCGTGTTTCCCTAGCTAGTGGAACGAGATGATATCGCTCTCGTTATTTATGCATGCGTGGTCATGCGGCATGGGTTGGAGTTGGACGTACGCGTTGCTTATCACTCGATCCTACTAAACTCGTAATCATTTTGCTCAGACGGAACCAACGCATGCATATCCCAGATGGTTTGCGCGAGAATGAACTGGCCGCAGGGAGAAGATGCTGCTATGATCGAATCGATGGAGTGATTTCACTAGGACACCTGTCAGCTGGCATTTCAGGGAAATGTGTGTCTATTTTACCCGTGACCGTAAAGAAAATACTACGTGTGCTTAGAAGGCAGTCAGAATCTCGATCCTACGATTTGACGTAGCATGAAGTTGATGCAAATCCCACTATGAATTCCAATCGACTAGAATCCACGTTAAGTCACGATCCAAATAATGTCAAACCCGAATCCTTTTTATGGATTTTCCCGATTCTATTAACTGATTATCTTTGACATTCAGTTAACCGTAGAAGGATATTGCGCAAACATCCCAAGCCCTTTTCACTCGCTTCACTAACCTTTGTTCACTTCCTCAAACAATTGATCGCTAGAACCTTATTGCTACATATTTTACTACTTAGTATTTTGATCACTGCACAAAATTTATGCGTGATAAAGAAGCGGAAAGCTGTTTTGATCTGGGTGCATATGATCCCTTTAGCCAGAAAATAAATATTTAAAAAATTGGGAAAATATTCCAATCGAGCAGAAGGTAGTCGAATCTCGATCCTATAATTTGACATAGCATGAAGTTGATGGAAATCCCACTATGAATTCCAATCGAGCAGAATCCATGTTAAGTCACGATCCAAATAATGTCAAACCCCGATCTTTTTTATGGATTTTTCTCAATTCTGTTAATTGATTATCTTTGACATTCACTTAACCATAGACTTATTTTAGTATCGAATTTTGTCATTTTTAAATCACTTATCTTAAGTCACGAAAAGACTTATTTCAGTATCAAATTTTGTCATTTTTAAATAGGCAACATAAAAAGTTATTTTTCTAAAAACCACTTCGTGGGCACGTAGGGCATGGAGATGTACACACAACATTTTAGTTTGATTTTTTTACATTTTCAAATATGTTAAAAATATATTTCAAATAAAGAAAGTATATGAATATCTTATATAAGTAAGTCTAGTAGAATCCTAGATTCTACGAGTCAATTCTGTCGAAGGGAAACCGATCCGATTCAGAATTCCGACTCTTATATTGAGAAGCTAGCCGATTGAAAAGCTGGTACGTAGCATGCTAGTGGTTCCTATAGAAGAGCCGATATGCATGACTGAGTTCTTCCAGATGCCTCAATCAATGAGCCAACAAAAACGTGTTGCTTGCACGTACCGCACCACAAGTTTCTTGCACACATATGGACGCGCAACAATGAAGTGATTCAGCTGCGTCACTTGTGAGTGCTAAAATCAAGAAGTTTTCTTTCTACTCTAGTGCCGCGGTATGATTGAGTGCGTCCATGATTGGGCGCATGTTGCTTGCACGTACTACCAAATTAAAAATGGCAGCAATTTCTTGTACACAAATGCACATATTCCAGACAGTTCGGAGAGAAAAAAACTAAAGTGCTAGCTGGTGGACCTGATGCTAGTAAATTTGTGACGCGGACTACACACTTGCATATATATATTTCTTCCATCTTTTTTGAACATTATATTTCTTCCATCTCGGTCTGGATAAGACGGAACAAACAATCGACCATCACACGTGCGTAGGGTCGACCATATGATTTGGAACTCGCTCTCGTGAAAGTCCAACAGCTTTTTGACCATCTTCAGCCGTTTTTCCAAACAACATGCGGTTTTGCGCAGCGCACGTTGCCGCGTTTGGTTAACCTGCCTAGCCACAACCCCTTTCGACTGATCCTAATAGTTCTATTTTTTTGTTGTAAATTTCAAATAATCTTGAAAAAATTCAACACATATAAATAGTTTGAGACATGCAATGTAAACAATTAAAAATAGAAATACAATAATCCATACAATTTGAATAAAATGAATTTCAACTTCATCAAGCGCCATCTCCTTTGAGCGTCCACAGCTGCTCTACAAGATCATTTTCGAATTGTGCATGAGCATCTACGTCACGGATTTTCGTATGCATGGCAAAAAAAAAAAACTGGCGCCAAAATCAACTGGCACCTGGTGATGAACAACACCAAGAGAACCCTGGTGATCATACGGATAATCATCAAATGATGGAGACATGTGTTCACTCTCGATCATCATATTGTGCATGATCACCTAAGCAACCATCACCTCCCAAATCTCCTCTTGGGACCAAGTAAGAGCAAGAACAAAACAATCAATTAGTTGAACATCAAACAACCAAAACCTTGCATGCAAGGCGCACACGAGGTCTCAGACATGTTCTGTGTGCAGTCGACGAACACTAAAGTTGGGGAGAGGCGAGAGGTGACGCACGGTCTGCGACTTTTCTGCAAGGATGGTGCACGGCTAACGTTTAAGAGGCGACAACAGTGGCGATTTCACAAGGTGGGAGAGGCCTCGAGCAAGAGGAGAGGCGATGTCGCGAGAGGAACGGGCTGGGTCATTGACATGTACCCCGAAGTGGGTAGTCTAAGAGGCTTCATTCACGGCTTGTGTCTAACGCGCCCACAATGCCATATTGGTCAGGGATGGCTTGGGAATGCCGAACACGTTATTGCGCAGCACTGAAAGCCGGTTCAGGGCATGTAGCTCGGTACGGATTTCTGCCTGGCACATCCAATAGCCCTTTAGGACATTGTTTGAGCCTTTGAGGCACACGCCTGGAATGCTATTAGGCCTTGATCTGGGGCACATGAGGCCACTCATGAACTAATACACCTTCACTAACCGAACGAGAGGTGCATAGCTAAGAACAATATATCCATCCACGCTTGGGAAACGATGAGTGGGTGTGAGTTGTGACACTCTTTTAATACGTATGAATAACCACGTACACCACGTGGTAATACTCTTCTTTTTTAACTGGGAGTGGTTTCATAATTTGATATCACATCTACCTCATGAAGAATGCAGAGACAATAAAAAAATGCTGGAAAGAGACAAGCTATGCACTTGCCTGCTCCAAGAGTTGGCTAGATCATACCTGACAATGGGAGGATATTTCTAAAATGCTTCAGAATAATTATTTGCTAAGCTGGTTGGACTACCAAGTACCAACCGGTGAGGTGTGCACTTATCTCTGCTGATTGGTGCTATGCTGCTACTAGATATCCGTCGCAATGAACAATGGTTTGGCAACTAGCTGAACCTTCCTGTTGTTGCGATTTTATCCGGCTGAGGTTCCTAACTCGTTCCGGTAGTCAATGGTCTAATCCATTCTCAATCTACGTCTCTCTCTCGTGACCTCGTCTATGCGTGGATGGTGACCTGCCAACATGCAAGGTCGCGTAGCACAAACTCGATCCAGAAGCAACAATTTTCATTCTCCACCAACAAGGCAAATATGGCCATGCTTGTAAGGATGAATGTGATTGTTGTGACGCTGCTATGTATGCTCTTAGAATAGTTTAGGGTGCCCAACTAACGCTAAGGGTAACTCCTAACAAATTTAATGCCGTCATTTGCAAAATTCCTCGCACGCGCGAATAGGAAATCACAGGTTTGCAATATCATGCCCACTCTAACTCTACATCACAACATCTAAAAAAGCTCTACACCACAAGAAAGCAAAGAACTATTGCCGAAAGGTTTGAATCGATGTTTGATTACTTGATTTTCCATGAAATGTAATACAGAGGATTCCGTGGAAAAAATTGCCACATGACTCAATCTTATAAATCAAAGTACCACCATAAAAAAAAGATATGAAAATCCTTTTATTAGACCCTTGCCGGCCAAGATTTGAACACGCCACAATTTTATAACACGCGGGAATCGCTCCATCGCGGATCACATGCATACACGAGCGCTAGCAGTTGGACTCACCGATCAATCGTCCTTTTAGGCGTACCAGTTGAGATATATCTTCTTGCAACAACACAAGCCTACTGTACCCCGTCCTGTCAACGGTAGCCTGGTAGGGGCACCAGCCAACCGTGGCTCGTTTGTCCTATAGCACACGATGACACATCGACACATCAGATTATCAGAAGTTCCTCCACCAAAAAATCACAAGCAGCATGTACTTGCCTCAGAATGGCCGGCCCCGGAGGAGGGAATTAAAAACCGCGGTTAGCTGTTGCCGTCGGGAGGATCATGTCGGAGGACCCCATGCCGAAATGCGCAAGAAAAAGAGCAGTGCCGTGCTGACTCTCTGAGCTGCTGATCACAATTCGGCCATACCAATAACTCCTGCTGAAAAACAATGGTAGATATGGCAAAAACCAAGATCGGCGGCCCGTCGAAACAAATGGGTGATTGCTACGGGTGACGAAGGTGGGAGAGATTATCGAGAGCATCCGAATAGTGTCAAGGATGACAAGGACACCATTTCTTAGCTACAGCTTCTGTAGCGAAAATTTCCTGTCATGGCACAGTGGAACCGTGATTAAGAGGGTCAAACTATCTGCGCTCTACCTGGCAGTTGTAAATTTCCAACGGATACAACTAGACATGGACAGCATTAGTCCAATTAGTACGGACAGTAATCTAGCCGGTTATGTCTAATTTGGAAGCGGCATGTCGATTCATCCTAGCAGCCGTCGGGTACTTCCGGGGTCGATCGTCTACTGGCAGTACGTCCTTTTTGCATCACTGTCATGCGTGTTCCTTGTTTTGATCGAGTGTTTCCATTGGAAAGCTTATATATACATGCATGCGCCCACTCACAAGAGTGTGGATTTTTGTAGCTCGAACTATATATAGCTTGTTTTTTTTCAAAATTTAAAAATACTATTTTAAAGTTTTTTAAAAAATAAAAAAAAATCTAGATGTAGGCAATGTTTGTGTTCTAATAACGTGCAAAGTTTCAATTCCAAACACCTTATATTAGAGGCTCCAAAAATTTAACAAAATCTGACAGATTTTGAGGTTGCAAAAGTTTACACTATTCACTATGACATATGTCAGATTTTATTATTTTTGCACAGTCCACATTATAACGTATTTCGAGTTAACATTTTGCACGTTTGTAGAACTTAACATTGTCTATATCAAGATTTAATTTCAGAATTTTTTTTAAACTTGAAAATGCCAATTCTAGTTTTTCTTAAAACGAGCTACATTGTAGTTTTCACCCACTCGCTGCTATCTGGTATCTTTGTGTCGCAATCCAGTTAATTCCCAAACCACTTGGCGGCCACGTAGCACTCCAGCTCTTTATTTAAAAGTTAAAAATAAATCATGTAATTTTGTAAATCTAACGGTAGTCTAGCATGTTAGGCCTTGTTTGGCATCAAAGTATTTTTTTATTGAAGTATTCAGAGAATTCTTCAGTTTATGAAAGTAGTGAAAATGTTAAATATTAAATATTTTTAAGGTGCTTCAATAAATATTGTGGTTTAAAAACTAAAGTATTCTTCAAAACCGTAGTATTTCTTTTGAAGTATATAAAAAAGAGATGTAATTTTTTTCTAAAACTAGGAAAGGAGAAAAAATGAAATATTGCTTAGCCAGGCACTACAATATTATGATATTGGTATACTTCGGTTTTAAAAGGATGAGATTCCAAACAAAGTCTAAATGTCAGAATAGAAGGTGTGCCTAGTAGGCTCTATTTCAAAAGCTATTTCTCAATGCAAAAGTCTCATTGTTGTATCGCCAGACAGAGTCCTGAGTCCGGTGGCAGCAACTAGCAGGTACCGAAACTACCCGTATCGACATGCCTTGACGGTCGATCCATGACGATCTAGCAACCATTGGCCTTGTCACGGCATGCTCGCGGACCACCAACATGAGGCCCTCTTGCAACAACAGATTGCATTTAAAATACATCCGCCAAGAAAAGAAAACCATAAATGAAAAATAAAATCCTCAAAAAGTTAAATATCTCGACAATACTTTCTTTCTTTTTTTTTTTTTTTTTTGAAACGAGGCAAAAGATTTGCCTTTTCAATTAATTAAGAAGAAGAGAGTTGCCCGGTTAATTAATGGAAAATCGGGCTAAAACCAATACAACACAACGGGGGCAAGGCCCACCCAACACCACCCAACCAAGACGACATCCAATCGAAGCCGGAGAGAAGACGCCGTGAGTACTATGGGAGGAGCAAACACGGGACAGTCCAACAAAGATGAAGAAGCCAACTCGCCAGAAGAGCTGCGCCACACGACGCCAACGACCAACATCGAGACAACCTCGTCGCCCCCACGACACAAGATCTCAATGCACGCAACACCAAGAGCCTTCGGGGCCGCCGCCCCGACAACCAGCTACTCTACCACGCCAGGCAGACCACCAACACCACCTTCCGGGACCGCCGTCCCGACGTACCACCGCTCGAGCTCGAGCCACAACGCCGCACGACCCAGCCACCCGCAGCCCAAGCTGCACAAAGAAAACTGCTCGTAGACCACGGCCGCCGCACCAAACATCCGGGGCCGCCACCCCGGCCTAAAAGTCAATCTGCCTCCGCTGAGACAGCATCAACCGAGCCGACAACCTCGCCGCACTGGCGACACAAGACTGTCACCCAAGCCAAGCGAGCACGAGCTCCACCCCATGAAGCATCTGCCCGCACTGGATCTCGAGGCCGCCGCCTCGACGCACATCCACAATCCGGGGCCGCTGCCCCGACGTCCACCGACAACAACACAAGAGAAGCCGCGCACAACTGCCAAAGCTGACTCTCCAAGATGACGCCCACAAGAGGGAGGCGAAAGACGCCGTCGTCGCCCGCTCCGGCTAACCGAAACTTGAGCTTTCACCCGGAGAGCCCAAACCATTCTCATCGGAAGAAACAAAATCACACGATGATGCCTGCAAGGAGGGGAACGACGTCCATAGACGCCGCCATCATCGGCGCCGACATGAGAGTCGGGGCAAAGCTTTCGCCCGGATCTTGTCCACTTCGAGAGAAGGCTTGCTTGGAGCTAAGCAAGATGTAGTGCACTACTCCGCGTTGACCACCAATCACCTCTGCCCCTGCCTCCTCGCACGCACGAGCTGGCACCCGCAAGCCGACCTCACCGGACGCCAAACACCGGCCATCTTCAGCGCTGCCCTTGCAGCCACAGAAGTCGGCATCACCACCATCTGGAGCCGCCGCTCCAGCTTTCGGGGACCACGGCGGTCAAAGACCGGCGAGCCCCCACACCACGCGCGGGGATGGCCAGACCGCAAGCCAACCAGGCCGTCGCCAGGACTCCTGCGAGGAGCACCGCAGCCCCGTCGTCCTCCTAGAGTCGATGCAGCCGTGTGCAGACGCGCCCCACGAAGCCCAGATCGGGCCTGGTTGGGCCCGCGCGGCCGCCGCCGTCACAGGAGGTCGCCGTAGCTGCAGCCGACGCGACCGCTCCACCGCACGCCGCAACCACCGCCGCCCGCAGCAGCCACCATCACCGCGCCGCCGTAGCGCCGCCGCAAAGAAGCGCCGCCCATCCTTGCGCTTTGGGAGCGCCTCCGCGTCCACCGCAGCTCTCCCGCGCCACCTTCGGAGGCGGGGGCCGCCGCCACCGCGGAGAGGACGACGGCAGCGGCGGCGAGGGGTGTGGCCGGAGGGGAGACGAGCGCCGGCGGCTAGGGTTTCCCTCGGGTCGCCCGCGTGGGGGCGACGCGAGGGACGAGGGGATATTCAATTCATCACTGCCCTCGACAATACTTTCCAAGTTCTTGTGGCATCATTGTTTTAGTGTGTGGCTCTTGAAGCATTGACATATATGCCGCAGCTGACCTTGCTCACTATCAGGTTGTGGAGAACGAAGATAAATCGATAGCAAAACTAAACAAAATTAATTTGCCATGGCACCCTGAGTCTTCATTCTTGAGGACGGCAACAGCTTAAGGTTGTCATTAGAAAATTTAAGTACTCCCTCTACCCAAAAATTAGTGTTGGTGAGTTAGTATAAATTTTATATTAAAGTAGTAAAAACTTGTATCCAGGCTCACGTAGGAGAGGAGTTGGTAAGTTTTTTTTTTCGCTTTCGGCCGAGGGGAGGCAGAAAAAGGAGACCCCCACCTACCCCTGTGCTCTCGCCTCCCCGAGGGCGACGGGCGCGGCCCCCCATCTCTCCGGCGCCCCTCCTCCTCCCCTCTTGCTCCCGCCGTCGCCGCCGTCGGCAGAGGTCGCCGGGCGAAGCCCGGGCGACGCCGGCGGCGGCGGCTCTTCCTTCCCCGCGTCGTGGAGGCCGGTCGGGGCCATCCCCTCCATGGCGGCGGTGCAGCTCGGGCGGCAATGGTCCGGCGCGGCCGGGTGGCGGTGGTGCGGCGACGGCGCTGAGTGGCGTCGCGCGGGGGCGCTGCTCTGTCGAAGATGGCCACCGGCGGTCCTTGCTCTGATCTGGGCAGCCTGGACCCTAGATGGGCTCGGGCGGGCCCTAGATGGGCTTGGGCGGGCTGGGGCGCTGCCTCCGGCTGCAGTGCTTCCTGGAGGTGGCGGCGACGACTAGCCAGGGCTGGGATGGCAGCGTGGCGTGCGTATCGCAGCAGGGCAGCCGGGGCTTTACGGGCCTTTTTGGGCCCGGCCGGGCCTCTTTGGGTCTGGTGTGCTCCGACAGCTCTGTCCGGTCGATGACCGCAGTTCGGCGGTGGAGGTGGGTTCCTCCTGCGCGGTTGTAGCGCTGCTATTCCGTGTCCCGGCGATGTCGTGTACCTCCATCGTACAGGTCTCGCTCTAGTGGCCTCGAAGAGACGGTGATGGGGACTACAAGACCGTGGTGGCGCGTGCTCGTGGACGGTGAAGTTTGGTGGTGGTGCTCCGTTGCGCCTGGGTTTTTTGTGGGTGGACGTCGGGAGAAATCCTTGTCGGCTTGTCTGACCCCGACGCGGTGCCGCTTTCAAGTGGCTCCATTCCTTCTTGAAGGGCGTTGTGGGAAGCCTCCGTCTACTATACTTCGAGCCGGGGGAAACCCCAGGACCACCATCTGGTCCGGGCATCAGCGCCGTGTCAACGGCGTCTCCCTTCTTGAAGGTGGTGCTTGGCTCTGGGCGCTTCGGAATGCTTGGGTCGTGGTGGGAAAAGTTGGAGGGCGCAACGGTTGCGGGTCTACGTTGCTTTGTCGATTCGCCATAGTTGTCATTGTTTTTCCTTTTGGGCATGTTTCTGCTGTTGCCCCAGCACTTCTTGTTTCGAACTACTGTATCTGTGTGGTTGCTATATTAATATAGCGGGACGAAAGCCTGTTTCGAGTTTTTTTTAACGGGGACAGTGACATGTTTAGTCTAAGTCTATTGTCCAAGCTAAAGCAACGGACTTAACTGCATAATCCCGCATGCCGCATTCTCGCGGGTATCTCCAACAGGCACCTCATTAAAGACAAAAAAAATATTTTGGTTCATTTGGGTGGTTCTTGTTCAGTCTTAAGACTATATATCCTTCCTGTGAGAGTGGATTCGGTTTGGCCCTGATATTGATTTCGATGTTTCCAGAAGATCCTGGTCCCCATTTGTCTACGGTATCCCGTATCCACAGAAGAGAAAGCAGACAATACACGTGTACTATTTCTGTAGCTAGCTGTCCGGTGAGATCTACACCACAGATGAAATTTTAAACATCATCCTCGTGGTGAATTCAGCACAGCTTTTCTTTGCGTCCACGAGACATTATCCCAAGTGCACCGAGACTTTCCGGTCTAGAGTGGAGAATTTTTGGCTCCCGAGCTCGAGTGCTTCCTGCATATTAAAAAATTATATTTATAATTTTCAAAATTTTGTGAAACAAAATTCTAAAGCATCTAACAATTTATCCTAGAATTGTGTAGAATCTGAATTCAAAATATTTTATATCTTGAGTGATATAAAAATAACAAAAGTGTGGATCTAAGTATAGTGATTTCAAAAATCCAAAACAGTTCACACTTTTTCATTTTTGTGTAGCTTAAGATACAAAACATTTTGAATTAAGATTTTGCACGGTTGTGGGATACATCTTTGGCTTTTTCTAGGATTTTGTTTGACAATTTTTTGAACTTGTAAATATGATTTTCATACGCATGCAGTAGAGCTCGGGAGCCAAAAGGACTTTGCGGTCTACTTGATATAAACTATGTGGACACACTTATTTTAGGATGGAGTGAGTATTTTTGGGAACGAACACACATTTGTGACACGTGAGCACAATGGTGCAATGTTATAAATATTTTTTTAAAGTACTTTAGAGTTTAAAAATCCAAATTTTACTTTGTGAGTATGCATGCTCCATATATTTGAGCGAAGTTTCTATCAAAAAGCGTTCATTTTGTGCTAAAAATATGGTTATATAAAGAAAAAATATACTCTTTTTAATATGAAATTTATCTTTTTGTATCCCAAAATAGAAAGTATTTTTCTAATTAAACTTCTGATGTACCTACTGGATGTGTATATGCAGTTTCATATTTAGGCTGTATACATCGATTGATGTAGAGGCTAGGCTGTTCCGGAAAATGCTTGTAGTTTTATATTTATTTTAACTTTTTTAAGACACCGAAATACCGATTTTGATTATTTTTTTAAAAGCACACTAGTGCCCTGGAGCACTTAGCAGTTTTCTAGAACCCTGCTTAACATACCAATGATATACATGTGAACGTTTGTGAGACAATGAACAACCGGCACATTTATAAACGAGGAAGGGTCAATGGCTTTTCCCCATAAAAATTTGACAAATAATTCTACCGTATGTGGCCGAACAAAATGAAGCCTGCACATTGGATTTTTTTTTTTGTGCTTGTAATGTTTCTTGGACCTTTTGTTATTTTCTCAAGTTATATACTCTTGTGTTCTAGTTCCAACATTTGCATGCACATACTTGCATACATTATATACCTGCATGATTATTTTTGTATTATTTTAATTTGTCTAGTAGTTATACTTAATTTACTGTACATGTGAAATCAAGAGTGCCCAGTTTCTGAAATTTTGTTTATGTCATAAAAATAGTTCCTATGTCAGCATTTCCAATTTTATAGATGACATTTTTCTTTTGTGCTTTGTCATGAATATTTTGTATCCTTGAGATTGCTTACCACACTACATGTGGTGCCAAAAACCTGAAAATATTTTTCACAGATCGTATGGCAACAAAAATATGGGTATCTTATGATGGGGCTAGGACCTGGTTAGAGCGGGTACAGTAGGCTTAAATGCAATCTACCAAGAGAGTTACTATTTAATTTGTGTGGTAAGGGATACATGGTTCCTTTTTAATTGTGGTGTAGTAAAAATCCTTCGGAGTGTGATGATACACAGAGCTTTTACGTATCCCTGAGAACAAAAGACGGTCATCCCTAGTGTTGTCTTCTGCAAATAGTGTTTACATCGTTGTGAAAATGTTCGGTATCTAGGTTAGTTTGCAAAAATGGTGAGAATGAGAGAAATCTTATACAATGAGAATATTGGCATCCCTTGGCATGCGAAGGAGCGTATTTTTTATTAGAAAATATCTATCTCTTTCTCTCCAGGTTTTAGCTGCACAAAATACTTGTTGTGGCATCTCAAATAAGGTTAATACAGATTATACCTAATCCGTAACCCGGACTAATCCGATTAGAGCATCTCCAACAATTCGTTGGTTAGCTTACACTTTTTTTTTAGAAGGGGATATAGTCTCGACCTCTGCATTGATTTGATGCAACTTTGAAGTTTGACAGTGTACTGACTGACGCAGCTAGAGATGGTGACATGCTGGTTTGATGTGACTTTGAAGTTTGAGAATGCTCCTTTTCGTCACATTTGTTTCGGCTTCTTTGATCTGATACAATGGTTTCTCTAATTAACTTGAATCAAATTGCCAGATGTCTTATTAGACATATATGTGTTGGTTTCCTCGTGGTGGCAGCAGAAAAAAAAAAGAACCAGTGGGATTACCGCATATAGTTACTTAACTGAATGAGCAGCTCACATGTAGCACGCTTCACAGTCAAAAAAAAAAACATGTACTAGCACGCTATGATTTGTTAGTTATAAAATCAAGTGCTGCCTTGCCTCTCACGTGGAAAACTTGGGCTCTCCCGAACTCCCGGCTCATCGAGAACCTTCCCTTCCCTACGTCAGAGATTTGCAGCCACAACAAAGGGAGGAAATTGGAAGGCGGCCCCTGCGTCCAGGCCACAAAAAATGACACAAGAGTAACGCTCGGGGTTGGCCCCGGGCCCGCCTCTGCCAACTGGTCACCCAACCCGACACGGCCACGACGACACCCCCGCACCCATTGGCCACTGGCCGCCCAATCCGCTCCGCGCCACGCCGTGCCGCGGCACCCTGCCGCATCCACGCCAAACCCCGAGGGCGCCGCCACCAACCACCAACCAATCCCGGCAGCCACGCCGCGGCCCCATGCTTTCCCAGCGAGCTCCCAAGCTCCGACCCGCGTCCGAATCGCAGCCGGCTGGGCGGACGCCGGACGCGTTTATAAATAGGAAAACCGTCTGACTCGTCGTCCCCCAAAGTTAGCCAGAGAAGAAGAAGATCGCGCAACGCAGCATCCAGAGAGACCGCAACGAGGCGCTGCGACCGCGACGTCCCCCTCGGCGAGCGACAGCAAGCGGTTTGCCAGCGGCGGAAGCAAGGGAAGGAGGGGAGAGATAAAACGGGGCGCGCCCCCGACCTCCCGGAGGCGCAGTCTCACCGGCTCTCCTCCTCCTCCTCCTGTTTCCTCTTCCCGCGGGGAGGCAAGAGGAGGAGCAGGGGAGAAGGGGGGCAAAACAAGGTCGCCGCCCACCGCCGAGCGCGCACGCAGATTGGTCGCCGCCCCTGCCCTGACAGAGCTCGCTGCCGTGGTGAGTAGGTTGGTTTAGTCCCGTCTCCGGAGAGGGGGGAGGAAGATGGCGAGGTTCATCATCGGCCTGGTTGAGCTCGGGGTCAGCGCGGCAGTGCACCTGCTCTTCGGCCTCTACGTCTTCAGCACCGCCGTCGCCGCCGACATCTCGCAGGCCGCCGCCGCCGGGCTGCCCCTCCTGCGCCGCCCCGCCGCGCCCGCGGGCCTCCTCGACGTCGCCGCCGACGAGCGGAGGGGCGACGCCGCGCCCGTCGTGCTCGACGGCTCGCCGCCGCCCATCGTCCTCGTCCACGGCATATTCGGCTTCGGCAAGGGGGTACGTGCGTTCATCATACGTGTCGGGGTGGGCGGGTGTTCGGTGAAATGCCGGCGAGGCGTGTTGCCCGCGCGTTCCGTTCCTTCGGTGCTTTTGCCTGACGCTTGCTTGTTTTTCCTCTCCGCGCGCAGAGGCTCGGGGGGCTCTCCTACTTCGCCGGCGCCGAAAAGAAGGACGACCGCGTGCTCGTGCCGGATTTGGGCTCGCTCACCAGCATCCATGACAGGTGGGTGGGTGGTGGGTTGGAAACAAAATCGCCTCATCATTTGGTGGTTGCGCATTTATTAATCTTGGCTGGTCACCCTGAATTCGCTGATTATGATTTGCCATCCCTCCTTACTATTACTTGTGAACAAGATTTTCTAGTTGGAAGTAGCATATTGGGTGGAAATTTAACTGCTGGGGAATCTGATGG
Source organism: Dactylis glomerata (assembly GCA_007115705.1). Taxonomy (NCBI): domain Eukaryota; kingdom Viridiplantae; phylum Streptophyta; class Magnoliopsida; order Poales; family Poaceae; genus Dactylis; species Dactylis glomerata. The sequence continues at coordinate 165,306 of QXEO01001348.1, read as the reverse complement.
CTGCAGGGCGCGAGAGCTGTTCTACTACCTCAAAGGAGGACAGGTGGACTATGGCCCGGAGCACAGCCAGGTCTACGGCCACGCGCGGTTCGGGAGGACCTATGAAACAGGTGAAGATTTTCAAACAGCCAAAGAGCATCGCTACGGCATTGCCTGAGTTTCAGTTCAGAGTTCTGAATTTGCGGTTTCTGATCGTGCGCAGGGCATTATCCGGTGTGGGACGAGCAGAACCCGGTGCACTTCGTGGGGCACTCGGCCGGCGCGCAGGTCGTGAGGGTGCTGCATCAGATGCTCGCCGATAAGGTACGGCAAGAGATTTCAGATTTTACTCGGAAACGACGGCTCTTTGTCGGTGGCGGTCGAATGCTCATGCTTATCTTGTGCTTTCTGAGGGGCCGTTTCTTGTGACTAGGTGTACACTCTCAAAGCATCCAAATTAGCATCACTGCAATCGCATGAAGTTTGGGTTAATTCAGGCCTTTGTCAAAGCGCTTTTTCAGAATTGGTCCAAATAATCTGTCTTTTGTGTGGGCACTGGGCATCCATTATCCATTGTTCCTTTTCTTTTTCCTATGTTGTTTACAATGCAGTTTTGCAGCTAAAATGAGCATCTCTGTTTGATTGCATGTCTTCTCTTGGCCTCATGCATGTGGGATGCTGGTCTTTCTTGTTGCATTTTTTGGCTGGCAGCTTGGTGGCATGCTGTTCTATATCGGAGCACTAGCCATCGTTGCATGACAAAAACTCGTGTCACCAAAAAATTACGAAATATGGGTGCTATAATTCTAACACATTGTTTTATATACTAATATCAGGCTTTTCCTGGGCATGATACTTCTGAAGACTGGGTTTTGAGCCTTACTTCGTTGTCAGGTGCGCTTAATGGAACCACGAGGACTTACTTCGATGGCATGCTGTAAGTGTTGCCTTGAAGTCTGAAGATCAATTTTATCTCATAGTATTACTTTTCGAAAAACTTTGTTATTGTATATTGTTTGTCTCCATACCATTCTCATCATGTTTCGTTCCTGTTAAATTCAGGGCTGAAGATGGGAGATCCATGAAATCGATCTGTCTTCTTCAGCTATGCCGGCTTGGTGTCATTGTATATGACTGGCTAGACATTCCTTGGCTGAAGAATTACTACAATTTCGGTTTTGATCACTTTGAAATGTCATGGAGAAAAGTTGGGTTTTCTGGTTTAGTTGATCTGCTGCTGGGGAATACCGGGCCATTTTCCTCGGGAGATTGGATTCTCCCTGACCTCACAATCCAAGGATCGCTAAGACTTAACTCTACCTTGAAGACCTTTCCCAATACATTCTACTTCAGTTATGCCACAAAGAGAACAAGAAAGCTATTTGGAATTACAGTGCCCTCAAGCGTTCTTGGAGTCCACCCAATGCTCTTTCTCAGAGTTCTCCAGATGTGCATGTGGCGGCATCCTCAAAGCGCACCTCTACCTTACAAAGGATACAGGTAGAATACTCCGCTTCAATCCAAATTCATTCATTATGCTGGTTCCTTATTTATCTTACAAAAATACTTATGATTCACTTTTTGTATGTTCTTAAATGATACCCAGGGATGAAGATTGGGAAGATAATGATGGGGCTTTGAACACAATCTCCATGACCCACCCTCGCATTCCAGTAGAGCACCCTAACCGTTTTGTAGTAGATGATTCTGACTGCCATCCTTTGCAGCCTGGGATATGGTTAGTATCACATTGCTGAATTTTGTTTTAAATTGCTTGATGGTACTAGATAGATTTCCTTTTTCTTAATGTCATACAAAATACACCTATGCATGACTTTCTTGTTCAACAATACTAAGCAAATTTTACACTGAATTTAAATGGTCAGTAAACTGGGGTGTCACTGAAAAGATCGCAAATTTTTGTGCTTTGTTAACGTAAAACTAATTGCTCCATTGATCTGTAGGTACTACAAGATCATTGAAGGTGATCACATTCTTTTTATCATAAACCGGGAAAGAGCCGGAGTGCAGTTTGATTTGCTGTATGACGGCATTTTCCAGCGCTGCAGAAAGCATGCATTTAGGAAAAGCCCCCCAACCGTGCCAAACGAAACAAGTCAATAGAAGATTACACCCTAAGCACTCTAGCACTCTAGGTAGTAGTGAGCAAGAAACAAGGCGGCCACCGTGCTTTTTCCGCTTCTCTTCATCTTCGGTCCCCATGCATGTAGATGTAACTTCCACATTGTAAACTGTAAATTACATTGCCCATTTGATCAAATGGCATGCTTGATTTTGCCGATTCTGGGAAGGAGGTGTAAAGCAGCTTGCTCTTCAGCTGCCCTTACAGCACAGTGCACCGAAGGAAGCTTGTAATTGAGCAGGGTGTTGCATATCAACACTAGCATTTGTCTATGACCTTAATGTCTCTTATTGAGATTAACTCACATGTATCCCAATGTCGTTGTACATATCAAGGTAAATGTTTCAATGGAACAGCTTTGTGTTGGCACTTTGCAATGGTTCTGTTGAAAGATGTACTCCCTCCGATTGGAAATAACTGTCGACAAGTTATTTCCGATCGGAGGGAGTAGTGTTTAAGATAGTTTATGTCTGAATTTGGTACAATTATCAGTGTTGGATATCTGCAGTCTGCTGGCCAGATCGACCAACAGTATCGATGGTAGTTGCCTTGTCATCGTGTGTCAGTACCAAGAGAACGCCAACTGCAGCTTTTTCTTTCTCTTGTGATCGTGTGTTGCAGAAAGTTGACGCCCCAGACTGTCGTTTTTTTTTTTTGAGGGTAGACTGTCGTTTTCTGCTGCTGTTGTTTGGTTTTTCACTTCACAGCTCCACTGATCATGCATCGATGTTGATGTACATCTGTGCATGATGAATCATGATTGAAGTAAGAAAACGTAAAACACTCCCCCATGTATCTGTGCTTTCTGCTTTAACGAGAGCCAAATTGGGTTTATGGCATTGAAAATGTGAAACTGAAAATAGAAAAAAAGAATCCATGTTCGCGGTGAAGCTGCAATCATGGATTGGTACATATCTTCATCATTTCCACTGTCTTGGCATCTCCTCTTTCTGGAACAAGAATGTGATCATCGTTTATTCGTTTATGTGCACAGCGTCTATACAACCATCAACTCAGAAGTGATGCTACAAACAAAATCCATTGCACGGTGATGTAGCTCGTTGAGACTAGACACAGTAAGATGGTAACTATACATGAAGAAAAAATGTGAAATCTTTTTATTCACTGAAACACCCCTTCAAACCTTCAGGCATCTAAAAGCCAGAGTTCCTAACAAAAAGATGCAGGTTTGCATTGCCCACTGGTGGAAAAGGTATTTGATCACAGATACACGCTATGCCTCGATAGAAGGGTGTTAATATGGTACAAGCAAAAGCAAGAGAAGGAAAATTAATCTAACCAAACATCAACTATGGTGGGCAGTCGCTGAACAAGTACCTCTTTACTGGAGCTGCAAGCACCCCTACTCTATCCGGGTGGAAGACTGCAACACAGACCGTGAAGCACAAAACAGCAGCGACTACCACAGTTGTGACAAGTCGCTTTCTCATGGCACCACCTGGCATAGAAGAAACCGAAGTTGGATTAATCCATCCAGAATTCATCTCAGGGAGGCAGCATTGCCTATGTGACACAGCTTTATTAGTCACAAGTGGCACACTTTCGTCCTCTTCACACTTGGCATTTTCTGACGAGTGCAAACTAAATTCACCGCTGGCACCATCATTCTGCAAGCGATTATAGAACATCTGTAGTAGTTTAGTTCACCAGATGCAAAATAACTGAACACATGATCATAAATATGATACTAATGTGCCTAAGCTGTTAACATTTTCATAAAGCAAAAAATCCTCGACCATGACACCCCTAGGGTCCACTCAACAAAACAGTTCCTGACTGGTGCTAGCTCATGTTGATACATGATACATAATTTCAAAAACTGATTCAACATGAGCTCCTCAACCATGGTCCACATTTAAGCTCTTCTACATGATCATCTTGTTCAAAAAACACCAGACAGATATGAGCTGATTCTTTTAGATAAAATAGGACAACTTATACCTAGATATTTGTTTAAGAATTGTGGTCAGTACTACGATTTCCACTGATTTTCTGTAGTACTGAGCAAGTGACCGTGATTTGCATGCTTGTAGCACGCAATGATAATGAGCTGATGGTTAATTTACAGAAAAAAAATATTCCCTCCGATCGGAAATAACTGTCGGGGACATAATACAAACTTTGTACTAAGCTAGTACAAAATTGCCGACACTTATTTCTGATCGGAGGGAGTAGTTATTTTAACTATCATTAATACTCATTTAATGATAATCTTTCGGACTCACTATGCTTATCAAAATGCAAAAATCAACTATTCTTATATAAAGGCAGAAATATACAGAAATTCTGGCTTTAGCAGAGTTCCAAAGATAAAGAACATTCAGCTTCAAATTAACAAGATCATGTCAAGAGATCAATTGTGAAGTGTGTGAACCAGCACATGGTATTTAGAGCACGATGATCAGTCATGATTATATTTCTCTTAACAACCTATATCAAGCAAGCTGTGAACCAGCATACAACAAGACTTGTGTATGCCAGTACCAGGCACGATGGTCAGTCATGATTATATTTCTCTTAACAACCTATATCAAGCAAGCTGTGAAATATCCAGTCTTGACTAATTCAGAAATGTCAATATGAAAAGATGTACCCACAATGATGCTTATCATGACTGTTTTAATACTCACTAATATTAGCTTGCAACACAATAGAACTTACTTCTTTACCAAGTTGCACAGAGGTGCCCCAGTTTGGCTGCTTTGAAGTAATATCACCACACAACCTTGTTTCAAGCTGTGCTTCTTCGTTCTGTTTAGCTCTGTGATCGAGAATGTTTCGGGCATGTCTTACATATCCAAGAAATGTTGTGACGTGATGTTCCAAACTTCCCCTTTCCAGGTTAGAAAGAATCTCAGAGCCTATGATGTTCTCTGATGACTTTACAACTATTTCCAGAACATTGATAAAATTGTTCTGTATCAAGAACTTCAACACGCATATCCATCTCTTGATATTTGTTTTACTCTGTAAATTTTTAAATTCGTCTGGAGAAGGCTTCCTTATTAGCCACCCAATCTCTACAAGAAATCCCGACATTGCAGATTGTTGAAGTTCCCAATGTTCGCAAGGGTAAGAAGTATCACTCTTGTACTTGTCGGAAGAACCACAAAGAGCATCTTGTATCCTCTCTAGTTCAAAACATAACTGTTTACTACCGAAAAGGATAGGGACAAAATTTGATAGCCCAAACACGTTTTCCACCTATAGAAGGAAAAAAACCATGGAACTGGATTAACAAACATCATGTACAACTAAAGCAAGTGTGGGAGAATGACACCCTAGTCCGAACTTTCATCCAGTTAGATGAATGTTAATAGTTGTTATAAATAGACAGTGTGCCATTGGAACCCCTCAAAAATCGCAAAAACCATAAAAAGAATGAAATGAAATTTTGTCTTCTTTTGATTATATTAATTCAAGGTATAATTTCATTATGTAGGTTCTAAGACACCTATATTGTTTACGGCCATAACAATAGTAGCTCACTATCCAGTTTCGGTATGCCAAACAAGAATACATCATCTTTGCTGAAATTCTTCCAAAACATTCCAATGCCTTATGTGGATGTACTGTGCATAAGCATGAACCATGAATCCCCATTATGCACTTATTTTCCTATAGTTTTCCATCACCTAGTACTCTATAATAAACATATATTATGATACAGGTATGTTCTGCTTGTGTTTTTGCAAAGTGAACCTCGATACTATTTTTGCACAGAATATTGGAAGTGCACATATTCCAATATGTCAAACATCTATGATATTATTTTTTACTTCTTAAAGTGCACGAACAAAAGTTAATATGAGCTGAAGTTTCCATCCCTGTATGCTATAGAGCAGCGTCTCTGGAGTATTGGTGTGTTACTTAGGAACCAGTACACAATGCACACCTTAAGCCTTGTAAGCAAGTTCTGTCAATTCGTATAATCTTTCAGACAGATCATGGCAAGAATGCAAAAGTATGGAGTAAGTTCATGCACATTAACCACCGTCTATGTAGGACTGCCATGGCATCATAAATAATCTAATGCCCAACATGTGTATCCTAGATTCCTAGATGGTAATGTAAAATTAAAATGTACCAGACTCTTAAGTATGGAGGAAATTTGATCAGTTTCGTTAAAGGCAATGTTTCCTTACTTCCACAAAACCAGGTCCATGAGTATCTGGGTTTGTTTGAGTGATGTTTATCCGGAAAATTTCGTGTTGAGGATCAAGTACAGGATCACTTTTCACACAAGCGAAGGTCTCGCGAGACTTTAAACGGCAACAATCATGCTTCAAGTACTCTCCATCAAACGACAGAAGTGATCTGCATGGGAACATAAACTATAAGGATCAACCACTCATGGTGCATTACAAACCCATAGCAAAAGTATAAGAAGCTGCCATCTAGAAATAGCTTATCTACAAGAACCGTCTCATGTGCACTTCCTGCGGACTTGCCATATATCAACTACTCCCTCCATTCCGTAATATAAGTCGTTTTTAGCAAACTAAATTGGTTTGCGGCTTATATTATGGAACAGAGTAATAGTAAGGTGCACAGGTTTAAGTTTATACGCAGGAAACAAAATCTGCCAGTGAGCCATTAAGGTGCATAAAGGGTAATGGACTAATAGTACAAGGAATTTTGCCCATCCACCAGTGTTTTCCAGGTGATCAACAATGAACAGAAGAGCAGCTCAATAATTTATGACTTGGACTGGAAAAGCCAGGCTAACACTGCACATTCAGAGTCGTTATAAAAAAAATGACAAATTGACATTTCCAAAGTCAACATCAACTGCGTAGCATAATCCTATCATGTTCTGTAAATTGGGTTGTTTTCTTCACAAGAAAAGGAACTTCCATTACCACATTTTTTCCTCCAAGAAGTGTTATTCATGAAAGGACAAATAAATAACAGTTTGTTAGTTGGTTACTACTCCGTATATGCTAAAATCCAGGAGTGGTTCATTCAACACTTAACTAACTAAAGAATGTAACTGAAAAGCATAAAACATAAGGTTCTATGGTTTGCAAAGAAAACACAAGGTTCTGGTCTTCTAGGGAAACGGAGCATAGCTTCAGAATGGTTTACACCGCCATAATAAAGCTTCACAACTGTATACTTCCATGACTCTTAGAGAATTATTTTGGTAGAAGCTAAGGTCAAATTTCATCCAGTAGACACTGGAGAATACACATCACAAATTTGTGAACAAGAGACGCTATCTGTTAAACATAGATATTCGAAAGAAGTTTTCAAACAAAAAAAGTGGTACCACATGATAGAAAACAGCCAGCAAAAATCACCACAATGTGGAAGGGCATGTCATACCTGAATTTAGGCTGATCAAGAGAGCTTCCACAAACAAGGAGTTCAATTGGTTTTCCTGCTTCAAACCATGCTGGATGAACATAATGGATCCTGGGGGCTTGAACCTCTAATCTGGTACTCATCAATGTGGCTCCATCTTGAGAACAAACATTACAATCCTCGGTTAACAATCAGGTATTTCCGTAATGAAAAGCTAAAAACAAGAGGTGCAATAATCTGTTGTTCCGTGCGGTTAAATGGCAATAGTTCCCACGCTAAATGAGAAATATGCTCAAATGTGTGAACACTTCATGATTAATTGTACACATTAAATTATGCATGCCAGTGGAATGAGACCGGGATCCTTTGCATCGAACAACTGAAAAACCAGGGCGTTATCTAGTCGTGAGAGAACTCTTCTAAGAATATATATATAATTCAAAGATACTGCAACTTGTAATAGCACATGCAAATAGTGTTAACTTTTACAAGTATATTTGGATTTTGGAATTAACCAGTACTTATAGCTGTGAGTTTGTGATTAATAATTTAATATAAATCTACTGTGTATACTACTCACTCCATTCCTGAACACATGTCATTCTGACACTGAAATTTTGTTTCTGAATATATGGCATTCTAACATTGTGAGATAACTTTACACTAATTTTCCTTTCATACCCATAGCCTTGGCTATTTCAATCATTTTTTAGCATGGACTAGAGTAGTACAACTTCAAAACATAATAAGTTGTCCAGCAAAGAGGGGTAATGCAGTCTTTTCTGCGTGAGTCATGGTTAAAGTGTAAATTCCTATAACTGTATACAATCAGCGAAGGAGAGAGTAGTTAAGAAATTACACAAAACTGTAAATTCCTAAAACTGGCATGTTGCGTACGGACAATACAGTTCAAGAAGTATACAGAATCAATATGGCCAGTGTCCTTATATTATGGAATTGCAAATTACGTGGCACACACCTTTCAATACTTGAAATATTGTGTTATTGACATTAACGAAGAAGGCCCCTTTACCCAAAAGAAGACTGCTCGGAGCATTTACCAAGTTTCTGACAAGATCTGCTGCATCTACTGATAACTGTTACAAAAATTGCAGATACACATCAATTATTTTGGTAAAGGTCAAAAAGGGTATATGATACAATCATTTTTTTTCAAAGAAAACTGAATCCTTTCATTTGAAGCTCAAAATTGCTAAACTTTGACTTTGCACAAGCCATAGACATCAATTTTGGACCACAGGTAGTGCTATAATTAGCAGTTTGCCTAGCTGTTAGTCTGTTATACGGTACAAAATGATCCTTTAAACCAAATCTTGATAGTGTATCTTTATTTGGGTTCGTCTAAAAGATGTGTTCATTTGCATCAAAGTATGATTTAGATTTAACAGATTCGCAGATTCATACCTTGTCCCACATATGCTGTGGCATTGCAATAAATACAGTTAGTATTGTACAACCAGGACGAATGTAGCCCTCCAGCTCAACAGGCATGCTAGACAACCACTCAAATATCTGCATATAAAGTGTAGCATTGACTTAGAACAATTCGTTTGACCTGAAAATACCATCCATAAAGGCTGTATACCCAGTCACATACTTGGTTACGTAGACGCCGCGGAAATTCTGCAGGATTCCAGTCGTACAACTTGAACGAAATGCGTCCTGTGGGGCACTAGAATGGTGATACAATATTAGTACGAGCATTAGGCAGTGAGGAGGGAGAGAAGCGGAAGGTTGCACCAAATTAAAAGAAAATGATATTGATATTGCAGATCAATCACAGCGAAACAAAAAACAAATATGTATGGGCAAAACTTACTGAGGATGAATAAGTACTCTTGGTGTCATGAACTGGAGAATTGTTAAGTTTGGCATTTTCCTGTTTTGTGCCAGTGCAGGCTTCAACAGAAGCTGCAAAAGTCACTATGCTTTTACTTTGGTCATTTTGCAAGCTGGATTGTGTACAGGTTGGAGAACTAAGCATATCTTCAGATCCCACCGGTGTTTCCCTGTCTAAAACTTTGTGGCTAAGAACAGTCTCGAGCATGTTGCAGGTAACGCCATCTATATCTTCTGTATAACAAAGGATAATAACAAAAATGATCCGGATTAGACAGCACAAACTCTCGGAATGCATGAGAAGGAAAATTTAGAAGAGAGCTGAACAGGAACAAATGCATTCAAAAAATACCCCAGAAACAAGCATAGATATATATATTGCTGCTATTGGGGCTCAATTGTATCAAATCTAAATTGCCCGATGCTGTTAGATGATCTAAACAGATGGCTAGAGGGTGTTTAGCTTGTCATATTTCACTTTTGAGTGTTCCTCTTTGGATTATGTGGATCCATTACTACAAATAAAACCTTTTAATGTTAATACATTTTCAGTTGGGCTTTCCAGTTTTCCACAAAATACTCCCTCCGTTTTTAAATATAAGATGTTTTAGCTTTGTGAAGCAAATGTATCCATACATCTTTTAGTGTGTAGGTTAACTCGAATACACACACTAAAACATGTCTAGATACATTTGCTTCACAAACCTAAAACATCTTATATTTTAAAACGGAGGGAGTAGAAGGTTTGCACAATCGAGTAGGCATTAAAACAAGAAGGAACAAGGCCAGCGTTTTGATCAAGTGAGGCTCTAAAGATTTGTTAGGGGTTATGCTTAATCGTAAGGCTCAATGGTAGAAATCTGTGAAGTGTATTGTTCAGAACATAAGCCGCCTTGGCAGACTGAAAAATGTGTGACCAAGAATTTGAACAATATTGACATACTTATAGGTGAGGGAGAAGAGTTAGGATAGGTAGAAGAAAAAAAGTAAGCATTGCTTAATGGTAACAGCATGTTCCAGTCCCATTATAGATGGGTCTCCCCTTAAACAATCTAATCCAATCAAGATTTATCTACTAAAAGAAATAATCCCAAATTTGTAAGAATAGAATGCATATCCACATTTTGTTGAAGCTGATTAGGGCCAGCTGCCTAACACTTCCTTCATGCTGACGGCTACCCCCTAGGCTAGACGTAACACTTCGTCCCTCTTGGACAAGCAGCACATTCTCGAGCTGCAGAGTGATGATCAGGGCTGATGCTGTACAAATACAATTCCACCGGTTTGCCCAGATTGCTAAGGTTGTTGCGATGATCTGGGTTGTTACAGAGTAGACTTGATGCCTTGTTGACTAACAAATTTTAATGCAAGCTGCTAAAACCAGTATTTGAAACATTTAAGGAACATTAAGAATATCAACAGTTACATCCGTAGAGGTAACTAATTTACTCAAATCTGAACCGAAACTATAAGGAATGTAAACTATCAATAAAATGTGTATAGAAAATAAACACTGAGCAACACTGGATTAGGAGTAATCACATGTTCCCCAGACATTACATGTTTCTGGACAATAGTCACATCTAAGGGCAGAGCACAAAACCCTGAGCCTTCTACTTCAAGTCTTTTCCCAGAGCAACTACAAGAAAATTTTAACTGGGGCTAGCTAAATAGGCAAAAAATGACTGACAAAGCTGAAAAACTTATTTGTATCTTACCTTCTCTTAGTTCAGCACTACCACTGCCATCCACTGACAAATCCAATTGTTCATCTGTCTCTTTTTGCAATGTGTCTTTTGAATCGGGTTTTCTCCGTCTTCTTTTGTTGTGACGCTCCAGCTTTCTTCTACAACTCCTTTTGTCTTCATCAAAATCTAATAATACATGGAACCTGCAAAAGAAATATATTCAGAGAAAGAGAGTGAAGAATGGTCACCAATAGTTTGTTCGGGCAAGTAATCGCTGTTATATGTCAAAGGCAGAGAACTTTGAATAGTTGCTATAACCACTCTAAAACGGTTCTCAAAAGGGTTACGCAACATGAATAGAGGCATAGGTATTTGCAGTATTTATGATAACTGGCTAACATCATAATGTTAAAGCCATATGCAAAATTAGAAGCACCCTTCCAGATTGCACATTTGTTTATAAAAAAATTAATGACTCATAACGTAGGTTTTATTACAATTATAACTACATGTTATTTCGTTGCAAACATTCATAACATACTAACTCTGAAGCCACCTCTTTGTGGAGTTGTAGGTATACGACTCCACCCACCAGGGTTCAAATCCTAGAGCCCGCGTTTTTGCTCACACATTGTGCCTCAGTGGGAACTTCATGGAATTGCAGAAGTATTCCGTCGTCGCTAATGGAAGGGGTGTGCTTGGAAACACACTCACATATGGTGTGCTTGCGTGATAGTATAGGCATGTGTTTGTATACCTTGTGATTGCAAAAGGACCATACTAACTCTACCTGGAAATGGAGTGTATCTGTAACTTTACGTGAGTTCACGCCAATCTAGGTAGATTCCACCAGGATGCCTAGACGCCAGATCCAAATGAAAATCCATAATCGGCAACACCGAAACATTTAGGCAACATTGCTTTCAATTGAACCTAGCATTTCAGTGTGGGGGCTCATATATCAAATATAGCAATCCTCAACTAGTATGGCCTACTAGAAGAAACAAAATCCTCTAGGACGGTTGCTAGTGGTTTCCACATGATTACTTCACTGCACCTACAAAGTTGTGACGTGAAATGTCTTCTCGAGATGAAGTCAAATAAATATAATAACTGTATAAATGTTGAAGAACTAGTTTGTACCTATATTAACAAATGATTAATCGTATGAATGATGGAAATGGGAACGGTAAACTAACGACTAAAGGTATCAGAGAACTACAATTAAGCCCGGCACTGAAAGTTGTACAAACGCTTCGAGAATTTACTCGTCTATCCTACTGATCACAATGGGTCTTCTACAAGCTTCATACAACAACAAAAATAAGAAGAGGGCGAAATTGTGGCTTACTTGCCGCACTGCTGGCAGTATCGCTTCTGGACGCCATCGAGCATGACCGCAGAGGCGTGCGCGCAGCGCAGACACACCCGGTGTCGCTTGTGGTATCCTTTCAGCTCCCGTATGTCTGCCTCGCAGCCCGGCACTTGGCACTTCATTTCTGCTGCTCCCCCACGGCCAGCCGCTCCACTGCCGCCACCAATTCCAGCCGCCGCCCGGCTGCCCCGGATGGGGGCAGCCTTGGACTTCTTCCTCGGGCCGGCGAGCATCTCACCGGCAACCTCCTCGGCCTCCGCGGCGGCGGCCATCTCGTCCAACTCGGGGCACGCGCACGGCACAATACCCGCGAGGAAGTTCGGGCACACCAGCCGCGGGTCCCGCTTCCTCACGCCGCGCCTGCTTCCCCCGGCCTCAGCGGGCGGCGGAGGCGGGGGCCGCGGCACCGGCTCCGCGTCCACATCCACCGGCTGCGCCGGAGGCGGGGTAGGGAACAGCGGCGGCGCCTCCGCGGGATCGGCGGCCTCGGGCCCGAGGGGGTTGTCCCAGGGGAGGACCAGGGAATCGCCGCTCTCGATGGCGAAGTTGAGGAGGTTGTCCCAGTCCCACAGCGGCCCGCCTGCATCCACCGCCGCGCCGCCTCCGCCGGAATCGGAGGCGTCCATTTCCCACCCCGCCCAAGCCCTAAGCCCTAGCCCCCAAATCCGGAGCGCGTGCTTGCCCCGATCGGCTCCCGCGACGCGGGGTTCCGCCCACGATTCTTGCCGCGGAGGAGGCGAATGGGAGGAGGGGGCGGAGACGGCGACCGGCGAGTCGACGAGGGCGAATGAATTGGTCGTCCCGTCGCGGGTGGAGGTAGAGCTCGGTAGGTGAGCGGCGCAGGGAGGCCGGGCCTAGTTGCCAGGTGATGCTCGCCAAATCTCGCGCGCTCTGACTGGCCTGTGGGCCCTTACGTCAGCTGATTGCGGTTGGTGACGGAGGCAGGTGCTGGCTAGGCGCAGTGCGGAGTTTGGCGAGTGGCGAATCTTCACGCCACAGCGGCGCCGGAGTGGGTCCCGCCTGTCGGTGGGGGACTGGTCCGCACAAGATCTGACCCCGTTGTGTTGTTTGCCTTTTGCGCGTGGTGGGTCTGACGGCGACCGCCGGGACAGGAGGCCGTCGGATGGGTATCTGGCGGTGGGGATCGGATTGGGACGCGGGCGGACGGGAGGTGATGTGCCGATATGATCTCATCGTGTCGACACCGTCTTGGTCGCCCCTGGCAGGTCCTCTTTTCTATACTAGCACAAAGCCCGTGCGTTGCTACGATACCATATTAAATTAAATGAGCATTATAATTTCCTATGTTTAGATTCTAAGCAATTAAATCTAAATGACATAAAGTTCTCCATCACCTATCCTTGGTACCATGCAATAGTGAAAATTATAGAACATACAAGGAGTTCACAAAATACATGGTAGTAATATCAGTTTCAGATAAGTAATATCATATCTCACATTTTGATTTGCTTGACTGACTCTGAATTATGTAGAGTAGGAATATTCCAGTGCATTGCCATGGTACATTTTTATTTGATATTTTTAGACCACTGAGAATTTCTTTGCTAGAAACCACTTTTTCTTCTTGTCGGAACGATGCGTTCGTGATGGGGGCATGTCTATTGTAGAAAATTAGGGTAGCTTTCTTGTCACGTTATGTTAATTTTAAGAACATTGGGTCTTTCTAGGGTTGATCCATCATCAATAACATGTGATCTTTCCTGTGTCTGGCATCGTTTTTGTCGGAGCCCGTCTCTTCGACTATGACCGACTATGACCAACACTTGCTAGTCCTCGATAGCCTTGAGCATAACGTCCTTGAGGCTATACACGGGCAAATTCCCCCTCTCTGTTTTCGAGCTCCCTCTACAATGTGATCTTCGTGTTGGTAGCCTCCGTAAGTTCATCTATCTTGTTGGCATTTGTGACGAGCTATGCCATCAAGAATGCTAGGTCTCCGTCAAGAAACATGTGTATATAATGTTTAATTGTTTGTATGTGTCAGAGCGATAAATATGTAACTTTAATCTTAACCGGTAAACTAAACATTGAAAGTTGATATTTTAGTCTTCATATTTTTCTGACAACGAACTAAATATTGACATACATATTTTAGTCTCTTCATTTTCTCTAAGAACATGCGATGCATAACATGGATGGATGTACCTCCTGCATGCACCGTGCGGCTAGTCTGGCCCGTTACACGAACAAATAAGAAGCTGGAGTTGGACTCTGAACTCACTGGTTGTATGTATCCATATATCATACGCCGCTCTTTTCTTCCCGCATCGCGCCGCCACTCCGGCATCTCACAGCTCGCTGCTCATCTCTCTCCTGAACCCCTCCTATCTATCTGCTGCATGTGTCCCCCGCTAGTTCCTCTATGCGGCCAGCGCCAGCTCGAACCCACATGAATGCTTGTGGCCTCGCCCTCCCTCTCAGCTCTTGGTTGACCTCCGGCCCTCCTGTTCCCCTACCACCACAAGCGTGTCGGATGGTGGAGGCAAGAAGGCCGCACGATGCCGCCCTCCAATCCATGGACACACCCACCGCCGAGCTGCTGTTTTGGAGCACCGCTGCAGACGTCAAGGCCACCTCGCCGCAACACCGCCCCGTTCTGAACCTGACGGTCTTTTCTGCCCGCTTGTTCCGTCCTCCAGCGAGTAGAGGAGCCAAGGGAGAACATGCATGGTTCACAAAAGTAGATGATGTTGAATTCTTTGAATAAATTTCTTGATTCCATCAAGCATTGAGTTTTGTATTTCCGTTCTCGTCAAGCTAATCAAGCCATGGCGCTGGCCACCGCCCTTCCGGCGAAATCGGCCGCCGTCTGGCGATCCCCGTCGGTTCTAACCACGGAAACGTCATCTGTGGTGAGTTCCTCTTCTAATCCCCCTATCCCAAGTGAATTTTGTCCACCCGCCAGGCCTCGATCTGGTCGGAGGAAAGGTGTGTAGCTATAGAAAAACGTTGGGCGCCTCTTGATCTGCGTTGTCCTCCTATGGAGGCGCGGCCTTCTCGAGCAGTCAGAAGTCGTCTCCGTCCACATAAAATTCTTCATTATCGCCAGCCGGGTGTTTTATCGATCGCACTCTCTGGAGGGGCGAGGCCACGAAGCCAATCGAGGGCGAGGCTGCAGAGAAAAACACGTTTATAAGGACATGCTAGAACGTGACCGGGCCGGAGTCTGATTCGCCTGGCTCGCCAGCCGGGTGTTTTATCGATCGCACTCTCCGGAGGGGCGAGGCCGCGAAGCCAATCGAGGGCGAGGCTGCAGAGAAAAACACGTTTATAAGGACATGCTAGAACGTGTTCGGGCCGGAGTCTGATTCGCCTGGCTCGCCAGCCGGGTGTTTTATCGACCGCACTCTCCGGAGGGGCGAGGCCACGAAGCCAATCGAGGGCGAGGCTGCAGAGAAAAACACGTTTATAAGGACATGCTAGAACGTGTTCGGGCCGGAGTCTGATTCGCCTGGCTTGCACCATGGTTATCCGATTTTCCAAGAAAGATTAAAAAACTTCTTTGTGGCATTGGTGGTAATACTTATTTGGTGGAAGGGTAGATCGGTCTAAAAAAAGTGGTTGACGACGGAAACCTTACGTACTTTATTATTAGGTATAGATATAGATTTTCCACTGGCGTGAATTCTCCATGTTTATAGGAAAATAAAACCATGTTGTGAGTTGACATTGGGTTTCCTAGTATTGTATTTTTCAAGTACATCCATGGATAATGTTAGTCGACGCCACATAGGGACGCCACTAAACGTTTTTAGTCTAAGCACTCGTATCTTTCTTTACTCCAAAATAGTTGACTCGGTTTCGTGAATATAAAATGTATCTAGATGGAAAATGTATAGATACATATGTATATATAAAAAAGTTAAGTCATTTATTTTGGAACGGAGGGAGTATTACTTTGGAATCGGACGTGATGGATCGGTTGTGATGATACATCATCATTTTCATCATGTACTATAGTTAAATAAACATGTATCATACTCCCCTTGTCAGCTCGGTCGCTATGATAATATGCCATATATGTCCTTCAGAACCTAACTACATGTGAATATGTCGGACAAAACTCAAGTTTAGAATTGAATCCACATTAGCGATAGGTAGGAGTTTGTACAAAAGAGAGAAAATATCATGGTCCAAGCCACGCGAACGGATATCAAGATCTCGTTGTTACTATGTGTACTCTCTTAGAGGCCGTTTGGCTTTCATCATTTGGCTTGGAATCGCATAATTTATTTAACACCCAAGGAATCAACTTGTTCGGCGGCCATAGAAATGGACACATAGTTCATTTCAGAATGTTATAAAATCCATCTCATGCCTAACCACAATTCCGTTTGGTGCCCCCATCATTTTCATAGATTTCATTAATCCATCTAGCATCCAAATATGATTTTTAAGCATGGAATTTAATTTGGATAAAAGAAATGATGCTATAAACGTGTTTGTATTTCACTTACAACAAATAAAATGAAATGAAATGGTGACTTCCAAACAGGCTCTTATGGATATTTTGGTATTGTACTAACAATCATAGCAAACTGTTTGCTTTTTCCTACACACATGCATCAAACAGAAAAGTTTGATCAGGTATATCATATCCATTTTTAGTCTTATGTTGACGGATTACGCCCGATCTTTAGTGGTGTTTTATGGTGCGTTCGACAGAAAGGAGAGTATCGTCTCCTAATGCCGTTCATGATCTTGCTAGCCCAATCTACAAAAAGAGAGACCTCAGCACAAATCACGGGAAATCCT
This sequence comes from Dactylis glomerata, assembly GCA_007115705.1. Taxonomy (NCBI): domain Eukaryota; kingdom Viridiplantae; phylum Streptophyta; class Magnoliopsida; order Poales; family Poaceae; genus Dactylis; species Dactylis glomerata. The sequence goes on along the minus strand of QXEO01001348.1, from coordinate 148,157 downwards.
ATATCCCGCATGTTGCGAATGGAATGTGCTCCGCCCGCACGGGACGGTGACTTGGGCTCGATCCTTTTACCGGTTTAGAGCATCTCCACTCATGAGCCCGACGAGGCCCCCCGGCACCCTTTTTTTTCATCCGGACGGCGAAAAACGGTCCAGTCGCGCCCCCGGATCCTCGATTTCGCCCGGATCTGGGCCTTTATCTATCCGGCGAGCCCAGGCCATCCCCGGCCTTCCGGGGCGCGCTCGGGGACTCCGGACGAAACAAACTGGCGCGAAACCGCCGAGAAAATTCGCGCGCGTTCCCGCGGGTCGTGTGGCCCCGACCTGTCGGCGAGAGTGGGCGGTCGTTGTAGTCATCGTCTCGTCTTCCGCGCATCGTCTTCCGCGCGCTGTAAAGGCTGCCGCCGCTGGCCGGCCAGCCACGCGGCGAGGCGAGTTAATGCCAGCGCGGCCATATAACGCGGCCTACCGCGTCTGGCCGGCCACATTCGCCAGCCATTCGACCTCGCCCACTCCCCCACGCCGACGATCCCCGAGCTCGAGACAACTAGAGCAATGGCGAACAACTCCGGCGACGACGGCGCGGCGAACAACGGCTTCGGCCGCCGCTCCCTCCACCAATGGGAGGGACGCCTCCTCCACGCCGCCGGCTACATGGCGCCGCCCGACTTCCGGGCGCCCGGAGGTTGGCGCCTGAGCGCCGGCGGCATTCCCATCCCGCCGCCGCCGACGGGAGCGGCGCTCGACGCCGCCATCGACGAGGTCCTCGAGACCATGTCGGACGAGCAGCGCGCCGATCCGCGCTTCTTCCCGGACAACCGGGAGGCGTGGACGAGCTTCTTCCGCCGGCGATACGAGCGGGAACTGGCGGCCTACGACGGGCCGCCCCCTCCTCCGGCGCGCAACAACGCCGCCGGGCGCCGCCGATGGTGGAGCGCGCCGGGGAGGACACTGGAGTTCGTCCTCCAGCACATCGAGGAGGGCAACGACCCCGTCCTCGAGATGCCGCCGGCGCAGCGGCCGACTCTCTCCCGCCGCCGCGGGAGCAGCTGGATGCCACGCCGGATGGCGGCGTCCGGCTCGTCCGGGACGGCGTCGTTCGGGTCGGCCACGAGATCCGGCTCGCTGTCCTCGGCATCGACGCCGAGGACAGTGAAGAGAGAGCCGGCGACGGCGCCTCGCCGCAACAGCGGCGCCCTCGTCATCCGCAATGGAGGGGCGCGCACCGCGTCGCCGCCGCGCCGTCGCAAGGCGTCGAAGAAGGACGCCGCGCAGAAGGCCGCGTCCGAGCTCGCTGAGGCGGAGGCGAGGCGCGTCGAGGAGGCGGCGACGGAGGAGGCGATCCAGCGCTCCCTCCGCGACGTCGTCCCCGCCGAGAACACCATGCCGCTGGACGCGGCATTGGAGTGGTCTCGGCGGGAGTGGGAGCGGGAGGAGCGCAAGCAGCAGCGGCGGCTGCTGGACCTCGCCGCCGCCCAGCGTCGCGCCGAAGCCGCGACTCTTCCTCGTCGCGGCGCGCCGCCCATCGTCAAGCTGGAGGAGTCCAGCGACGATGAGCTGTACCGCCCAACTCCGCCTCGCTTCGGCGACGCTGGGCAGGGCTCTAGCCGCCAGGCGCCGCCGCAGGACGACAACTCCTCCGACGACGACGGCGCCGACTACATCACGCAGATGTACAGCCGTTTCGGCATGTAAATCGGCGTTTAGTTTAGGCTGAATTCATATATATGTCGAATTCGGCCTTTTTATGTAAAATAACTCTATTTTCGCCTCATATAATATAAATATCTCTAGTTTTCGTCTGATTTCGTCAAAATTCGCCCAGTTCTACTTTGAATTCAAAAAATGTCCTGGGCTCGCGGCTGGAAATATGGGCCTCCCCAGGCCGAAATTTACATCCATCCGGCGCTAAATAGCGCCGGATTTCGGCCTGGGGGCCTCAAACGGCTGGAGATGCTCTTAGCTTTCTCTATTGGGGTTCGGTGCAAATAACAAAAAAATTATGTGCTACGCAACCCCGAATGTGCACAAGGACCTATCTATTAGTAATGTTGTAACGGTAGGAGTTTCGGACACGTACTCTCGTAGATCGAAACGCGAGGATTATGCTCCCGCACAAGCGTTGTCAATGAAGACGACGTAGCCGACCTAAAGGTCATGAAGATCTTGGAGCAACGACTCCGGCACCGCACGAGCGGAACCTCCGTGTACTCGCACACGTACGGTGACCATGATGACTCCCGGAATCCTGTTTCCAGCCGAGATGCGGAAGTAGACGGCTTTGGACAGGGATCCAGAAACTCCGTAACACGACGGTGTGCAGCGGTGATGATTCCCTTCTCCTACGCAACCCTTCGGGAGGCCACGCGGGAGTGACACAGGGAGAGGGCGGCGGCCAAGGTGTGGCCGGTGCACCAGGAGGTGGTAGGAGGCCGCTGTGGAGGAGGGCTCGCGGATGGTGTTGTGCATCTCCTCCTCCAAGGCTCCCCCTTTATATAGTGGGGAGGGGTGCACCTTACCCCTCCACCGAGGCAGCCAAGAGGTGGCTGATACGTCCAAAACGTATTGATACGTCTCAAACGTATCTATAATTTTTGATGCTCCATGCTTTGTTTTACACCATTTGCCTATTGTTTCGTTACACTTAGTGGCATTTTTATACATTTTCCGGAACTAACCTATTAACGAAGTGCCACAGTGCCAGTTTCCTGTTTTCTGCTGTTTTTGTGTTTCAGAAGTGATACACAGGAAATATTCTCGGAATTGGACGAAACAAGTTCCTGAAGTCATATTTCACCGGGGAGCTCCCAAACATCCGAAGGAGAGAAGGAGTAGGGCCACGTGGGCCCCACACACACAGGCGGCGCGGCCAGCCCCCTGGCCGCGCCACCCACGTGTGAGGGGGCGTGGGACCCCCTCTGACATCGCCCTTTCGCCTATAAGTACCCCCTGACGAGAAAAACCTAAGGGCCCGATCAGTTTTCCAGAATACATCGCGATCCGCCGCCGCCGTCGACCCGAAGATCGGGAGGGTCCAGAAGCTCTTCCCGGCACCCTGCCGGAGAGGGGAATCGCCACCGGAGGTCTTCTTCATCGCCATGCTTGCCTCCGGAGCGATGAGTGAGTAGTCTACCTTGGACTATGGGTCCATAGCAGTAGCTAGATGGTTGTCTTCTCCACCATGTGCTTCATGTTTAGATCTCATGAGCTGCCCTACATGATTGAGATCACCGTTATGTAATACTATGATGTTGGTTTGTTGGGATCCGATGAATATTGGTGTTTATGATTAAGTTGTTGTACTGAATTATATCTTTTGTTATCTCTATGTTGTTTATGATCTTGCATGCTCTCCGTTGTTAGTAGCTATCTTGGCCGAGTAGTTGCTAGTGACTCCAAGAGGGGGTATTTATGCTCGATAGTGGGTTCATGCCTCTATTTCACCTGGGGGAGTGACAGAAACCTCTAAGGTGGTAGATGTGCTGTTGCTACTAGGGAGAAAACAACATTCATATGCTCAAGGGCATATGCTTTGTTTACATTACACACTTTGCTTAATGCAATTATCTGTTGTTCGCAACTTAATACTTTCGGGGTGTTCGGATGATATCCCTGGGGGTGGATTATTAGTCATAGATGCAGTTGGATGGCGGTCTATGTATTTTGTTGTAATGCCCAGAGTAAATCTCATAGTGATCTTCTTGACATATCACGTTATCTTTATTCTATCAATTGCCCAACTGTAATTTGTTTACCCAGCATGTTATTTATCTATGGAGAGACACCACTAGTGAACTGTGGACCCCGGTCCTATTTTAATCATATTGCAATCACCTGTTTACTTTTCCCGCACTGTTTACTTTACTAGCATTTTACTACTGTTTTCCACTCGATACACTCATAACCTTTGTTTCAAGCAAACCGGTGAGATTGACAACCTCATCGCAAGTTGGGGACAAAGTATTTGTTTGTGTGTGTGCAGGTTCCACAAACACCTTCAGTCGTCACCGTCTCCCTTCTCCTGATCGATAAACCTTGGTTTCTTAACTGAGGGAAAACTAGCCGTTACACTCATCATACCTTCCTCTTGGGGTTCCCAACGGGCTGGTCATCACCACGCACAAGGACATACTGCTCCCACGTCAACTAAACGCCACAGTCTTTTCTGGCACCATTACACGAGTAGCAGCTTCTTTTCTGGCGCCGTTGCCGGGGAAGGAAGAGAAGACTTCTGCGAGGGGAGTTCTTCGCACACACATCCATTACTTTGTTATTTGTTTTGCTTTATTTTACTTTATTTTACCTGCACTGCTTTTTATATCAAAAACCCAAAAAAATTAGAATCCTTGGTAGTTGTTATTTCTTTACTTTAGTTTATCTTGTCGTTTCCTAAGTTCGTTCTGGAGGACCTCTCTGTAGGGAGTGGTTCGATTATTGGCAAAAGTAACATTGAGGAGTTCTTTAATCACATTAGTATGCATAAGGAAGTTGAGGAAAAGTCTTTGGTTGAGTTAGCTCCTAGTTATGAAGTTGCTTCTGCTCATTTAGTTCACATGTTAGAAGCTAGGTTTGCTAGTCTTAATTCTTCTATGCAATACATGTTCCTTAAGCTTCATGAAATTGAGGATCCCGAAAAGAAAGCTTTCATCTTAGAAACCTTGCGCACAGAATTTAGAGATGTTGCAATTGAGGCTAGGAAGGTTTTTAAGAAGTTTAATAAGCTTGGCTCGCCTGTTAAGGTTGTTGGTACGCCTGATGATTTTAAAACACCAATACCTTATGAACTTATAGGAATTCATGATGCTTGGGAAAAGAATTCTAGTTGGATTTGCCCTGAAAATCTTTTCGATGAAAGTAGTGTGCCAAAGCGTGATAGTAAAGGAGTTTCAAAAACTCAGTTGAACATATTTTCCTTCATTGTTGAAAAGATCTCTGTTGTTGATCTTAATGCTTCATCTATTGATATTACTTGATTCGCAATTTTCTGCGCCTAGCTCAAAGGCGTTAAAGAAAAGCACTCTTGGGAGATAACCCATTGTTTACTTTTCAGTACTTTTTCTTTTATTTGAGTCTTGGAAGTCATTACTACTGTAATGACCGCTCCTTATCTTGTTTATTTCGTTTTTGTGCCAAGAGAAGCCTCTAATTTGAGTGAGGTAAAGATTTGGGGTTATTGCTGTCCTGAAACTGTTTTCGATGCTGCACCGTAAAAATTCGTGAAAATTCTCTGTATATCTTTTGGACCTGAAATTTCTTGTGCTTATGCCCCAGGTTATATCCAAACTTTTCTTAGTTGAACACTTTTTGATTTGAGCAACGGAAAATCCCTCAAAAATTCGTCCATTATCAGCTGTCCAGTTTTGACAGATTTCTGCCAATATTTGTTTTTGCCACTTTATCACTTTCTTTCGAGTTCTTTTTGATCATGGAACTCTTGTGGAAGTTGCTACAGTAGTATATACTTTATATGTGGTGGTTTTGGGTTGAAACCTGAAGCTAAAAGAGGTTGAATATATTTTATGCTTACACTAATGTTGCTAATAGAATTGTGTTTAGTTTTGTATGAAGGAAGTTTTCAAGTGTAGGGATTGGAGAATGATGAGATGAGTTGAAGAATGGACAAAAGCTCAAGCTTGGGGATGCCCATGCATCACCCCAAGAAATATCCAAGAAGTACAAGCGTCAAAGCTTGGAGATGCCCCCAAGGCACCCCTTCTTCATCGGCAAAAATCAGGTCACCTTTCAAAATACTATATTTTTATTGCTTCATGCACTATGTGTTTTTCTTGGAGCGTCAGTTGTTTTAGTTTTCTTAGTTTGTTTAGTTTGTTTGTTTGCTGCAATAAATGGTTGGACCCCAACAAATTTCCTTTGGAGGAGATGTACTCGTTTTCATTTGCAAAGAATGCTCTAGTTTTCACTCTTATAAATCGAGCATTCTAGTTTTTCTGCTACTACTTTTGGTTTTCGTTTTCGCCTTGATATGCGTTTAGATCTTGTCATATCTTTTCATCAAGGTGTATTTTTGCCTCTGAACTTTATTGGTTTTCATCAAAAGAGGTTGTTTTAAAAATTTCAAATGGTGTTGGAAAAGAGAAAAAGCTTTGTGCAAAATAGTGGTACAAGAAGGAGCTTGTGTAGACTGCGGCTTAGGCTTTTTCATGTCATGCTTGATGTCTTTTTGATAGTATGCTTAGTGGTTTTGCTGTAGCATGACTTGTCTCAAATAACTGAGATTGCTTAATGAGCCTTTGAAAAAATCATGCGTTGTTTTTATTGTATGGAAGCATTATTTTGGTTTTCTCCTTGATGCTTTATTTGGGTTGACTTGGCGCATGCTCACACATGTTAGACTCTTCCAAAGTCGCCATTAGCCTTCATGATCATTTAGTTTTTGACTTTTGATGCCATCGTATGCTTCTTTTAATGTCGCTTTGTCGCTTTGCATGATTATGGCCATTATTGCTCTCTTAGTTGGTCGCTCCCAGTCTTTTGCTAGCCCTCACCTTGTACTGAGTATGAGCTCTACTCGTGCATCCAACTCCTAAAAGCCAAGTTTTCCATTGTGTTCACCATACATACCTACTAGCAATTTGCTATTCCAAGTAAATTTGACTTGCTTTTATTTTCTCTTCAAATTAAACTCTTACCAGTGTTATGCGAAATTCGGTCAGTATAGCTCTCACGAACCGGAAGGCACACTTTACTTTTTCCTGTTCTAAAATTTTGACATTGTGGTCTTTTATGTTGAGTTGTTATGCTTACAAGTTGTAAGTTGGATTCTAGCCCAACCATGCCGTCATGGGGCAAGCTTTCAACATTGCACTTTCTTTTGAGTTGATATCGTGATCTTTTGTTTATGGATGCCCGCTGTGTGAAATGAATTGGGAATCTTGTGAGGATCATGGAGTTTTTATATGTGTTAGGGAAACGCCGGGCCGCCAATCTAAGCCATGCATAATTCATGGTGGAAATTTGCAGCATACCCATGGTGAACATTCGACGATGCATCTCACAATAAAAAGCTAAACAATATAGCAAATAAAAGAGATGTCGAGGTGTTCATTGTCTGCTTGTCCTGTCATTTTGGTGTGGGCTTGTTCCATGTCATCGGGCACGGAGGTACCCCATTGGCGGTTCTCAATGATATGCATATACTTACAATGACAAGAGCCTTGCTTGGGACTCTAAGTAAACTAGCATGGTTTGGGTACTTGTATTCACGGGACACGAGGTTTTCAACTTATGATTTGTCAAGCATATGCATCATAATTGTTCTCGCATTAACTTTAACCATTCAAGATGCTTATGATGGGGGCAATGAGAGCTCAAAGCCGGTAAGTACCATAATTTTTGAAGGTTATAAAACTTGCAATCACTGCTTCCCTCTGCGAAGGGCCTTTCTTTTACTTTTATGTTGAGTCACCACCTTCTTTCTTTATGCACCATTAAGAGAGCATAGTTGTCATTCTTAGTGTGATATGCATTGTCCCAAGGTTCATTGATTGACTCATATTGTTGGTTTCACTTGTTCTTAAATTATTTGTATCTAGTCGCCCTCTTAAACTTTGAGGTGTCCTATGCATTTATGTTTTGCTCTCTTTGAAGGACAAGCTGAAAACCATTTGCATGTTTTCCTTATGATTTGAACACACGTTTAACTTTCATTGTTTCATTATCATGATCTTTTGTTTGTGTTCATTTGCATGTTTACAACATGGTTGCTAAGTTCTTATTGTCATGATTATATCTTTCATGCCCATGTTTTAAGTTCTATTGATCCCAGCTCATCAATGCTTACTTATATGATCAAGATTGTGTAGGTGCATGTCACCTCAAAAATTATTCTTTTGTTATCACTTACCTACTCGAGGACGAGCAGGAGTTAAGCTTGGGGATGCTTGATACGTCTCAAACGTATCTATAATTTTTGATGCTCCATGCTTTGTTTTACACCATTTGCCTATTGTTTCGTTACACTTAGTGGCATTTTTATACATTTTCCGAAACTAACCTATTAACGAAGTGCCACAGTGCCAGTTTCCTGTTTTCTGCTGTTTTTGTGTTTCAGAAGTGATACACAGGAAATATTCTCGGAATTGGACGAAACAAGTTCCTGAAGTCATATTTCACCGGGGAGCTCCCAAACATCCGAAGGAGAGAAGGAGTAGGGCCACGTGGGCCCCACACACACAGGCGGCGCGGCCAGCCCCCTGGTCGCGCCACCCACGTGTGAGGGGGCGTGGGACCCCCTCTGACATCGCCCTTTCGCCTATAAGTACCCCCTAACGAGAAAAACCTAAGGGCCCGATCAGTTTTCCAGAATACATCGCGATCCGCCGCCGCCGTCGACCCGAAGATCGGGAGGGTCCAGAAGCTCTTCCCGGCACCCTGCCGAAGAGGGGAATCGCCACCGGAGGTCTTCTTCATCGCCATGCTTGCCTCCGGAGCGATGAGTGAGTAGTCTACCTTGGACTATGGGTCCATAGCAGTATCTAGATGGTTGTCTTCTCCACCATGTGCTTCATGTTTAGATCTCATGAGCTGCCCTACATGATTGAGATCACCGTTATGTAATACTATGATGTTGGTTTGTTGGGATCCGATGAATATTGGTGTTTATGATTAAGTTGCTGTACTGAATTATATCTTTTGTTATCTCTATGTTGTTTATGATCTTGCATGCTCTCCGTTGTTAGTAGCTATCTTGGCCGAGTAGTTGCTAGTGACTCCAAGAGGGGGTATTTATGCTCGATAGTGGGTTCATGCCTCTATTTCACCTGGGGGAGTGACAGAAACCTCTAAGGTGGTAGATGTGCTGTTGCTACTAGGGAGAAAACAACATTCATATGCTCAAGGGCATATGCTTTGTTTACATTACACACTTTGCTTAATGCAATTATCTGTTGTTCGCAACTTAATACTTTCGGGGTGTTCGGATGATATCCCTGGGGGTGGATTATTAGTCATAGATGCAGTTGGATGGCGGTCTATGTATTTTGTTGTAATGCCCAGAGTAAATCTCATAGTGATCTTCTTGACATATCACGTTATCTTTATTCTATCAATTGCCCAACTGTAATTTGTTTACCCAGCATGTTATTTATCTATGGAGAGACACCACTAGTGAACTGTGGACCCCGGTCCTATTTTAATCATATTGCAATCACCTGTTTACTTTTCCCGCACTGTTTACTTTACTAGCATTTTACTACTGTTTTCCACTCGATACACTCATAACCTTTGTTTCAAGCAAACCGGTGAGATTGACAACCTCATCGCAAGTTGGGGACAAAGTATTTGTTTGTGTGTGTGCAGGTTCCACAAACACCTTCAGTCGTCACCGTCTCCCTTCTCCTGATCGATAACCTTGGTTTCTTAACTGAGGGAAAACTAGCCGCTACACTCATCATACCTTCCTCTTGGGGTTCCCAACGGGCTGGTCATCACCACGCACAAGGACATACTGCTCCCACGTCAACTAAATGCCACAGTCTTTTCTGGCGCCATTACACGAGTAGCACATATCTACTTTCCCGAACACTTTTGCTATTGTTTCTCCTCTAATTTGTGAGTTTTGAATACAACTAACACGGACTGACGCTGTTTTCAGCAGAATTGCTCTGGTGTCTCGTTTTGTGCAGAAATCCAACTTTCAGTAAAAATTCGGGAAAAATCATGAAAAATCCTATTTCACCAGAAGACCCACGGAGCCAGAAGACAGGAGGGAGAAGGGGCTCGAGGGCCTGTCACGCATAGGTGGCGCGGCCCAGCCCTGGCCGCGCCACCCCTGCGTGAGGGGGCCCCAGACCCCCTCCCGACCTCCCTTCTCGCGTACATATACCCCCGGACGACGTAATATCGGGGAGAAGGCGTTTTTCCCAGATGGACTTTCACTGCGCCGCCGCCATCAGAAACCGCGATTCGGAACCAAAAACTCCGTTCTGGCACCCTACCGGGACGGGGATTCGGAGGAGATCTTTTGAAGGAAATATGCCCTAGAGGCAATAATAATATTGTTATTATCATATTTCTTGTTCATGATAATGTTTATACTCCATGCTATAATTGTATTAAGCGGAAACATTAATACTTGTGTGGTTTATGAACAACACCGTGTCCCTAGTATGCCTCTACTAGACTAGCTCATTGATTAATGATGGTTAAGGCTTCCTAAGCATAGACATGAGTTGTCGATTAATAATGAGGTCATGTCATTAGGAGAATGATGTGATGGACAGACCCAAATAAAGCAGAGCAATTAGATCGTGTCATTGTGTTCATCTTTGCGAAGCTTTTCTATGTCATGTATTGTATTCCTTAGACCATGAGATAATACAACTCCCTAGTATCGGAAGAAAGCTTTGAAGTCATCAAACGTCATCCTATGTGAGGGTGATAATAAAGGTGTCTCTCAGGTGATCGGAAAGTACTTGTTGGGTTGTATGTATCGAGATGGAATTTGTCCCTCCCAAGTCGGAGAGATATACTTCGGGCCCACTCGGTAATCGATATCAACACCGCTTGCAAGCATGTGGTTAAGGAGTTAATCACAAAGTGATATCGGATTACGGAACGAGTAAAGTACTTGCTGTGAACGAGATTGAACTAGGTATGGTGATACCGACGATCAAATCTCGGGCAAGTAAAATATCGTGTGACGAAGGGAATACATATATGGGATTAATTGAATCCTGACATCGTGGTTCATCTGATATGATCATCGATGAATATGTGGGAGTCAATATGGGTTTCCAGATCCCGCTGTTGATTATTGATAGAAGATCATGTCTACATATTCTCGAACCCGTAGGGTCACACACTTAACGTGTATCGATGCTAGGATAGAATGGATAATTGGTTTATGAGTTTTAGTTCGGAGTCTCGGATGAGATCCAGGACATCACGAGAGGTTCCGGAATGGTCCGGAGAATAAGATTCATATAAAGGAAAGCAGTTTTTGGATTCCAGAAAGGTTTCGGAGTTTATCGGTATTGTACCGGAAGGTTCTAGAAGGTTCCGGAGTGGGACCAACGTGGGCCCACTTGACGGAGGCCTGCGTGGGCCTAAGGGGAAGTGCCCTGGCCGCCTTGGGCCAGGCGCACAAGGCCCCTAAGGCCCAGCCGGCCAGCCCAAGGGGAAACCCTAAGGGAGTCTTCAAAGAAGGAAGGGGGGGAAACTTGCCCCCCACTCTTCCTACTCCAAGTCGGCGTCCTAGGGTTTGGGGAGAGGCCAAGCTGGCCGGCCACCCCTCTATATATAGGGGGCAAGGGCGCAGCCCTCTCTCACCCTTAACCCAAACCCTAGCCGCCAACTGCTGCCCTCCCTCTCTCTCTCTCGCGACTGCGCGTAGGCGAAGCCCTGCCGCAGAAACTCTCCACCATAAGCACCACGCCGTTGTGCTGCCGATCCAATCTATCTCTCCACCATACTTGCTGGACCAAGGAAGGAGGAGACATCGCTGCACCGCACGTGTGCAACTCTCGGAGGCGCCGCCACTTGCGGCGTAGGATCGGATCGGATCGCGAGGAGGAGACGACGAGTACGACTACGTCAACCACATTCTATTGAACGTTTCCGCTGTGCGAATCTTCAAGGGTATGAAGATCTCATCTACCTCTTTCGTTGATCACATCTCCTAGATTAGATCTTGGCTTTCTTGTTCGCTTCCGTAGGAAATTTTTTGTTTTCTATGCTGCGAAACCCTTCAGTGGTATCAGAGCCAGATCTTTGCGTAGATGTGTTTCACGAGTAGAACGCAACATGTTTGTTGCGGGCATTGATGTTTTCTGTTGCAAACCTCTTGTTGTGTATTTCTTATGGCGCGGTATAGTGAGATCGAAGCGGTCCAGGCCAACTTTACGCGACCGCGTTTGCGAGACCGGCTCCGCACTTGACGTGTGGCTTGTTCCATACATGCGGCTGATGGATGCCAGTTTCTCTCACTATAGTAGTCATGGGACTTACATCGGATGTTAGCAACCATAATATCACCGTTGTGGCTTTTCATAGGTAAGAATCGTTCTTAGCTTGCTACTCCCATAAGCCACGTAAAACATGCAACAACAAAGTAGAGGCGTCTAACTTGTTTTTGCAGGGAGTGTTTTATGATATGGTATGGCCCAAGACATGATGAGTATGAATTGAGATGTATGCAATGATCATGTTTTGTAATCTTTCACGACTTGCAAGTCGATGAGTTCACAACCGGCAGGAGCCATATGGTTGTCTTTATAATTGTGTATGACATGCGTGTCAACTTCTTATACGCCATGTAATAGCTTTACTTTATCGCTAAGTAGTTAGCAATAGTTGTAGTTGCTATTCGTGGTGGAGGCAATCATGGTGGAGTGATGGAGATCATGCCGGTGCGCACAAGATGGAGATCATGGCGCGGAGATTGGCTATACCATGTCACATAAAATTATATGCATGTGATGTTTATCCTTTTATGTATCTTATTATGCTTAGATCGCGACGGTAGCATTATAAGATGATTCCTCACTTAAAGATCAAGATAAAATTGTGTTCTCCCCTCGTATGCGCCGTTGCGAAAGTTTGTTGTTTTCAAGCACCTCGTGATGATCGGGTGCTATAAACTCTACGTTCACATACAACGGGTGCAAGCCAGTTTTGCACACGCGGAAAATACTTGGGTTTGACTTGACGAGCCTAGCATGTACAGACATGGCCTCGGAACACATGGACCGAAAGGTCAAGCATGAGTCATATGGATGATATGATCAACATGTTGATGTTCACCATTAAAGCTACATCATTCACGTGATGATCGGTCTCGGTGTAGTGAATTTGGATCATGCTTCACTAAACAACTTTGAGGAATGTTGAATTTAGTGGGAGTTCATTAGTAATTTGATTAACTTGAACTAATTATCTTGAACTAAATCTTGTTGTATTTGCATAAGTTGTTGTAGTCTTTGGCACCGTTTCCCACCGACACTTAGCTTAATTGAGTTAAAAGAACTATAGAATTCTGGATAATCACTTTTCGGTCTAGTGTCGTTTAGTTAGAATATCAAGAGTAAGGATTAAGTCCTATTGCAAACTTTAGCAAACCTTGCTTGCTCCATACGATTTAATAAATTGTATTAATCTAAGAGCAACGATTCAAGTTTAGTATCTAAAGATCATATGTTTGCCTTCATGATAAATTGATCTTCAAAATTGTTTGAGAATCAAAGTGATCATTGAGCTGAAAGAATTGTTTCAGAAACAAATAATAAGTAAAAGATATTTGATATCTAAGACTTTGATTGTTTGCAAAATGATGAAGTATAATTTAGTAAAAGAACATATGCTCATATTGTATGACTATATGTGAAGATTGAAGATGCTAGGCGTCCCGATCACCCAAAAGTTTGGGAACTAATATTATACTTGCATTCATCCTTATAAGCTATAGTAGTTTCATCATGAAAGATGTCATGATAGGACGAATGAAAAGGTATCGGCTAAATTGTTTTGCTATACCAAAGGAATACTAAAGAATGGAATCTGGAAGAATACCAATCATATGATGATGGCGATCCACTTCAAAGTGCAAAATCCAAGGCTATTAGTATTTGACTAAAAATCCTTTGGACTATGTGTCAAATGATTGACGCCACTATTGATGTCGATAGATTCTTCTAAAAGGAGAGGAAATGCTAAATAGGATCTGCAAAATTATTTGGTAGAAAAAGGAAAAGACTGGAATTGTCCAGCTCAGGTATATAAATGATATACATGTTATAGATGAATTCTTTTGCTCGTTAACAATGTAATTCTTGGGTATTCGATACTGATTTGTTGGTATGAAATGTCATACAAAGCAACACAATACAAGAAGTACAATGGCCTAAGTAACTAGTAAAAGAATATGGTAATGATGCATGTCGAGATACAAATAAAAGTGTTATTGTGCTTCTCGTCGACATCGAAGCTAGACTTCAAGATATTTCATGAACTTAATAATTGTTATTTTGTTCTGGTATTATGAGAGCAATGGTTGTTCAAATTATTACCGTCTTCCATAATCGATGGATAGATTATTATCTTGTTGGTGAAATAGACATTTATAACACTGATGCTAAAAGTCGCAAGACAAAATGAATTTCACTTATATATGACACCGCCGTTTAAGTCATATTGGAAACAAAACATGAAAGAAATTCTATGTTGATAGATTTTTGAGTCAATTGATTTTGAATTGATTGACGCTTGTGAGACTTTTCCTAAAGATGATTAAACTTTGTTCATGGGCCATGGACAGATCAAGCGACTGACTAAATGGAGATCATACATGTTGATGTATGTAGTCTATGGTATGAAGTCGATCATGGTGTATTTTCTATTTCATCAATGACTCGAATAGATATACGGTATATCTACTTGATGAGATAGAAGTATGAAATTGTTCAATTTATGAAGTGAAAATTGTTATAACAAGAATATTCAAGTTGTATGATTAGATCATAAAGAAGAATATTTGAGTTACAAGTTTAGCAAACATCTAAGAGTTAGAGGAATTGTTCCACAAACTTGCATCGTGATAAACACCATAGGAGTATGGAGTTTTCGATGGATGTAATCAAACCTTGTTTGACATGGTTAGATCAATGATGAAATAAACTACCAATATAATTTGTGGATTATGCTTTAGAGACTACCGCTTTTTCACTGAATAGAGTGCCATCATAATCTACCGAAATGACACCATACAAATTATAGTTGTCTTTTCTTGAATTTTGGTATGCAAGGCATATGTGTAAAATGTTTACAACCAAAATTGGATTAGTATGTCTTTGTAGGTTATCCCAAAGAATGTCGATGGGTGTTTCTTCTGCCATAAACCCAATTAAAGGTGATTGTCACTGAAAGAAGTGAACTTCTTATGAAGGAGTTTTTCGCGAAAGGTTTAAGTGGGAGGAAGATAGAACTTGATGAGATTATTGAATCTGAGCAAGATGATCAGAGTAGCGCAGCACCAGAATATGTTCTGGAAGCGGCAACTGCATTCATAGCTCACGCGTCTACAATATGTTGTAGTCACGGCATCAAAGTTCCTATTTAACCAAGTTGGTCGTAATCAAATAGCAAGATTTGAGGATGAGCTATTATTAGATAATAGTAACCAACAATATACAAAGAAGCGTTGATGGGCCCTGACTTCGTTATATGAATTATTCTAGCAACAATTACATATAGAGATATGTTAGTTGAATAAACAAAACAATGTTCCTCTACCGGAATGCACACCAAGGACGTGTACCTGACACGACCCAATGGGTTTTGTTGATTCAAAGGTTGCTAGATATGTATGCAAATTTCTAAGGTAGAAGTAAGCATAGCGAAGTTGGAATCTTCAATGATGAAAATGTTAAAGTGTTAATTTCATCAAGATATTTGAAGATGCTTGTATTTACAAGAAAGTAAGTGGGAGCACTAAGACATATTTCTAATGCTTTATGTAGATGACATATCGTTCATTGGAAATTATGTGTTTTTCTTGATATTTGTGAAGTTTTTCACTAAAATTAGATTTCTAATGAAAGACTTAGGTAAAACCAGAATATTAAGCATCAATGTCTATGCAGATAGATTGAGGCACTAATATAGTTTTACCAGAGTACATAGATGAAATATTGAATTTGTTCAATATGGAAACAATAAGAACGGTTCTTGTTGCATGGAAGAGGTTGGAGCAAGAATCAATTGTTTAGACACTTGATGAGTGAAACCACAAGAATGATTTTATTCATATGATGATCGTTGGACAATAGTAAAGATATTCTTATGCACTTTCGAAGAAGTAAGAATATGTTCTGTATGCAGAAGTGACAAATGGTTCATTGCAATGAGTTACATTGGCTTTGTCACACATACAAGTAAAATTTTATCTCAATTTTAAGCTATTTGTTTGAGTTAGAAGGTGGCACAATAAGATGGAAGAAAGTTCCATGATGACTTGGATGAGTTCCAATGTTAACATTGTGGCGGAACTGCAATGAGGGCTAAGTATAAAATCGCTTTAGAAGCGGCATAAAGATGCAAAGTAGATAGTGATAATCCAACTTCTTTGTGGCACTGTCGTCCAGGTCATATTGGCGTAAAACGCATGAAGAAACTCCATTCTGATGGACTTTTGGAGTCTCTTGATTTTGAATCATTTGACACGTGCGAGCCGTGCCTCATGGGCAAGATGATCAAAACCCCGTTCTCTGGAATAATGGAGCGAGCAACGGACCTATTGGAAATCATACATACCGATGTGTGCGGACCAATGAGTATTTCGACGCACGGTGGATATCGCTATTTTTAAAAGTGTGCTAGTACTATGTAGTTCTATTGTATGACAATAGTGACAACATACTCTCGGCCAAGAAACAAAGGTCTCACTAGAAGACCAAGTTTATACGATGCTATCTCATACAAGATGAGTAATGCGTGAAGGAAATATGCCCTAGAGGCAATAATAATATTGTTATTATCATATTTCTTGTTCATGATAATGTTTATACTCCATGCTATAATTGTATTAAGCGGAAACATTAATACTTGTGTGGTTTATGAACAACACCGTGTCCCTAGTACGCCTCTACTAGACTAGCTCATTGATTAATGATGGTTAAGGTTTCCTAACCATAGACATGTGTTGTCAATTAATAATGAGATCATATCATTAGGAGAATGATATGATGGACAGACCCAAATAGAGCAGAGCAATTAGATCGTGTCATTGTGTTCATCTTTGCGAAGCTTTTCCTATGTCATGTATTGTATTCCTTAGACCATGAGATAATACAACTCCCTAGTATCGGAAGAAAGCTTTGAAGTCATCAAACGTCATCCTATGTGAGGGTGATAATAAAGGTGTCTCTCAGGTGATCGGAAAGTACTTGTTGAGTTGTATGTATCGAGATGGAATTTGTCCCTCCCAAGTCGGAGAGATATACTTCGGGCCCACTCGGTAATCGATATCAACACCGCTTGCAAGCATGTGGTTAAGGAGTTAATCACAAAGTGATATCGGATTACGAAACGAGTAAAGTACTTGCTGTGAACGAGATTGAACTAGGTATGGCGATACCGACGATCAAATCTCGGGCGAGTAAAATATCGTGTGACGAAGGGAATACATATACGGGATTAATTGAATCCTGACATCGTGGTTCATCCGATATGATAATCGATGAATATGTGGGAGTCAATATGGGTTTCCAGATCCCGCTATTGATTATTGATAGAAGATCATGTCTGCATATTCTCGAACCCGTAGGGTCACACACTTAACGTGCTTCGACGCTAGGATAGAATGGATAAATGGTTTATGAGTTTTAGTTCGGAGTCTCGGATGAGATCCAGGACGTCACGAGAGGTTCCGGAATGGTCCGGAGAATAAGATTCATATAAAGGAAAGCAGTTTTTGGATTCCGGAAAGGTTTCGGAGTTTATCGGTATTGTACCGGAAGGTTCTAGAAGGTTCTGGAGTGGGACCAACGTGGGCCCACTTGACGGAGGCCTGCGTGGGCCTAAGGGGAAGTGCCCTGGCCGCCTTGGGCCAGGTGCACAAGGCCCCTGAGGCCCAGCCGGCCAAGCCCAAGGGGAAACCCTAAAGGAATCTTCAAATAAGGAAGGGGGGGGGAAACTTGCCCCCCACTCTTCCTTATCCAAGTCGGCTAGGGATTGGAGGAGAGGCTAAGCTGGCCGCCCAGCCCCCCATATAAGGGGGGGCAGGGGCGCAGCCCTCCAACACCCTAAGACCCAAACCCTAGCCGCCCCTGCTGCCCTCCCTCTCTCTCTCTCGCGACTGCGCGTAGGCGAAGCCCTGCCGCAGAAACTCTCCACCATAAAGCACCACGCCGTCGTGCTGCTGATCCAATCTATCTCTCCACCATACTTGCTGGACCAAGGAAGGAGGAGACGTCGCTGCACCGCACGTGTGCAACTCTCGGAGGCGCCGCCACTTGCGGCGTAGGATCGGATCGGATCGCGAGGAGGAGACGGCGAGTACGACTACGTCAACCACGTTCTCTTGAACGTTTCCGCTGTGCGAATCTTCAAGGGTATGAAGATCTCATCTATCTCTCTCGTTGATTACATCTCCTAGATTAGATCTTGGCTTTCTTGTTCGTTGCGTAGGAAATTTTTGATTTACTATGCTTCGAAACCCTTCAGTGGTATCAGAGCCAGGTCGATGCGTAGATGTGTTTCACGAGTAGAACGCAACATGCTTGTTGCGGGCGTTGATGTTTTCTGTTGCAAACCTCTTGTTGTGTATCTCTTATGGCGTGGTATAGTGAGATCGAAGCGGTCCAGGCCAACTTTACGCGACCGCGTTCGCGAGACCGGCTCCGCACTTGACGTGTGGCTTGTTCCACACATGCGGCTGGTGGATGCCAGTTTCTCTCACTATAGTAGTCATGGGACTTACATCGGATGTTAGCAACCATAATATCACCGTTGTGGCTTTTCGTAGGTAAGAATCGTTCTTAGCTTGCTACTCCCATAAGCCACGTAAAACATGCAACAACAAAGTAGAGGCGTCTAACTTGTTTTTGCAGGGAGTGTTTTGTGATATGGTATGGCCACAAGATGTGATGTGATATATGTGATGTATGCGATGATCATGTTTTGTAATCTTTCACGACTTGCATGTCGATGAGTTCACAACCGGCAGGAGCCATATGGTTGTCTTTATAATTGTGTATGACCTGCGTGTCAACTTCTTATACGCCATGTAATAGCTTTACTTTATCGCTAAGTAGTTAGCAATAGTTGTAGTTGCTATTCGTGGTGGAGGCAATCATGGTGGAGTGATGGAGATCATGCCGGTGCGCACAAGATGGAGATCATGGCGCGGAGATTGGCTATACCATGTCACATAAAATTATATGCATGTGATGTTTATCCTTTTATGTATCTTATTATGCTTAGATCGCGACGGTAGCATTATAAGATGATTCCTCACTTAAAGATCAAGATAAAATTGTGTTCTCCCCTCGTATGCGCCGTTGCGAAAGTTCGTCGTGTTCAAGCATCTCGTGATGATCGGGTGCTATAAACTCTACGTTCACATACAACGGGTGCAAGCCAGTATTTGCACATGCGGAGATACTTGGGTTTGACTTGACGAGCCTAGCATGTACAGACATGGCCTCGGAACACACGGACCGAAAGGTCAAGCATGAGTCATATGGATGATATGATCAACATGTTGATGTTCACCATTAAAGCTACATCATTCACGTGATGATCGGTCTCGGTGTAGTGAATTTGGATCATGCTTCACTAAACAACTTTGAGGGATGTTGAATTTAGTGGGAGTTCATTAGTAATTTGATTAACTTGAACTAATTATCTTGAACTAAATCTTGTTGTATTTGCATAAGTCGTTGTAGTCTTTGGCACCGTTTCCCACCGACACTTAGCTTAAATTGAGTTAAAAGAAACTATAGAATTTTGGATAATCTTTTTTGGTCTAGTGCCGTTTAGTTAGAATGTCAAGACTAAAGATTAAGTCCTATTGCAAACTTTAGCAAATCTTGCTTGCTTCATACGATTTAATAAATTGTATTAATCTAAGAGCAACGATTCAAGTTTAGTATCTAAAGATCATATGTTTGCCTTCATGATAAATTGATCTTCAAAATTGTTTGAGAATCAAAGTGATCATCGAGCTGAAAGAATTGTTTCAGAAACAAATAAGAAGTGAAAGATATTTGATATCTAAAACTTTGATTGTTTGCAAAATGATGAAGTATAATTTAGTAAAAGAACATATGCTCATATTGTATGACTATGTGCGAAGATTGAAGATGCTAGGCATCCCGATCACCCAAAAGTTTGGGAACTAATATTATACTTGCATTCATCCTTATAAGCTATAGTAGTTTCATCATGAAAGATGTCATGATAGGACGAATGAAAAGGTATTGGCTAAATTGTTTTGCTATACCAAAAGAATACTAAAGAATGGAATCTGGAAGAATACCAATCATATGATGATGGCGATCCACTTCAAAGTGCGAAATCCAAGGCTATTAGTATTTGACTAACATCCTTTGGATTATGTATCAAATGATTGATGCCACTATTGATGTCGATAGATTCTTCTAAATAGAGAGGAAATGCTAAAAAGGATCTGCAAAAATATTTGGTAGAAAAGTAAAAGACTGGAAAATTCCATCTCAGGTATATAAATGATATACATGTTATAGATGTATTCTTTGCTAGTACATAATTCTTGGGTATTGGATACAAGATTGTTGGTATGAAATGTCATACAAAGCAACAATACAAGAACTATGATGGCCTAAGTAACTAGTAAAAGAATATGGTAATGATGCATGTCGAGATACAAATAAAAGTGTTATTGTGCTTCTCGTCGACATCAAACCTAGCCTTCAAGATATTTCATGAACTTAATAATTGTTATTTTGTTCTGGTATTATGACAGCAATGGTTGTTCAAATTATTACCGTCTTCCATAATCGATGGATAGATTATTATCTTGTTGGTGAAATAGACATTTATAACACTGATGCTAAAGATCGCAAGACAAAACAAATTTCACTTATATGTGACACCGCCGTTTAAGTCATATTGGAAACAAAACATGAAAGAAATTCTATATTGATAGATTTTCGAGTCATTTGATTTTGAATTGATTGACGCTTGTGAGACTTTTCCTAAAGATGATTAAACTCTGTTCATGGGCCATGGACAGAACAAGTGACTAACTAAATGGACATCGTACATGTTGATGTATGTAGTCCATGGTGTGAAGTCGATAATGGTGTATTTTCTATTTCATCAATGACTCGAATAGATGTACGGTATATCTACTTGATGAGATAGAAGTATGAAATTGTTCAAATTATGAAGTGAAAATTGTTGTAACAAGAATATTCAAGTTGTATGATTAGATCATAAAGAAGAATATTTGAGTTACAAGTTTAGCAAACATCTAAGAGTTAGAGGAATTATTCCACAAACTTGCATCGTGATAAACACCATAAGAGTATGGAGTTTTCGATGGATGTAATCAAACCTTGTTTGACATGGTTAGATCAATGATGAAATAAAACTACCAATATAATTTGTGGATTATGCTTTAGAGACTACCGCTTTTCACTGAATAGTGCCATCATAATCCGCTGAAATGACACCATACAAGTTATAGTTGTCTTTTCTTGAATTTTTGGTATGCAAGGCATATGTGTAAAATGTTTACAACCAAAATTGGATTAGTAAGTCTTTGTAGGTTATCCCAAAGAATGTCGATGGGTATTCCTTCTACTATGAACCCAAACACATAGTGATTGTCACTAAAAGAAGTGAATTTCTTATGAAGGAGTTTTCTCGCGAAAGGTTTAAGTGGGAGGAAGATAGAACTTGATGAGGTTATTGAATCTGAGCAAGATGATCAGAGTAGCGCAGCACCAGAAAAAATGTTCTGGAAGCGGCAACTACATTCATAGCTCACGCGTCTACAATATGTTGTAGTCACAACATCGAAGTTCCTATTTAACCAAGTTGGTCGTAATCAAATAGCAAGATTTGAGGACGAGATATTATTAGATAATAGTAACCAACAATATACAAAGAAGCGATGATGGGCCCTGACTTCGTCATATGAATTATTCTAGCAACAATTACATATTGAGATATGATAGTTGAATAATCAAAACAACGTTCCTCTACTGGAATGCACACCAAGGACGTGTAACTGACACGACCCAATGGGTTTTGTTGATTCAAAGGTTGCTAGATATGTATGTAAACTTCTATGGTAGAAGAAAGCATAGCGAAGTTGGAATCTTCAAATGATGAAAATGTTTAAGTGTTAATTTCATCAAGATATTTGAAGATGCTTGTATTACAAGAAAGTAAGTGGGAGCGCTCAGACATATTTCTAATACTTTATGTGGATGACATATCGTTCATTGGAAATTATGTGTTTTTCTTGATATTTGTTAAGTTTTCATTAAAATTAGTTTTTGATGAAAGACTTAGGTAAAACCAGAATATTAAGCATCAATGTCTATACAGATAGATTGAGGCGTTAATATAGTTTTGCCAGAGTACATAGATGAAATATTGAATCTGTTCAATATGGAAACAATAAGAACGGTTCTTGTTGCATGGAAGAGGTTGGAGCAAGAATCAATTGTTTTGACACTTGATGAGTGAAACCACAAGAATGATTTTATCAATCTTGTATACCATGATATGTAGATCCAGATGTGTCCAATGCTCTAAAGGTTATAGCATTCATATGATGATTGTTGGACAATAGTAAAGATATTCTTATGCACTTTCGAAGAAGTAAGAATATGTTCTGTATGCAGAAGTGACAAATGGTTCATTGCAATGAGTTACATTGGCTTTGTCACACATACAAGTAAAATTTTATCTCAATTTTAAGCTATTTGTTTTGAGTTAGAAGGTGGCACAATAAGATGGAAGAAAGTTCCATGATGACTTGGATGAGTTCCAATGTTAATATTGTGGCGGACACTGCAACGAGGGCTAAGTATATAATCGCTTTAGAGGTGGCATAAAAGATGCAAAGTGGATAGTGATAATCCAACTTATTTGTGGCACTGTCGTCCAGGTCATATTGGCATAAAACGCATAAAGAAACTCCATTCTGATGGACTTTTGGAGTCTCTTGATTTTGAATCATTTGACACATGCAAGCCATGCCTCATGGGCAAGATGATCAAAAACCCGTTCTCCGGTATAATGGAGCGAGCAACGGACTTATTGGAAATCATACATACCGATGTGTGCGGACCAATGAGTATTTTGACGCACGGTGGATATCGCTATTTTTCTAAGTGTGCTAGTACTATGTAGTTCTATTGTATGACAATAGTGACAACATAGTCTCGGCCAAGGTACAAAGGTCTCACCAGAAGACCAAGTTTATATGATGCCATCTCATAGAAGATGAGAAATGCGTGTTGACGCAAAATAACATGCAAATACAAACGGACCTGAAAGTGTCAGACCCGTAGATAAGGTTTACCACATACAAGGCGTATGAATAACACCGGAATGCCATAGGTGTTAAAGGCGCAAGTATGACTAGATTATTGACTCTAGTGCAAGTGGGAGACTGAAGGAAATATGCCCTAGAGGCAATAATAATATTGTTATTATCATATTTCTTGTTCATGATAATGTTTATACTCCATGCTATAATTGTATTAAGCGGAAACATTAATACTTGTGTGGTTTATGAACAACACCGTGTCCCTAGTACGCCTCTACTAGACTAGCTCATTGATTAATGATGGTTAAGGTTTCCTAACCATAGACATGTGTTGTCAATTAATAATGAGATCATATCATTAGGAGAATGATATGATGGACAGACCCAAATAGAGCAGAGCAATTAGATCGTGTCATTGTGTTCATCTTTGCGAAGCTTTTCCTATGTCATGTATTGTATTCCTTAGACCATGAGATAATACAACTCCCTAGTATCGGAAGAAAGCTTTGAAGTCATCAAACGTCATCCTATGTGAGGGTGATAATAAAGGTGTCTCTCAGGTGATCGGAAAGTACTTGTTGAGTTGTATGTATCGAGATGGAATTTGTCCCTCCCAAGTCGGAGAGATATACTTCGGGCCCACTCGGTAATCGATATCAACACCGCTTGCAAGCATGTGGTTAAGGAGTTAATCACAAAGTGATATCGGATTACGAAACGAGTAAAGTACTTGCTGTGAACGAGATTGAACTAGGTATGGCGATACCGACGATCAAATCTCGGGCGAGTAAAATATCGTGTGACGAAGGGAATACATATACGGGATTAATTGAATCCTGACATCGTGGTTCATCCGATATGATAATCGATGAATATGTGGGAGTCAATATGGGTTTCCAGATCCCGCTATTGATTATTGATAGAAGATCATGTCTGCATATTCTCGAACCCGTAGGGTCACACACTTAACGTGCTTCGACGCTAGGATAGAATGGATAAATGGTTTATGAGTTTTAGTTCGGAGTCTCGGATGAGATCCAGGACGTCACGAGAGGTTCCGGAATGGTCCGGAGAATAAGATTCATATAAAGGAAAGCAGTTTTTGGATTCCGGAAAGGTTTCGGAGTTTATCGGTATTGTACCGGAAGGTTCTAGAAGGTTCTGGAGTGGGACCAACGTGGGCCCACTTGACGGAGGCCTGCGTGGGCCTAAGGGGAAGTGCCCTGGCCGCCTTGGGCCAGGTGCACAAGGCCCCTGAGGCCCAGCCGGCCAAGCCCAAGGGGAAACCCTAAAGGAATCTTCAAATAAGGAAGGGGGGGAAACTTGCCCCCCACTCTTCCTTATCCAAGTCGGCTAGGGATTGGAGGAGAGGCTAAGCTGGCCGCCCAGCCCCCCATATAAGGGGGGGCAGGGGCGCAGCCCTCCAACACCCTAAGACCCAAACCCTAGCCGCCCCTGCTGCCCTCCCTCTCTCTCTCTCGCGACTGCGCGTAGGCGAAGCCCTGCCGCAGAAACTCTCCACCATAAAGCACCACGCCGTCGCGCTGCTGATCCAATCTATCTCTCCACCATACTTGCTGGACCAAGGAAGGAGGAGACGTCGCTGCACCGCACGTGTGCAACTCTCGGAGGCGCCGCCACTTGCGGCGTAGGATCGGATCGGATCGCGAGGAGGAGACGGCGAGTACGACTACGTCAACCACGTTCTCTTGAACGTTTCCGCTGTGCGAATCTTCAAGGGTATGAAGATCTCATCTATCTCTCTCGTTGATTACATCTCCTAGATTAGATCTTGGCTTTCTTGTTCGTTGCGTAGGAAATTTTTGATTTACTATGCTTCGAAACCCTTCAATGCGTGCTGACGAAAAAGAATATGCAAATACAAACGGACCTGAAAGTGTCAGACCCGTAGATAAGGTTTACCACGTGCAACGCGTATGAGTAACACCGGAATGCCGTAGGTGTTGAATGCGCAAGTATTGACTAGATTATTGACTCTAGTGCAAGTGGGAGACTGAAGGAAATATGCCCTAGAGGCAATAATAATATTGTTATTATCATATTTCTTGTTCATGATAATGTTTATACTCCATGCTATAATTGTATTAAGCGGAAACATTAATACTTGTGTGGTTTATGAACAACACCGTGTCCCTAGTACGCCTCTACTAGACTAGCTCATTGATTAATGATGGTTAAGGCTTCCTAACCATAGACATGAGTTGTCGATTAATAATGAGGTCATGTCATTAGGAGAATGATGTGATGGACAGACCCAAATAAAGCAGAGCAATTAGATCGTGTCATTGTGTTCATCTTTGCGAAGCTTTTCTATGTCATGTATTGTATTCCTTAGACCATGAGATAATACAACTCCCTAGTATCGGAAGAAAGCTTTGAAGTCATCAAACGTCATCCTATGTGAGGGTGATAATAAAGGTGTCTCTCAGGTGATCGGAAAGTACTTGTTGGGTTGTATGTATCGAGATGGAATTTGTCCCTCCCAAGTCGGAGAGATATACTTCGGGCCCACTCGGTAATCGATATCAACACCGCTTGCAAGCATGTGGTTAAGGAGTTAATCACAAAGTGATATCGGATTACGGAACGAGTAAAGTACTTGATGTGAACGAGATTGAACTAGGTATGGTGATACCGACGATCAAATCTTGGGCAAGTAAAATATCGTGTGACGAAGGGAATACATATACGGGATTAATTGAATCCTGACATCGTGGTTCATCTGATATGATCATCGATGAATATGTGGGAGTCAATATGGGTTTCCAGATCCCGCTGTTGATTATTGATAGAAGATCATGTCTACATATTCTCGAACCCGTAGGGTCACACACTTAACGTGTATCGATGCTAGGATAGAATGGATAATTGGTTTATGAGTTTTAGTTCGGAGTCTCGGATGAGATCCAGGACATCACGAGAGGTTCTGGAATGGTCCGGAGAATAAGATTCATATAAAGGAAAGCAGTTTTTGGATTCCGGAAAGGTTTCGGAGTTTATCGGTATTGTACCGGAAGGTTCTAGAAGGTTCCGGAGTGGGACCAACGTGGGCCCACTTGACGGAGGCCTGCGTGGGCCTAAGGGGAAGTGCCCTGGCTGCCTTGGGCTAGGCGCACAAGGCCCCTAAGGCCCAGCCGGCCAGCCCAAGGGGAAACCCTAAGGGAGTCTTCAAAGAAGGAAGGGGGGAAACTTGCCCCCCACTCTTCCTACTCCAAGTCGGCATCCTAGGGTTTGGGGAGAGGCCAAGCTGGCCGGCCACCCCTCTATATATAGGGGGCAAGGGCGCAGCCCTCTCTCACCCTTAACCCAAACCCTAGCCGCCAACTGCTGCCCTCCCTCTCTCTCTCTCGCGACTGCGCGTAGGCGAAGCCCTGCCGCAGAAACTCTCCACCATAAGCACCACGCCGTCGTGCTGCCGATCCAATCTATCTCTCCACCATACTTGCTGGACCAAGGAAGGAGGAGACATCGCTGCACCGCACGTGTGCAACTCTCGGAGGCGCCGCCACTTGCGGCGTAGGATCGGATCGGATCGCGAGGAGGAGACGGCGAGTACGACTACGTCAACCACGTTCTATTGAACGTTTCCGCTGTGCGAATCTTCAAGGGTATGAAGATCTCATCTACCTCTTTCGTTGATCACATCTCCTAGATTAGATCTTGGCTTTCTTGTTCGCTTCCGTAGGAAAATTTTTGTTTTCTATGCTGCGAAACCCTTCATCTTTATCACCATCACCACCGACGCTCCTTCATCGACCATCCATGACTCCCCCATCCATGTGTGAGTAATTCCCCCGCTGTAGGTGAGAGGATGGTAGGGATTGGATGAGATTGTTCATGTAATTTGATATGAGATTGATAGGGCATAGTGCCTAGTATCTTTATTTAGTGCCTATGACATTGTTGCAACTTGTTGTGCTTAATGCTTGTCACTTTGGGGCCGAGTGCCATGATTTCAGATCTGAACATGTTATTATTTCTATGATGATACTTGTTGTTTATGGTCTTACCTACAAGTTGTATACACATATTGTTGTCCGGAACCCGAGGCCCCAAAGTGACAGAAATTGGGATAACCGGAGGGGATGGCTATGATGTGAGGATCACATGTGTTCACCGAGTGCTAATGCTTTGCTCCGGTACTCTATTAAAAGGAGTACCTTAATTACCAGTAGTTTCCCTTGAGTCCCTGCTGCAACAGGCTGGTAGGATAAAAGATGTCGTGCAAGTTTTTCCTTGCGAGCACGTACGACTATATACGGAACACATGCCTATGATTGTTTGTACTAGGATGCTTTATCATTATTTATCTGCAATGTCCATGTCTCATTGATTTCATGAATTATCTTATCCATGCAACGCCCGTAATCCATCCCTATGCCTACAGTATTTGTTCCTACTGTTTACTACCGTTACTATTACCACTGCTATTTTACTACTGCTGTTACTGTTTCACTACTGTCACTGCTATAAAACTATTGCTACTGATAAACCACTGCGAGCAAGACTGTTTCCAGGTGCAGCTGAATTGACAACTCATCTGTTAAGGCTTGCATATATTCTTTGGCTCCCCTTGTGTCGAATCAATAAATTTGGGTAATACTTCCCTCGAAGACTGTTGCGATCCCCTATACTTGTGGGTCATCAAGACTATTTTCTGGCGCCGTTGTCGGGGAGCATAGCTTTATTTGTAAGTTCACTTGGTATTCATATTGTTCGCCGCAATCCTTTCATCATGGGTAAACCTCGTGATGGAAAAGTTCCTATATTGCCATCCACTACAAGAAGAGGTACGACTCTCAACACCTCTGTTGCTCTTGATTCGCCATCTGTTATGAGTAAGTTGCTTACACCACCACACCCACACGCTACTACTACTACTTCTGCTGAGATTGAAAATGCCACTGATAATTTAGATGATGCTTCTACTGTGCTTGATGAGAGAGGTTCACTAGGTTCCTTTTTAGATGCTACTATTGCTAGAGCTAAGTTGGGAAACACCACTGTTACACCTGTTAGTTCACCTGAGTCTAGGGAATGTTCTAGTGATGATTATGATGATGATGCTTACATTGAGCTTAATGATAATTTTATTGCAGAAGCACGTGCTGCTCGTAATGCAGGTAATGTTAAAGAACTTCTTGCCAGACGTTCTGTTAAATATAATTTGTCTCCTGATCCTAAGTTTGCTGCTTCTCCTATAAATATTAGAGACAAGGATTATGATTTATCTTTGGATTTATCTTACATATCTATTGTTGAGAAAACTCCCTTTAGTGGTACTAAAGATGAGAGTGCTATGGAGCACATGAATGAGCTTTCTACTTTGAGTAATTTGTTTTCTGATGATATTAAGCTCCGCACTTATTTTGTTGCTAAGATTTTTCCTTTCTCATTGAAAGATGCTGCTAAAATTTGGTTTACTAGCTTGTCTCCTGGATCTCTTACTAGTCCTATTGCTTTGGTTAATGCTTTCTTTCAGAAATATTTTCCCGCTAGTGCTCAACATGCTGCTGTGCAGAAAATCTTTGATTTTGAACAGGGAAAAGGAGAGATATTGCCTGAATCTTGGACAAGGTTTTGTTCTTTAATTAGAGCTTTGCCTAAAGAACCATTGCCTAAAAATGAACTCCTTGATATATTTTATAATGGACTAACGGATGAATCTAAGTCATATTTGGATAGTTGTGCTGGTTGTGTTTTCAGGGAAAGAACTCCGGCTGAAGCTGAAGAATTAATGACCAAAATAAGCCGGAATCATGATGATTGGACTTTAGTTGAGCCAACACCAGCACCTACCCCTGCGCCATCTATAGAGCCTACGCCAAAGAAGAGAGGGATGATTGAATTAAATGATGAAGTTATGAAGGAGGCTAAGAAATCTCTTAAGGAGAAAGGTATTAAGGCCGAAGATGTGAAGAATTTACCTCCTATTGAAGAATTATGTAAGCCAATTCCTCGCTCATCCACTATTGAGGTACATTCTCTCCAACGCTTTGATGAAAGAGATATTCCTTATACTAAACCTCCTGATCAATGCTTAGATGAGTTCGATAATTTTATTGTTAAGCAAGAAAATTTTAATAGAATGGTGCATAATCATTTGTTGGAAAATTCTAGAGCTATTAACAAGTTGCAGGATATTGTGGAGAGAACTGCCAATGATATAAAGATACTTGCTAAACATTTTCAAATGGTTCAAACACAAATTGATCAGCTTACCAAGGTGCAAAAAGACTTGCTAGTTAATGCTGCAAGAGAGAAGCAAGGATGTGAAATACGCACAAGAAGTGGTGCTGCTACTCAAGACCCATTATATCCTGAAGGACATCCTAAGAGGGTTGAGCAAGATTCTCAACGAACTGCAAGTGATGATATTCCTCCCAAGAAAAAGAAGAAGAAGCATAAAATAACCGCAGAATCCTCTGATGCAGGTAAAGATCCTAACAGTGTTTCTATTTCTGATGCTGAAACTGAATCAGGAGATGCTTCCGATAAAGAAGAAGATAAAGAAGAAGTTGAAGAAGAACCGGAAAAGAGTGATAAAAATGCAAAGTACACTAAAGAAGACTTCATTGCCAACAAGCATGGTAAAGAGAGGGAACCTTGGGTACAGAAAACAATGCCTTTTCCTAGTAAGAAACACAAGTCCAAGGAAGAAGAACACTACAACAGGTTTTGTGAATGGATGAGACCTTTATTTTTGCAAATTCCTTTGACTGATGCTATTAGAATGCCTCCTTATGCAAAATATATGAAAGATATTGTCACTAACAAAAGGAAAATTCCTAGTGAGGAAATTTCCACACTGCTTGCTAACTATTCTTTTGATGGTAAAGTTCCAGAGAAGCTTGGAGATCCAGGTATACCTACTATTCCTTGCTCCATTAAAAACAACTATGTTAGAACTGCTTTATGTGATTTGGGAGCTGGAGTTAGTGTCATGCCTTTTTCTCTTTATAAGAGACTTGATTTAGAAAAATTGGTATCAACTGATATATCTTTGCAGATGGCCGATAAGTCTACTACTATTCCTATTGGTATATGTGAAAATGTTCCTGTTCAAGTTGCTAACAGTTGTTTAATATTAACTGATTTTGTTGTGTTGGAAATGCCTGAAGATGATAATATGTCTATTATTCTCGGGAGACCTTTTCTAAACACTGCAGGTGCTGTTATTAATTGCAATCAAGGAAAAGTTACTTTTAATGTTAATGACAAAGAATATACGGTTTATTTTCCCAAGAAGATTGATAGGAAGAATGCTCTAAGTTCAATCAAGCATGTTGAGACCATCAAAGTTGGCCAAATTATTTGTTCAGAGCAAAAGCCCAAGGAAGAATACCAAATTGTTATGGTTGGGACGATACCTATCAAAGTTGAGGTAACATAAGCATTAAGTGAAGTGCAAAGTTTTGCCTCATAAAAAGTTAGTTTGGTAACAAGACTTGATCAACCTTGTTAACAAAGTGATTTTATATGAACGAAACTTCGTTTTCACCGCATCCACTCCACCTTACTTGTATTTACTTTCATCAAAATGTTATTCCTTCAGTTTAGTTACATGATTAAGAGTATCTCAGAGTTGCTGCATGCTTGGTTTTGATTTGCTTGAAATCTTTTCATCTTAGTTTTTCTGAGTTTTATCGATACGCCAATTTCTGAAAAATCCTCGAAAATAAAGTTTCTCGAAAAATTCTAGAAAATTCTTTATAAATTTTTATGTCAAAAATGGGGCGGAGAGACACCTGGGGGGCGCCAGGTGGGGCAGCCACGCCACCTCACACACAGGTGGCGCGGCCCAGCCCTGGCCGCGGCACCCATGTGTGAGAGGGCCCCACCAGGCCCCTCACTCATCTCTTCTTCCCCAGCTCTTTCTCTCTCCCGAAAAACACCGCCCCATTTGCTCAAGCTCGAGTTATTGCTGTTCTTCACCTCGATTTTTCGATCTCCTTGTTCAGCCCAACATTTCTGCTGAAATTTGGATCATTTGCTCACCGGTATGTGACTCCTCCACTTGTCCAAGTAGATTTTCTTTTGGTAAAGTATTTCTTGAGTATTTTAGCATTATAGGTGACAGTATAAATGAGTATGCATGCTTATTCTATTGCTTAGAAAGGTTATTTTGATGCATGATAGCTCTCTAGTAACCCACTATAGTAGTTTCCTACACTTGCTTGTCTTTAAATCACTTTTTATGAGTTTGTTGAAAAATTTCAGAGAAAGAAGATGGACAACTTCACATATGGAGAAGTGTTTGAAAGTGATGCACCAAGGTCATCAAGGCCTTCAAGATCCACTGCTCAATATAGGATGTCTTATAATGAGGATATCATGTCACCAAACCTTGAAGGGGACGATGGAGATGCACATCCATCCGTTTTCCCTTGTCTTAACTTTTTGAGTGATGCAGGAATTCTTGATGATTTCTTGCTCCTTATTAACAGGGTTGGGTTGACTGATTATATGACAGATGAAAGAGATCAATATGCTTTGCTTACAAAGACTTTCGTTGAAAGTTTTAAATTTATTAACGCTCACTACAATCCTTCCGTTGCATTTAAGATTTATGATAAGTCTATCACCATGCCTTTGGGGAGGTTTT
The DNA here is from genome assembly GCA_007115705.1 of Dactylis glomerata. Classification (NCBI taxonomy): domain Eukaryota; kingdom Viridiplantae; phylum Streptophyta; class Magnoliopsida; order Poales; family Poaceae; genus Dactylis; species Dactylis glomerata. Next base: position 116,532 of record QXEO01001348.1, on the reverse strand, counting down.
GTTCTATTTTAGGTATCCCCATGTTTGGAACGGCCAAGAAGATACAAAATCACCCCGCTGATTTGTTGGAGCTTTACCGAGGGGTGACCAATGATGATGACCGCACCGCACATCGTGGCAAGATAAGAAATATTCAGCTCCCAGCTATTAGATATTTTACTTACTATCTTGCAACTAGTGTACTTGGTAGAGAAAACACTAGCAATATCTCCAACTATCATTTGGATTTTCTAGCTACCGCTCTTGATGTTGGTAGGAAGTATAACCTTGGTGCTGTTATTGCTTGTCGCCTAGCCGCTAGGGGACCTATTTATGGAGGTATTATTGCCGCGCGTATTGTTGCTGAGCTAGGACTCTCTATTGCTCCTAATGATGTACTGTTGGCTCCACAAAGGCTTGATCTTGCTGCTATGAAACTCCATTATTTTGTTACTGCTAACTCTTGTGCAGGGAAATTAGTTTACAGGATGTTATTTATTGATGGAGAGGAAAGGGAAATTCCCTTGCCTCAGCCTAACTTGTTCAACATTCACGTGAGGCCATGGTCGCGCACGAAGGTGGAGTTGGACGATCAGCTTAGGCTGCTTGGTTTCAATATCCAACACGGCGTGGTGGTCCAGGAGGAAGAGGAGGAGCCGGCCTATCACTTCACCACGTACCACTCCGGGGGATCCTCGAACTCATATCAGGACGATGGTGCTTCTTCGTCACACTACGGAGGTGCCACTTCATGGCCGAGTTGGCCGAGTTGGGATTGATCTCCACTTAGGCCAAAAGCCTAAGCTTGGGGGGAGGTACGCCGACGATTCACTCATCTACATATCATATTTTGTCGGTCCTTTGTATATTCATGTTTCGCTTTCTTTATTGTTCTCGTTCTTGTTTCCACTTTTCCAAAACACAAAAAGACCAAAAATATTTCTGTTGTTTCTCTCTATTTGGTTCTTTTGTTTTCTACCTTTGGTTTGCTTTACTTGCTATTTTCGGTTTGCTAATTAAAAATCCAAAAATATTTTGCTTTGTTTGCTATTTCCTTCTGCTTTTGTTTCAAAAATCGAAAACACAAAAATATTTGTTGTTCTTCTTCGGTTTTGTAAAGTTTGTTGTAGAGTTCAGTCTCCCGTTACTCCATTGGAGCTTGGTATTCACTTTATATTATTCAAGCCACACAAGTGAAGAGCAATAATGATGACATACGACAATCCAAGATGTGGTAAGAGGCTGGTATGAACTCTATCTGTTTTCATTTTTGTACATATACTCATCTATGTGGACATGCTTAGTCGGTTCATGTAAGGTATACATCATCTAATGGATGCTTTGTAGTTCTTGCTTTCATATGATTAGTTTCAATTTACTATTAGCCTGTAGCATGTCATGTAGACGCTTGCATGCATTGTTTTATTCATAGTATGGTATGATATTGTGGTATCCACCTCTGAAAGCTTCATTTGAATCGACTTGGCACATGCTCAAGCATGCATATGACTAAACAAAAAGTCAATTAAGCCTCGATGATCTAAATTGCCTCAGAGTTCTTGTATCATTTTTATGCCTATATTAATTTTGTTTTGTCGCAAGCATGATTATGACAGTTGTTGCTCTCTCGATTGTCGCTTCCCAGTCTTTTGCTAGCCTTCACCTGTACTGAGTATGAGCTTTACTCGTGCATCCAACTACCAAAACCAAGTCTTCAAAAGAGTCCACTATAAATTCCTATGCATGGTATTTGTAAGCCATTTCAAGTAAATTTTCATGTGCTACCTTTCAAAACTTTTAACTACTTCTCATTTTGTGCCACTGTTTTTAGCTCATGGGGACGTAGTGGTCGGAATTGCTATCTTCCATATTAAATTAAGTACCCCTCGACTAGGCAGCTTCATCTGCTCGTCATTAACTTTGCATGAGAGCTGGTCAGACCATTATAATCTTAATTCTAAAAGAAAGAAAAATGCACTCCTCCAAAGGAATGAGAAAGTTGGTGGGCACCCGATGGAATCGGTTAGCCATGGTTTGAGAAAGGAAAAAGGTGGGGAGGAGTGCCAAAGCTTTATAAAAGAGCACCAATGTGCCAAATTTCAAAGAACTCGGAACCGCTCTCACTTGTTTATTATGGAAGATAGTAAGTCCCCATTGCTAGTCGTTGACATAGAACAACCACCTCTCAAAAGACACTTTTATCTCTGTTTTACAAATGAAAAGCTCTAGCACATGTTAAATCACTGCTTCCCTCTGCGAAGGGCCATTCGTTTACTTTTATGTTGAGTCATCATCTTCTAACTTTTAAGCACTTCTTGAGAGCATAGCTGTTATTCTTAGTGCAATGTGCTTGTCCCAGAACACGGTTAATTGTGGTATAACTTTGATGCTTGTATCTTTGATATTTCTACTTCTAGTCTTCCCTTGGACTTCAGAGGTGCCTCAGCATTTATATTTTGCTCTACGAATAAAGGCAAGCGGGATACCACTCTTTCATATCAATTATGCATATTACAATCTTGTAGCTTCTCATGTACATGTTACTTGTTATTAGTGCATTGGCACTCTTTCATAGCTTTCTTAACTATGAGGTGACATTAGTTGCATATTCCTTATTATGAATTGCCTGAGTACTTGATCACATAGTTAGTATATATACATCATATGAGCAAATGTGTTCGTGAAAGTTTCTTTTATCGCTCTCAGTTGTTAACTGAATTGCTTGAGGACAAGCAAATAGCTAAGCTTGGGGGGAGTTGATACCTCCAAAACGTATCTACTTTCCCGAACACTTTTGCTATTGTTTCTCCTCTAATTTGTGAGTTTTGAATACAACTAACACGGACTGACGCTGTTTTCAGCAGAATTGCTCTGGTGTCTCGTTTTGTGCAGAAATCCAACTTTCAGTAAAAATTCGGGGAAAATCATGAAAAATCCTATTTCACCAGAAGACCCACGGAGCCAGAAGACAGGAGGGAGAAGGGGCTCGAGGGCCTGTCACGCACAGGTGGCGCGGCCCAGCCCTGGCCGCGCCACCCCTGCGTGAGGGGGCCCCATACCCCCTCTCGACCTCCCTTCTCGCGTACATATACCCCCGGACGACATAATATTGGGGAGAAGACGTTTTTCCCAGATAGACTTCCGCTGCGCCGCCGCCATCAGAAACCGCGATTCGGAACCAGAAACTCCGTTCTGGCACCCTGCCGGGACGGGGATTCGGAGGAGATCTTCATCACCATCACCACCGACGCTCCTCCATCGACCATCCATGACTCCCCCATCCATGTGTGAGTAATTCTCCCGCTATAGGTGAGGAGATGGTAGGGATTGGATGAGATTGTTCATGTAATTTGATACGAGATTGATAGGGCATAGTGCCTAGTATCTTTATTTAGTGCCTATGACATTGTTGCAACTTTTTGTGCTTAATGCTTGTCACTTTGGGCCCGAGTGCCATGATTTCAGATCTGAACATGTTATTATTTCTATGATGATACTTGTTGTTTATGGTCTTACCTACAAGTTGTATACACATATTGTTGTCCGGAACCCGAGGCCCCAAAGTGACAGAAATTGGGATAACCGGAGAGGATGGCTATGATGTGAGGATCACATGTGTTCACCGAGTGCTAATGCTTTGCTCCGGTACTCTATTAAAAGGAGTACCTTAATTACCAGTAGTTTCCCTTGAGGCCCTGCTGCAACAGGCTGGTAGGACAAAAGATGTCGTGCAAGTTTCTCCTTGCGAGCACGTACGACTATATATGGAACACATGCCTATGATTGTTTGTACTAGGATGCTTTATCATTATTTATCTGCAATGTCCATGTCTCATTGATTTCATGAATTATCTTATCCATGCAACGCCCGTAATCCATCCCTATGCCTACAGTATTTGTTCCTACTGTTTACTACCGTTACTATTATCGCTGCTATTTTACTACTGTTGTTACTGTTTCACTACTGTCACTGCTATAAAACTGTTGCTACTGATAAACCACTGCGAGCAAGACTGTTTCCAGGTGCAGCTGAATTGACAACTCATCTGTTAAGGCTTGCATATATTCTTTGGCTCCCCTTGTGTCGAATCAATAAATTTGGGTAATACTTCTCTCGAAGACTGTTGCGATCCCCTATACTTGTGGGTCATCAGCGGCCGCCAAGGGGAGGAGGCAAGGCGGCGGCCAGAGTAGGGCCGCCCCCCCAGAAACCCTAACCCTGGTCGGCCTGGGCCAAGGCTTAGGCGCCCCCTTTTTTCTTTATTCCCTAATGGGCTTCTTTTGGTTAATTGACCCATTAGATGAAATAATGATTTATTAATTATATAATCAATATTAATTCATATAATTATTATTAATTTACTCATAATTAATTCCCCGCTACTCCGAAACACTTTCGGACTCCATCAGAACCATTACGGACTCCACCGAAACTATTTCGGACTCCGCCGAAACTATTTCAGACTTAGTTGGAACATTTCCCCTCTCAAATAATATCACATGGTGTTTCCGAATAATACCAAATTGTCTCAAGCATTGTGATCCCTTAAGTGTGTTACCCGACGGTTCGAGAACGCGACAAACATTACTAAGAACTCTCTCTGGTGAATGATCTTCAATCGGATCTAGAAATCCATGAAGACTCCTGTGCATTCTACGAAGTTCTTTTAGTCGTTGAACCGTAAGAGTCGATTAGCCTTTCCCTTTGCTTCACTGATACTAGTATTGCCTAAGATCTGATCGTCAGTATTCTGAATACCTCGTTCGATCATATTACCGACTAATGTTGTTTACTCGTCCATGATATTCCATCTCCGTGACCTAGTCACATGCTATGCAACATTGATGTATTCTCACCGAGTGGGCCCAGAGTACTATATCTGTCATGCAGATGAGCAAACCCCGCTCTTGGTTTATACGCCTCAACCTACCCCTTTGGATAACCCAAGAGACACCTCTTCAGTAACCCAGTTATGTGATGACGGTTGATGCAATTAGAATTTCCTCTAGAAATAGTGATTAGATATAACCTCATGATATAAGGATTAAGCTACAACACTTTCATCATATTGCAATGTGAACATCATGATACGATCGTGTTGCAATAGATACTTTGGGTAATGTCCATCATGACATTATCAAATGGCATGATCTCACCGTCAATTGGTGTAATGCACCATGATAGGAAAACCTCGTTCATCAGTTGATCAATGAACCAGTAAATAGAGGATTTACCAGGGACTCTTAATCATTTAATACTACATCTATGTCAATGTTTCCGATTGATATAGTTCTAGCATAGCATTAAACTTATTATGAACTATATGAAATATGCAAATAAGTCCAATATTATTTTCCTCTAGGACATATTTCCTTCATTCTCTCCCAACATGTTTTCTTCCCTGTCACCCAAAACGAGCCGGTGGGGGCGATGTTGCTATGACTGGACGGAGCTGCGGCGGAGAAGAACGTCGGCGAGTTTGGAGCGAGGCGGCGGCCGAGCTCTAGAACTTAGGGTTGGGGTGCGGGGGTGTAGGGTGTCGCGTCATTGATTTAGGGTTTAGATGCGGGTGCTGAGATGCTCTTCGGTGTTGGAGAAGAAGGGAACACCGGGAAGGTTAGAGGGATGGCCGGGGGCCGTGAAGGACCGGTGGAGGCGATGATTTGAGAAGGGCGGGGCGCCAAGCGCGCGTGATAGCGGAGCCGAGCATGGCTGGTGGGAGCAGACGGTTGCGGCCGGCAATGGTGGCAGGGAAATTGACTAGAAGAGAGGAGAGGTGGGGTAGTGGCGGTGGTGGCAAGGGGAAGTAGACAGGAGGAATGGAGAAAGAACTGCTGCAACGACCTAAAAAGGAAGACGACCTGTCCATGTTGGGCCGCGACCCACGCGTTGCACGTGTGTGCGGCGCCCACTCGCGCATGCAGCGAGCGGGGTATAGCACCTCCCATAGATCACTGTTTTTTATTTAGAAACTTACAGATAACTGGGAGAGGCTTTTTGGCACCGGAGTGCAAATGCTCCCTTTATTTTAAATATAATTTAAACATATTTTGAATTGTTAAAAAATGTTGCTTGCACATCTTCACAATCTATGCATGAGACAAGTTGTTTCACTAAAATCCGTCTCTTTCCGTGGGCTAGGCAAAAAAGACAAATTTCGGTGGTAAAATAAGGGTTTGCACGAGATCTTTTTTGTCTTTTTACTCATAACACTATAAATATTGATTTACCACGAAACTTGATCATGCGTACTTAGCCTGTCGAGATGTACATGCAAAAATTTTGTTCGGATTTTTTTTCATATTTTCAAATGTGTTTTTTAAATAAAGGGAGCATATGCACTCTATCAAATATGCATTTCCGCAGATAACTGCACTGAACAGAGAGGCCTGCCAAGAGAAATGTTTCGCGGGTCTCAAAGAGCTTTCGGCAACTAGGCCGGGCCGTGCCCATTTCAGCAGACGGCCAGGCTGAGCCCATTTCTGAAAAATGGACGGGCCGAGCCGTCTCCAAGTCGTCGGCTTCGCTCCGACACGAGGAAGGTCCAGCTAAAAACACGCCATGCAAAAACACTAAACCGAGCTGGCCGCCTATGCAACCTCCCCCCACACGGATCCCCTAAACCCACCGCGCCGCCGCCGCCGCCGCCGCCTCCGAAACCCTCCTCCTCCCATGTCCCGCCGCCCTGCTTGCCACGTCCTCCCGCTGCTCCGCCGCCGCCACCTCCACCGCTCCGCCCATCTCCCCTACACATCCGTGCCCATTCCTCCCGACGCGATCCCCTCCACCTCCATCCCGTCGCCGCCGCCCCTCCACCCCGCGCCCTGGCCGCCGTCGTACCCGCCCGGCTCCCTGCCGCTCCCGCCTTTTACGACCTCCCAGCTCCGCGCCGCCGTCTCCTCCCTCGCCGCCTCTCTCCTGTCCCTGCCGGACCCGGATCCCGACCCCGCGCCCGCCCTCCAAGCCCACTCATTCCCCACCCTCCTCGCGGTCTCGCCGCTCGCCGTGCTCGAGCTCCTGCACCTCCTCCGCCCCAGGCCCTCCCTCGGTCTCACGGTCTTCTCGTTCCGCCGCGCGCTCTCGCCGCCGCCCACGCCCCCCGAGTTCGCCCTCGCCATCTCGCTCGCCGGCCGCGCCCGCGACCCCACCGCGGCGGCCAACATCTTCGCCGACGCCTCCACCGCCTGCTGCCCCGACCAGGCGCTCTACAATGCGCTCATGTCAGCCTACATGCACTGCGGCCTCGTGAATCGCTGCGTCGAGGCCTTCCACGCGCTGCAGCGTGACCCGCGGTGTGGTCCGCCCAATGCGGACTCCTACAACATACTCATCGCCCTCTTCGGCCGCTCCCTCCTCGTTGATCACATGGAGGCCACACTCCAGTCGCTGGATGCCTCAGGACAATGCCGCACAGTTGGCACATATAATGCAATTATCGCTGGATACCTCACTGCGTGGATGTGGGACAGAATGGAAGCAGTTTTCCAAGAAATGATGTCAGGTCAAGTTAGTCCCGATAGCACTACGCATCTGCTGATGCTGAGAGGTTATGCCAATGCCGGGAAGATTTACAAGATGGAACAGGCTTATGAGCGGGCTCGTGAGCACGCCCGCAGGGTTGATGTCGTGCATCTACGTGCAATGATCTGTGCGTACTGCAAGTTTGAGCATGTAGATAGGATTCAGAAGATCGAGGAGTTGCTTCCCAAGTTGCGTCCTGAGGATTACAGGCCCTATCTCAATGTGTTGTTAATTAGGGTGTATGCCAAGGAGGGGTTGGTTGAGGGGATGGAAAGGAGGATCACTGAGGCGTTGGAACGCAATATCACTGTCACCACAACGCAGGTGATGCGCTCCGTCATAACCAGCTATTTCCAGTCTGATGCGGTCGATAGACTCGCACATTTTGTCAGGCAGGCTGAGGAGGCCGGGTGGAAGCTATGCCGGAGTTTGTACCACTGCAAGATGGTGATGTATGGAAAGCACCACCGGCTGGCGGAGATGCACAGGGTGTTGGATGAGATGGAGCATTTTAGGTTTGACCGGACAAAGAAGACCTTTTGGATCATGCACAAAGCATATAGGAGTTGTGGAATGGATTATGAGGCTGATACAGTACTTGGCTTGATGTGGAAGCACGGTTTTGGAGACCCTAGCGGTGTATTTTTTCCAATGACATGTAAGTAGACCCTATTTTTTTCTATTGTGCTGATTTCCTTTCATAAATGCGTGTTCTTTTAGCATAAATTGGTATTATTTCACTGCAGACTCAAACATGTAAGATTAGATTTAGATAACCTTGACAACAAGAGACAAAGACATGTCTAGAATTTAAACGATGGTATTAATGCAATTGTTGTATAGAAGAAACAATGAACCTCTATTCACTGCTCAGAAGCACAGCAAGCCTCATCCATTTTAATATTGTATCAGGACGTAAAGCATGTTATGATAAAAGAATCATCCTCGACCATCTGAGGTTATTCAAGCAATCTTTGATGGAGCATATCTGTGTTCTCAGATGCTCACCCAGAGATTTTTTCGAAATGGGGCACCCAGAGATAACAGGGGAAAAACATGCCTTGATCTTTGAACCATAAATTATGGTTGTTTGTGTCTAAGGCAGTTAGTGTCACAGTACAACCAGACTTTTACTCTGAACAAAATTATACATGAATCATTACATTCTCGTTCTACTATATCTCTCATGTTTACATATTTACTGTGTACTGTTACAGCATAACTTGCTGGAGTTAGGTTTTGGTGTTTACAGATGTTGTTTGCTGCTCTGATATATCCTTATACGCAACAAGGCATTGTATATATGCGTGTAGAAGCTTTCTTAGCTAATTTCATCAGCATTTATTAACTTTTCACTATTTTACTACTTATTGTAGGAAATATTTTGTTATATGTAGTTGGCTGTTGATCCATGTTGGTGTTTTACTGTTTTTAATTTTAGTTCTTTGTTGTAGCATATATGAGCTTTTAATTGTAGGAATTCTTGATGTTGCAAACTTGTTGCATATAACTTACACAACATTTGGCTAACAATGGCACAGCTGAGAGTGTCTGTGTCGATTGAATGCACAAAGCAATATGCTAATGGGGTGTTCGGTTTGAAAAACTGGAGGGTGATCGGATCATCTGGTCTTAGCTCGTTTGGTTTGAGGAACAGAATGGTTGCTCCATGGCTGCCTCAACCCCGATAAGGTCATTCCTCCAAAATTCATCAGATAATTCCATGATGGACCATCCTATCCTAGGGCCCTCAAACAACACACATTTGAATCATTACCTGCAAGTGGTTACCAATCCATATCAAATGACATAACAAGCCTATTTATATAATTCCATGATGGACCAACCCATCCTAGGGTGAGTACTTCCTTCAACCAAACACTGTTAATGTATTGCCATCGTAATGGATATACGAAGTCAAATTAGTATGTGTTCACAAAGATTCTTCCTTCTCTTGTCTTGGGAAGGAATGGACCCTACTATAGTAGATTAACCAGTTGTACTGTAAATATTATCCAACTTATGAAGCAATGAGATGAATGTCGGAGGTTCGGAAGTTTGGATTATTAACAACAGTTCACAGGTAATATAATGGAAATTCCATGTTGGGGAATACAAGATTATGGGCAACATGTGATTCATTTTCACAAAATAAGTAATTTCTGGAGACTAACAACATAGGTAAGTCTGGTAAAATAAGCTAAATTGTGCCCGGAATAAACGTACAGTTGCTCTCCGAGTATTTTAAAACTCTGTCATGACTAACTTCCTACTAGCCTCAGTAGTCCGCGTTTGAAGTTTAAAGCCAGCTTTGTTCATAAAGATATTCCTGGACAGGTTGCCGAGTCGTACATTGTTAGTAAGGTATAAGAGGAGATGTAACGCCCAGCTATATCTCAAAGAATTTCTCTGATATTTCTTAAGCTTCAAACTGCACATCAGATGTTTTTGCATATTTGGAGCTGCCATCACTGAGTGAAAGTTGGACTTGGAAAATATGCTGCATGTCCAGCTTACATTTCTTTTTCTTTAATTTTGCAGTACCTAAGAAAATGTTCACCTCAAGTGTTGTTTGCACCTTTTGATTCAAACACCACATTTCTGGACTTACTCTTGGTCTTTTCCCTGTTATTGTACCTGGGATTGACTTTAATCCCATTCAGTTCCCAAATTGACATTATATAAAGGCATGACTCAATGTTTCTTATGCATGAACACAGTTGCATTACTCAAGAAAGCACTTTAGATGAAAGCTTTTTCAAAGAGGGAAATAGGTTAAGGAATAAGTGGTGTACTGCCACGATAAATTTTAAGCTCTGGTGTGGTGTACATTAGGATAACAGAAATAATATATCTTCTGCAACAAGTAGAAGAACAAAAAGAAATATACAAATTACTGAAAAATTGCCCATTTATTTTTAATCTCCAAAGGTTTTTAGTGTCTAGAGTTCATTTGTGGTTAAAATGGACGTTCTGTGTGCATGATATGTGCTATGTGCATGCTTTTTGTTAGAACTGAAATGTGCATAATTCTAAGTGTGTACACGCCTGTGGCTCAAATAGGCCGACATACCATATTCTCGGATAGAATATGGTTATTGAGATAGCTATTTAGCCGTGTTTGGTAACGTAACGCTCGTATGTAAGGATATCAATGAAATGTGACATGGTTTCTTGTAAGCATGTGTGTCAGTACTTATTGGTTGGCTTGTCTCAGCAGATTTGACTGTACGTTGGGGCGGCTGCCCCAGATTTAGGTGGAGTGGCTTTGTGGTCTACGGGCAGTTTGTCCTGTGCAGCCTGGGTTGCAGATGGCCAGGTTGTGTGGCATTGCGGCTCGAGCTTGAGCGGTGATATGTCCGGGTGGTGGTGTTGGCGGTCTGTGCTGGGCGTGACAGATCAGCTGGATGTCGGGCAGCCTCCCTGAAATTTTGACGGTGTTGATAGCGCCAACCTCATGTCGTGTGGGCGACGAGGTTGCCCTTGATGCTGGTCGTCAATGTGTCAGCATCGCTTTGGCACAGTTCTCCTGCTGGGTCGGCTTCTTCACCTTTGTTGTAGCGTCCTGTGCCTGCTCCTCCCATAGCAGGCACGGTGTCTTCTCTCCGGCATAGATGGGAGGTCATCTGGTCTCGGCGAGCGTTCTAGATGTCTTTTGTGTCGTCAGCGTCTATGGCTTGCCCCTAGTGGTGTGGGTGTTCGACTGGTCTTGGCCCTGTTTTTATCAGTTTTCACCTGATTTTCCATTTATTAACTGGGCAACTCTTTTCTTTTTAATTAATGAAAAATCATGGCACCAAACTGTGTTTATGGGTACTACCGTGCTGGTCCGATTTAAATCTGAACACTTGAACGATTGTTTGTAATAAAGTAAGTCTGAACTAAAAGTGCATTCACTGCATGGAGCGAACTAGTTGTGATGTTCACGGAATGTGTAGTAGTTAGTACATTCTGAGTGGAGACACTAAATGTCTGAATCACATGTAATGATAGTAGTTTTGCATCTGACATTTAAGTTTAAGTTTGTTTATTACACTTGACCTAGTATAAGGGTCTGACCATGATATATTTGCAGGATTTATCTGCTCCACTCATTGGGGAATTTCAAAATTTTGTTTTCTGACATGGTATCTGAATGGAATTGAAGTCTGCTAACATCGTATGCTGCTAAAAGAAAGTAAAAGTACCCCGCATGGAAGCCTAGAACTCTGAAGTAACCTGAAACAACTAAAATGGGGCATTGAATACAATGGAGTTCTGGACCTTTAAGACAGCCTGTGTTGGTACAAACAAAGTGGTCTTTGGATACATGGAAGCCGCCACTTTTCTTGCCCATATTTGTTCTGCATATGGCAGTTAAAAATGGGGATCGGAAATACCACCGTTGGTGCTGATCAAGAGAATACACAAGGCTACACGACATGACGGAGCCAGAGAAAAATCGAACACAAGGTTTGCTGTGCATCCCTACATGTTGGTGAAAACCCCATCCTTGATGGCAAATGCAAACTGAGGTGCCTGCTCATTTTGTATTGCATTTTCAGCTTTATCAAAGTGGTGGCTGTGCTGAGAAATCATGGTCAGAAGGTTATCTGGTTTCACTTGTTTGTCTACTCATGTTACGTGAATTCTTCTGACCAGCTCAGGAATCTGGTAAAGCTTGTTTTGCCATAAAGTTTGTAGGTTCACTGTGCACTTTGGAGGATGCTGCCCTGTAACCACCAGATAGTGGCAGGTTAACCTCGCAATTTTGAGCACTTGGTTAATAGCTTGCAGAGCAGTAATGAGCAAGAAAGCATTTTGATGATCCAGCTCTGGCAGCAGGCCAAGTGGTTGTAGTGCATACAAACGACTGGGCCTTGTCTGTCATGTCAAAAGAAGGAACTGAACTCGTGCGGGGTACAGCTACAGATCAGCATATACTTTTGTTCGGAACATCGTTGCGATGCCAAGGCACTCATATATGTAACTTCGTTTTCAGGCCAGAAGGCAGACGCTATATTGTTTCGTTTTACCACTAGTTAACATATGCCCCAATTTTTGACCTGCGTGCAAGTGCAATGATTCTTTTGGCACCATACAAGCTGTACTAGGCAGAAAATATAGTCATAAACTTTGTCATATAAGTAGTCTGTTAGTTGCATTGTACACCATGCATCGGGGTATCGCCTTTAGCAGCTGCAAAATAATTGTAATCAGTTATGTCAAGTATCGATTCCAGATTGGAATCCAAAATGATCTGACTCGTTTGGCTTCTGCAATTCTTGCCCTGTACTTTAGTGACCTGGAATGCATCAGCGAGATACGATTCTGTCCTGTTTTATTTGGAACCTCCAGTTCTCGTTCCTGTGAACAGTTCCATGTTTGGTCTGCGTGTGGAATATCAGGAGTCAATGAACTCAGATGTTTGCAACTAGTAACAGTTTACCTTGATAGATTATCTGCCAGTTGGTACTTCAGCCTCGTCCCCAGGCCAATGGTCAAGCTTCAGAGTCTAGGAGCTGTGCCTGAAGCCTCTTGCCATTAAGCTAAACGCCGTGGATCGGAGTCTACGTGCTGTGCTCGCGACGCATGAGGTTAACGCGTGATCACCATATTCCTCTCACATCCTCCTGCAACAACAGATCAAATCTGGCCACAGGCCACTATTATCCGTCCAATCTTGTACAGGCGGAACATCACAGCTCACATCCTTCGAGAAGATCGCAGGATGTGAGAGCACCGAGCAATCATCGTCGTGAGATATTTTTGGACGGGCGGGCAGGAATGCGAACACGTACGCCAGCCTTGCCATTGATTCCTTTCCATGGTAGTAGACCGCTAGCGAACCTGGACAGTGGTGCCGTCCGTAGGTGAATGCTGTTTTAGCGCTAGACGACAGCCGCGATTCCGGTGGGGTTAAGGATGTGCTTGCCGTCGTCGCTGTTATCGTCGTGGTGATGGGATAGGTGTGGGGTGACAATTGTACTGCAACCTTTCGGCACTCTGATTAGAAGATTCTCGAAGAGGTGAGATTCCTAGGGACTTTTTGTGTGGACTGTTGGATGTGTATGTTCTCTGGGGACTCGTCGTGTGCGTTGTGTTTGATACGAGTAGAGAGGAAGGGTAAACTCTGACGGCATTGCATCATGTCGAGCCAAAGAGAGCTTGCCTAGACGACAGCCGCCTTTCCGTGCGGGCGTGACGCCGTGGGACGCAAACCTGTTTAACAGTTTTCGTCTCCGTCGATCGCCGGCGCCATGTCACTACGTGTACGGCGCCCCGGGGAGTGCTCTCTCTCCCGGGTGGCACTGCGTTCTGCAAGCGCGTAGCACCGTCCTAGCCTAGTCCATGACTAGAGTAGTGTACCAGTACCACGCGCCGCAACGGGGCGGGACACGTATCCAGCCTCACCATCTCTCCCTTTCTCGGCCAAATTGCTCAGTTGGGATTGGGATGTGGTGGTGGGGGCGTACGCACTTACTTTTGCATTCCACCCCTCCCCTGCATTCCTGGCTGCGTGGCTAGTCTTAAATGGGCCAGGTCGTTGTACTGGTTACCAGTGCACCACACACCAGAGTGGGCCTATCTCTCCTCGTCTCGACCCGCTGTTTTGTCATCACGCGTAGCCATAGCAGGCCCAGGCCCAGCCTCGTCGCCCTCCCACTCTGCTCGGGACCTCGATCGGACGGGAAACTGCTCGGTAGCGCGCGCGCGCTACCGAGACGCCGTTTCGCTAAAGCGTTCAGTTGGTGGGCTCGGCCCGATAAGGTTTCGTGCGTTTTTTTTTTCTACGTTTCGTTCGTTCCTGTACGAGACGTACAGACTATGAGTTCGTTATTTACGTTTTTCTTTTCATCTCTAAATTTCTTTTCATATTTTCACGTAGTAGCGCACTGAGTATGCACATGTTTCTTTTTCTTTTTCTTGTTTTCACGATTTGTTCCCAGATTTTTGAAATTTTTGTTCACGGATTTTGTTCCCAGATTTTTGTTCCTCGATTTTGTTCTCAGATTTTTGTTCCTGGATTTTTGTTCCCAGATTTTCGTTTCTGGATTTTTGTTCCTAGATTTTTTGTTCCTAGATTTTTGTCCCAGATTTTTGAAATTTTTGTTCCCAGATTTTTGAAATTTTTGTTCATGGATTTTGTTCCCGGATTTTGTTCCCAGATTTTTGTTCCTCGATTTTGTTCTCAGATTTTTGTTCCTGGATTTTTGTTCCAGATTTTCGTTTCTGGATTTTTGTTCCTAGATTTTTTGTTCCTAGATTTTGTTCCCAGATTTTTGAAATTTTTGTTCCCAGATTTTTGAAATTTTTGTTCCCAGATTTTTGAAATTTTTGTTCATGGATTTTGTTCCCGGATTTTGTTCCCAGATTTTTGTTCCTGGATTTTTGTTCCCAGATTTTTATTTCTGGATTTTTGTTCCTACATTTTTGTTCCTGGATTTTGTTCCCAGATTTTTGAAATTTTTGTTCATCAATTTTTGAAATTTTTGTTCCTAGATTTTGTTCTCAGATTTTTAAATTTTGTTCTTAGATTTTTTGGAATGTTTTGTTCCTGGATTTTGTTCCCATATTTTTGAAAATTTTGTTACTTTTGTTCCCAGATTTTTGTAATTTTGTTTCCCAGATTTTTGTAAGTTTTGTTCCCGGATTTTTGTAACTTTTTGTTCCTAGATTTTTGTAATTTTTGTTCTCGGATTTTTGTATTTTTTTAGTTCATGGATTTTTTTGTAATTTTTGTTCCTAGATTTTTGTAATTTTTGTTCCTGAATTTTTTAAATTTACGTTCCTGGATTTTTATAATTTTTGTTCCGAAAATTAGCAAGGAACGAAACTATGCTGAGGGAACAAATCATACGGAACAAAAAACGAAAGAAACCGCCAAATATTAGTAAGGGAACAAAACTATGCACAGATGAACAAATTCTGCGGAACAGTGGAATAAATGAACGAAGGAAACGTCGGGTTCTTCGTACGAAATAGTCCCACATCGGAAGCTGACCAAAATTTTGACCAGTTTATAAGCCCACTTCGTCCGAAACATTGTACCAAGGGTTGAAAAAGCCCACCGAATCTAAAAAAGGCCGACGCACCTGCGCGCGAGCCCAAATCAGTAAGAGAACAAAACCATGCACACGGAAACAAATCTGCGGAACAACGGGAACAATACAAATGGGCCGGTGAAAAAAAGGCCCACGAAAAAATTCCTTCAGCGAAACGGGTGATTGGTGGCGCGCGAGCGCCAGGGAGGAGGACCCATCGGACGGCCGTACTACGGAACGGGACGGGGAACTCTTTCCTTTTGCCTCTGCCTGCTTGTAGAGTTGTAGTTGTAGGACTACACAACAGCTAGCCACTGGATAGCTAGGCCGTCCTCGCCCGGGAAATGTCTCGCCTCTTGCCTTCTGCCGGGGAATCCTTCGCCTTGCTCGGAAATGGAGCTCATTTTGCTTGCTACCGAGGACGCCTGTCTGGTCGATCGTAACGGGCTCAAGCTGAGAGCGCGAACCGTTAATAAGGCTCCAGGAGGATTATTATTACTACAGCTCGTCATCACTCTCTCACTGTCCCACGCAAAACCTGATCGCCGTCCACGACCTACAATATAAAAATCTGTCGCGACTCGCCACCCGCGCCACGACACGACGCACGCGGCCGCCAGCTACCAGCTAATCTTTCAAGCCATCAGCTACAAACGGAGGGAGTAAATCGTTTCTGAACGGAGCGTGTACATGCCAAAGCATCACAATCAGTAGTACTAGTAGCAAAGACTAATGGACCACTGATTAAATGCTCCTTAGAGTATCTCTAGCAGTGGTCACCGTAAAAGGCTCGGAAAAAATTATATAATATTTACCAATTTATGATTTTGAGTGAAAAAAAGGCGCCGATCAGCGTACTTATATATGCCCAAACTATAAAAAAAATGTATGGGTGTCGATAAAAATCTCGGGCGGAATTGGGGATCTCCAGTTTTACCCGTCGAACCGATGTCCAACCTATATCCATTTTCGCCCGTTGGCGGGAGGGACATTTCAGCTCGTTCCCCTCCCGCGCCCTAGCTCCTGCGCCGCCGCCGCTGGCGATTTCCCTTCCCCTTCCAGATCCCGCCACGGTGTTTCCCATCGTCCGCCGCTCCCCTGTGGTCACCAGGAACGCCTCCGCCCCCCCCCCCGCCTGAATCGACCGCCATCGCGGTGAGTTAACCATTCCGCTCGATTCACGTCGATTTCTTCCGGTCGGGCCACCGTTGATTCGGTTTTTCTATAGATAAGCTCGACCATGAGCGAGAGCCAACGGTTTCTACTCGAGGATTCATCATCGTCGAATGATTCCGACATCGAGGAGATGATTCTCGACGATGACATCGAGCAAGCCATGGTCATCATCGCCGTCAAGAATCTTCAAGATCGGATGGCTATGGAGAGGCGGCGTGGGTCAGTCACTGGCCGCATCACCGTCCCGCGCAATCATGACGCCGGCCATGAAGCCTTGATGCAAGACTATTTTACTGAGGTATCCACGTATCCGCCATCCATCTTCTGTAGAATGTACCGAATGCGGCGAGAATTATTTTTCAAAATAGTGCAAGCTTGCGAGGCCAATTGTCGGTACTTCACTCGCCGGAGGAATAGTGCCGGCACATTAGGATTTAGCCTGTACCAAAAAATCTCGGCTGCCATGCGGGTTATTGCATATGGTATTCCTGCCGATTATACCTATGAGTATCCTCGCATTGGTGAAGATACAACCATCCTCTTGATGCGGTTATTTGCAGACAATCATCCGTGTATTTGGTCCAGAGTACCTTCGATCTCCCAATGAAGAGGACACTAAAAAATTGATGGCTATGAATGAGGCTAGAGGTTGACCCGGCATGCTTAGAAGTATAGATTGTATGCATTGGAGGTGGTAGAATTGCACAAAGGCATGGCATGGCTTCTAATGTGGCAAAAGTAGGGATCCTACAATTGTGCTTGAGGCCGTAGCATCCCAAAACTTGTGGATTTGGCATTGTTTTTTTGGATTGTCGGGATTTCTCACTGACATCAATAGATCTCATCTATTTGCCAAACTTGCAAATGGAGAAGCTCCGGTTTGCAACTACAAAGTGAATGACCATGACTATACAATGGGCCACTATCTTGCCGACGACATCTACCCATCTTGGGGAATATTTGTGAAGACCATTCCTAAACCCAAAACAAAAAAGAAGCTGAGTTTGCAAAGGCACAAGAAGCTTGCCGAAAGGATATCGAGGGAGCTTTTGGTGCTTTGCAAGCTAGGTTTGCTATTGGCCCAGCTCATTTTTGGGACAAGAAAAGTCTCATAAACATCATGAAAGCTTGTGTCATTCTCCACAACATGATCATTGAGGATGAGAGGGACTTGAAGTTGGAAATTTTCTTTGGCAGTGTTGGCAGCCGAGTGAGGCCGGAAAGGAACCCCGATCGCATCCAAGTATTTCTTAAGACATATCGGCAAATTGAAGACTTGGACACGCACACTCAACTGAACCAAGATCTCATAGAGCACCATTGGCAGCTTCACGAGGCAAATTGATGCCCTCATTTCATTATTCATTCATTTGATTTTCTATTATTGAGACATTCATTTGCATTCGGAACCATTCATTCATTTGATTTCCTATTGTCTAGACTACGAACACTTTGATGGGTGGTCGCTACCGATCTCACACATTCGAAGACTCTCTGGGTGGGCCAGCTTGGCTGGATGCATGCAGGTCACCACAGTCGTGACTGTCGATGCGTGTCCGCGGTTCTTAATATAGGTGCGACGAATTATGCACACCCTGCTACACCGACACGGCAACCAAACCAGTATGCATGTATGCGAGTGGGGATCCTGAAGTTTTTTTTGAACAGGGGATCCTGAAGGTGAACATGACACATCAGTTGCAGTAGGCTATAGCAGCCTGTGTGTGTGGGGGACTTGCCGAATTTTTGACGGATCAGACCACCTGCGCGAGTGAAATGCTAGAAAGGACCCCCTCCGAAATTTTTTGTCAAAAAGGACCAGCTGTGGGTGGCGGCACCCCCGGGGCAGGCGACACGTGCCCCTTGCTGCCTGGGCCATTGCCGGCAGGCCCCTGCCGCCGTTGGCATCGCCGGCATGTGGCTTGGCGCGGAGACGGCGGGCGTGCGTGGCGGCGGCAGGCAGCATGCCGCCACCCCCACTGGCGGCAGGTGGCAGGGCAGGGGCCATGCCGCCACCGCCACTGGCGGCAGGTGGGCCATGCCGCCACCCCCACTGGCGGCAGGTGGCAGGGAGGGGCATGCCGCCACCCACACTGGCGGCAGGTGGCAGGGAGGGGGCATGCCGCCACCCCCAATGGCGGCAGGGGCACGTGTCGCCTGTCCCGGGGGTGCCACCACCCACAGCTGGTCCTTTTTGACAAAAATTTTCGGAGGGGGTCCTTTCTAGCATTTCACTCGCGCAGGTGGTCTGATCCGTAAAAAATTCGACTATGCTTGCTTGCTTTAGAGCTACCCAGAGTATAAAGCAAGCCTCATTTTGCTTGTTATCTTAAACATTTATGTCTTCAAAAATTATAGCGTTAAAATATATAGGTAGATAGGAGGGGACTTGGCAAACAATTCTTAAAAGAAAATACATTGGTCAGAAAGCGTTATCCCAGGTTCTTTGGAAACCAGGTGATTCGCATTTCTGGGCGGGACTCATGGCAACAAAGAAATATTTCT
The DNA here is from genome assembly GCA_007115705.1 of Dactylis glomerata. Lineage (NCBI taxonomy): Eukaryota > Viridiplantae > Streptophyta > Magnoliopsida > Poales > Poaceae > Dactylis > Dactylis glomerata. Next base: position 97,326 of record QXEO01001348.1, on the reverse strand, counting down.
TTGGTCTGGGTTCTTTTTCAATTAAGGATGGTTCAGAGATACGTTTCTGGGAAGATAAGTGGCTTGGTACTGCTACTCTTCGAGAACAGTATTCGGCCTTATATAGCATTGTACGTCACAAAGGGGATACTATCGCCAAAGTTTTGGAGAATTTTCCACCTTCTGTGACATTTAGAGGGGATTTATCTGGGCAAAGACTTGTAGATTGGAATGCCTTACTTCATCGTCTGGCAAATATCTAGCTACAAGATAGTCACGATGAATTTCGTTGGAACCTTCATGAAAATAAAAAAAAATTAGTAGCTTTCATGTACAATGCTCTTATTTTACCACATGTGTCAATCGATAAAGTTAGCAATGATAAGCTCTGGAAGTTGAAACTTCCATTACGGATAAAGGTATTTGGATGGTACCTGCATAAAGGAGTTGTTTTAACGAAAGATAATCTTGCAAAACAGAATTGGCATGGAAGTCAAAGGTGTGTTTTTTGTCATCATGATGAAACAATTAAACACTTGTTCTTCCAATGTCGTTTCGCTAGAACTATATGGCCAGTCATCCAAGTAGCTTCAACCTTGTTTCTACCACGTAGTATCACCAATATGTTTGGGAATTGGCTAAATGGTATAGACAGGAGGTTTAAAAAGCATATTGGGGTGGGAACGATTGCCTTTATATGATCGCTATGGCTATGTAGGAATGATAAAGTGTTTAACGATAAAAACTCTTCCATTTTGCAGGTTATCTACAGAGCTATTGGTACACTCCGTTTGTGGTCTGCTCTGCAGCGTCCATAGGATCGCGACCTCTATATAGAGGTCTGTGCACGGTTGGAAGCTACGACGAAGGATACTTTTCTCAATATGGTTGGCCGCATAGCTTACGGAATGGTGCTTTTTCTTAGCCATTTTTACAATTACTCATTATGATATGTAATCTTGTCTTCATAGTTTCAGACTTGTCTGGTATTTGGGCTGTGTGCATCCTGTATGCAGAGGCCGGGTGTAAACTTATTTACAGGAGGAGTGTATGCAAAAAAAGTCCCTTTAAAAATATGTTATATTTTGGGAGATATAAAAAGACAAATTTTTGATAATAAATAGTAGTAAAGTAGCAGTAAAATAATATATCTTTTTGTCAGAAATTTGTCTTTTTTGTATTTATTAAAATATAAAGTATTTTTAACTAGAATTTTTTTGCGTATGCTTCTCCTGCATATATCTTTCTATATATTTAAAGCTATAATTTTTAAAATCATAAAAATATTAGATTTTAAAATTTCCAAAAATCTAGTGGAGAGATCATTGGTGCCCATGTGACAATAACACTTTTCGGAAATGAAGTAGCCAGCTCTGAAGCACGCGTGACCGCACCCTTGTGCACGGGAAGCTCTCGTTGTCAGTTGCCACTACTTTATATACGTAGAGGAAAGACGATTTTTGACCCCGTGATGGAGCTCGGTAGTAGCAGCATGCGAGCGTGAAAAAGGTACTATAACCCCAACTTGTACCCTGCGATCATGTGAAGGAAAGAAAGTGTAGGATCGGAGAGTAAACGGCGATTTAGACAAAAATAACCTAAACTTGAAACGATTTCAAATAATAAACCATCGGCGAAACTATTTCAAAAAAATAACCCCTTTTTGCATCGCCATTCACGGTGGCGACGCAGAAGGTGGTGCAACGCCAGGAGGAGTGGCGAGGCGGTGGCGGCCACGTCGGCATGGTGGGGCCCAAACCCGATAGTGCGTCGCCACTCCGGGTGGCGAGGCACAAGGGCCTGCGTCGCCACTGAGAGTGGCGAAGCACTTTAGGGTTGCCCTATTGCCCCCGGCCCGCGCCCTTACTCCTCCACCCCCTCACTCTCCCTCCCTCATCTCTGGCGGCGCCGGCAGCGGGTGGTGTTCATCTTCCCCCTCACTCTCCCTCCCTCATCCATTGGTGCCCTCTTGATCTTCACTAAGGTATTCTCCTCCAATCCCCCTTCTCTAATCCCCCAATCCACCTCCTCTAATCCCCTCCCCTAGGTAGAATTCGAAATCAATTTGTATGATGGTATTTTAGCAAGATTGATAGATGGATTTGTATGATAGTGTCCTCAAGATGGATTGATTTGTATGGTAGATTGAAATGAATGATTCCAATGGATTGATGGATGATTCCAATGGATTGATAGGTAGTGATGGATTGATTTGTGTGATTGATTTATGTTTGTTGTTATTGAACTAGCAAATTTAGATTACTTGTGTAATTGATTTGTGCTTCATCATATGTATGAAATTAGTAGAATTATTATTTGCATATTATATGGATTTTGTGCATATATGCTCACATATATGCTCACCAAGTTTGATTATGTCCATATATGCTCACATATATGTTAATAGGATGAGTTGTAGATGAATTTTATAGTTGAAGTTAATTTTAGATGAATTGTATAGTTGTAGATGAAATATTGGAGATATATTGTTATAGAAGAATTGTATGAATTATGTGCATATATGCTCACATTATAGTCGGATTGTTTAGGATGGAGGAGTTAAATAATGAAAGCATTCTGGAGGGTGAAGTTGATGTTCGTCACCGTGCCTATATGATGAGCGAGAAGAAGAAGGTAATTAAAAAACCAAGTACTCAAATGTAATATTGGTAAGCGTGAATTGGTATGTGACACCATGCATGTATGTTCGTCACCGTGCAGATTCTTGGACCATTGCGACTTAGGTACAACCAGATGACATCAACGGCGATGAACTACGATGAGCGGTACACCCCCTACATCCGCAATCTTGGGCTTCTACCGTTCATCCATATGGTCACCAGGAGCACACTCAACGTGAATCCTGCCGCGATCACCGCGCTTGTGGACCGGTGGAGGCCGGAGACCCACACCTTTCACCTCCGGACCGGCGAGATGACGGTCACGCTAGAGGACATGGCGATGATACTTGCGCTCCCCATCGAGAGGGCTCCTCTTTGTATCGATACAGCCTCTGATGATTGGCGTGGGAAGATGTTAGATCTTATTGGGAAGTGCCCCGGGGATACTCTCAACAGGCAAGGAGTAAAGTTGAGGGTCTCCGCCAGGGCTACTTTCAAATGGATCTCAGATAACTTCGGTACATGCCCTGAGGATGCCGATGAGGATCTTGTCAAGATCTACGCCCGCGTGTATGTGTGGTATGTTATCACACGGACTCTGTTCAATGACACTAGTGGGAAGACCGCGCACTGGCAGTGGCTTAAGGCGCTCACCATCATGGATAAGAAGTGGAGCTGGGGCACTGCTGCTTTGGCTTGGTTGTATCGTCAGGTAATGAGTTGTTTTGTCCACTCCGTATATTTGCTCTCCATTTTGGCTACATTCTTGTTATTGATGTTTGCTTTCATACCATGTGCAGCTTGACGATGCTTGTTGTAGGACAGATCCACAAGCTTGTATTGGTGGTTCCCTGCTTCTTCTTTCGGTGTGGAGTTGGGAACACTTCCCTGTTGGACGGCCGAAAATTGGTCCTCGTAAAGACTGGCACGATGGTAACGACCGCCACCGGTATCCCACGTATGCTTACTATTGGGACGTGCATTCAGAGTTTACTTCTGACCCAGATCAAGCATATCGACAATACACCAACGAGTTTGACAACCTAACCCCTGAGCAGGTAAAAAACTCTATTCCCTCACTCTCTCGTCTCGGGTATTTAGGATCTTCATTATTGGGCATGTTGTAGGTGATCTGGCAACCATATGGCAAAGGACATTCTTACGGTGACGCTGCCTGGGAGCTTAACCCTGCTTGCATGGCTGAAAGAGTTCTGTGGCATATGCGTTGCCCGTTGATATGCATGTGGGCTGTTGAGTATCACTTGACGCAGCGGGTTATGCGGCAGTTTGATCAATATCAAGAGTACCCGCCGATGTATGAGGACACGGATCGTATGCTTCACCGGTATGAATCCTATTTCTGCCGTTTCGCCATTGTGTAATGTAATTCTTGTTTGTTGACAGTGTGCTATTTTATTATGCAGCTATGACAGGATCAAACATCAAAAGATAGATTGGCCCAATATTCACAAGATGCATATCAAGATGTTTCAACAACGTGTGGCGGAGACTAAGCGGGCAAAAGGAATAAATGTAGCGGACCATTATGATGAGGGTTTCAACAACTATCTCCGTTGGTTTCAACCTCGGACTCATTTGCAGCTTCTTCCGGATGCCTACACGGATGTCACTTTGGAAGAACCTTTGCCGTTCGACCAGCTTGGCAATCTTGCTTACAATAAGCTTGTCAGAGAGGGGCGCCAAGTCCCTTTTGCTTTATCGATTAACTTTGTGGTAAGCTTGTTCTTCTTTTTGGAATCTCACTACTATCTCCACTTGCCACTTGTGTCTTTACATATTCATATACATGCTAGCGCTCGGAGATCCAGAAGCAAGCTGCTGAATTCGAGGTGGCTTTGCAATTGCCGGAGAACAAAGATGGCCATTCAAGATTGCGAGAATTTGTGAAGGTATGAATTTGCCGGAGAACATATTCTATTCATGAATGGTGAAATGCTGGATAATGCAGTACTTGTAGGTTGGTTCACCGCCGTGCTTTTGAGTTCTCATAAATTTGTGATAGCCATTGCTAGTTTCTTTTGAAACTTTAAGACCATTGCCTAGCCATTGCTAAATGCGAAGTACTACATGTTGCTAGTTTCTTTTGAAACTTTAAGACCATGAGACCATTACAATGCATGTGACTACTTGCGGTGCTTTTCCTTCTTATAGCGTCAGGGCCAGAAGTTATGGAGATTAGGAAACCTTCTTGGTTGCCGTGATCCTGAGATTGCATCAACGCCGTCGCCGTCCCAGTCTCATGCCATATCGGACTCCGCGGACGAGGAATCCACGCCGGAACAAGAGGATGAAGAGGAACAAGAGGATCCCCTACCATCGAAGAGAAAGAACAAAGGTGTACATAGGGACAAGTACACACCACATGATTTCAAGGAGAAGACAAAGAAGAAGGTGGTCACAGAAGAAGTCTCCGAGTCCGATGATGATAATTTCGTGTTGGAGGCACGAAAGAAGATTGCTCAGCGTAGGGGAGGAGGGAAACGTGGAAGAAAGTAGATGTTTAGGTTTGATCCTATCTAGCTATATGAACTTGCCATGTTTAGTAATCTCGCTTTGAACTTGTGCTTGCTATGATGGACACTATGTTTGGCTATGTAATATTTGAACTATGAGCATGATGTTTGGATATGATCATGTGCTCGAATTTGCTATATGATCTTGTGTTCTGATGTTTTCATATATGATATTGTGTTCTGATGTTTTAATATATGATATTGTGTTCTGATGTTTTCATATATAGTTCGAAATAACAAGGTTCACACATAGTTCAAAATAACAAGGTTCACACATAGTTCAATACATGCCCAAATACACGAATGCTCTACTCGCTCAAACATGGTCCCTTTGCCTTCGCCTTCGCCTTCGCCATGGCCTTCCTCTTCTTCTCTTCTTCTTCCTTCTCCTCCCTTATGGCACGCGCCTCGGCAGCCACCCTCTCAAATAGTTCCTTCTTCTCCCTCTTTATCCTTGCGTCCTCCCTTGCTAGGTGCGCCGCCCAAACAGCCTGGCGCTGCTTCAACTCACGCGCTTCTCGTTCTCTCTTCTCTTTAAGTGCTTTGGCGCGCTGCTTGTCCTGCCACATCATATGTTCCCACCGCATTCTCTTTTCATCCGCCCACCTCGCTTCCTCTTTCTCAGCTTCCTCTTTCAACTTCCTCTTTCTTTCTTCCACTTTCTTGGCCGCATCTTGTTCCTTCACTCTCCTCAAAGCCTCATTTTGAACATCTTCATCCTCCTTGTGACCTTGAGTTGACCTATGTTCCGTCCCCCTCACCTTTATCTCCCTCTCCATCTCTACTTCCATGTTGCTTATCTTATCGTATGCTCTCTTCATTATCTCGTCGTACTCACGAATGCTCTTTATTACCCCCTCCGCAAGCTCCTTCTGACGTTGCTCTTCTCTTTCTTTCCTCATTCTTTCCTCACGAACCCTCAATTGTTGATCTTCTTCCATCCTCATTTGTGTTGCCTCTTTCTTCTTCCTCTCGGCCGCATCCATCTCCATCACCTTCCTCCATGACTCATTGAAGGTCTGATCCCCCTCCTTGTTGGCTTGACTCCCCGCCATATCTACAATAAGAGTGGAGATAAAAGTTAGTACACACAATATGTAAAATGTTATCTCAAATTTAGAAATTGTAGAGCACAAAATAAAGTACATACGGAAATGGTCCTTGTAGATATCCTATCATACTAGTTCGATTTACACCACAGACTCCTCTAAGACCTAGTTGTCTTCCTCTTTGTTGCCTAGGATTACGATAGCTTGGACCACCTCCGTGGCTTCGACCACCTCGGTGACTAGGACCACTTTGTTGGCTTGCAACACTATGTTGGCTACTCCTTTGTTGGCTTGGGCTTGGACCATCTTGGTGGCTTGGACCACTTTGTTGGGTACTCCATTGTTGGCTTGGACCACTTTGTTGGGTACTTTGTTGGCTTGGTCTTGGAACATCTCGGTGGCTTGGACCACTTTGTTGGGTGCTCCTTTGTTGGCTTGGAACATCTTGGTGGCTTGAACCACCTTGTTGACTACTCATGGGTTGGCTTGCGTTCGGGTCATTTCTCTTGGTTCTTTTCCTTTAGGTACATGTCCTAGCATTGTGTCCATGACCATTACACTTGCCACAACGAGCTCTGTCACATGGCTCTTGAAATTGGTCATTTCCTGATTCTCTCGCACCACCACGACCCCATCCATCCATATCACCCCTAAAACGCTTTGTCTGGCGTCTTCCACGTTTAACAACCTTCCATGACGGATGGGGCCAGAGTTGGATTCCATGATACTCGGGCCACTGTGATTGGTCTAGGTATGGGTTAAATCTAGGAGCCCATGTTTTCTTGGTCGTCGTGATGGAGAACTCTGACTCTCTCACGGTGAGAGGGTGATTGTAGTCCAAATGACGCACCCGAGCCGCCGTTAGCAAATGCGAGCAAGCAAGATGGACCAAAGATGGCCTCACACATGTGCACTCGCAAGTCCTTAGCGAGACCTTGAAAGCTCGGCCTCCGTGTTGGACACCGTCGGCCGTGGTTCCTCCGGGCTCGTTCACTTGATAAATGAGCTCTTCGTTATCATAAACGGTGGCAACTTCAGAATCTGCCTTACGAGACTGAAATGTCCTCCACTCGTCAACTTTGGGTGGGTACTCGTATTTGTGGTTTTGCGTATTGTCTCCCGCAATCTGCCTTTCCGTTTCATCTGAGTACTTCAAAAAATACTCATTCAACTTGTCGAATGTGTATCGCACAATTGTCGTCACGGGCAATGCACGAACACCCTTGAGCACCTTGTTGAAGCACTCTGCCATATTGCTTGTCATTTGACCGTACCTCTGACCATTTTCATCGTAGGCTCTTGCCCACTTTGTTCTATCTTGGATGTGCCTAGTGAGAAATACTTGACCCTTAGCATCGAGCTTTCTATTTGAGGTCAATTTGATGTACAAGTTTGCGAAACGCCGGTCAGTGAAAGCGAGACAACAATCTTGAAGATCATCAGTCAACTCCTTGCTACCACATGCCCTATAGAAGTTTGAACAGAAATGCCTCATGCACCATCTATGGTGCAAAGGAGCATGTCCTGGAATTTCAATATTTACCGCTGCGAGAATTCCTTGATGTCGATCTGAGATGACACAAATTTCCCTTTGTGGCGGTAATACCTTGGTCCTCAAAAGGTGAAAAAACCACTGTCAGTTATTGTTGTTCTCCGCCTCAACGAAAGCAAATGCCAAAGGAACCAAACGGTTGTTGGCATCACTTGCTATTGCAACCAAGAGAGTCCCCCTATATTGCCCGGTCAGAAATGTGCCATCAACGGAGATTACCGGTCTACAATGCTCGAAAGCTTTCACGCATTGCTGGAAAGCCCAAAATGCACGGCCAAATACTCGCACAGTTCTTCCATTGTAAATGCTTGTTTCTTGTCCATAAGGCTCTACCACATGAACCATGCCCGGGTTTGCATCGGCCATTGCTAACAACAACCGAGGAATTCGGTTGTATGCTTCGTCCCAATCACCATACAACATCCTGAATGCAGCTTGCTTCGCTTTCCATGCCTTGCCGTATTTCACATCATAGTGAAAGAGAGCTTTCACAAGCTCCATGACTGTTTTGATGCTCATTGTTGGAAGTGACGAGATTTGGTTGGAAAGTCTATATGCGATGAACTCGGATGTGAGTTGTCGGTGATCGTGCTTTACTGCTTTGCCATCCACTCTCTTTCTGCGACACATGTGAGTTGGCACACAACTTGTTATGCGCCACTCGGGTCCTCCCTTCCATGGTCTTGCACGCACAATCCAAGGACATCGATCCTCCTCGCACTTAACAGTGTAACGCTTCTTCACGTTTGAGTGAAGCACCATATACGGACGATGATACTTAACCGAGAAGTCCTTGATCCATTGTTTAAATTCCAGCAAGGTTTTGAACATCAAGCCTTTTGATATACCATTACTCTCGTGATTGCCATCCCGGTAAGAAGTAGGCCTTGGTCCAAGCACTATACCCTCGCCGCCGTCAACCGTGGCTTCATCCGCGAGACTAAGATCACGGAACAATGGTATCCGATGATCTCGCCCCAATACCTTCTCGTGGACTTCGGCCTCATTGGTCGTGAACCCTTCCTCATCAACTTCTTCTTCGGGACCATCGTCATCCGAGTCCGATGCATAGCATCGCGAGTACAGGATGTCATGGTCCATGTTTTCTTGCGTATAATACATATCCAAATCTCCAACATTGTGGTCATGAAGCTCAATATCATTGTCATCATCCCAGCACTCATCATCCTCCTCTTCCAATGATAGTGCCTCCTTTGAAATTGGCCTTCCATCCGTCATTTCTTCTTGGTGGTTCGGTGGAGAATTCCTACCATCAACCCGGGAGGCACTCCGGTTCAAGTCCACATGCAAAGTACCACCAACCTTTTTGGTGGCAAATAACTCAAGAGCCTTGTCGAGAGATTCGGCCACCACCTCCTTGTATGCACCCCAACGTTGCTCGGAGTTGATACGCATTATCTTCCAACGGAAATGCATGCCAAATCCGGCGTTGTGCCTACCCTCCAACTCAACAACATCACTAGGGTCCATCCATTTCAACTCTATCCTAACTTGTTCCAAGACCTCGGCGTACGTAGGAGTACGCCCGAACACCAAGTCAAGCTCATCCGGGTCGGGCTCTAAATTGCCTTTCAAATATGCTTCCTTGTCAACATGATGAACATGAACAATTCTCGCCATACCTATTTTTGTATAACAACAATAAGTACCTATGCCAATATTTACTAACACATCATACTTCATAACAAGAAAACCCTAACCCTAACCCTAACATAACAAGAAAACCCTAACCCTAACCCTAACATTACAACAAACCCTAACCTCACAAACCCTTACCCGAACCTACCAATCTACACTAAAATACTTCATACACATCATACAAGCCAACATTGACCAAATTAACAAGAATCAACATTGCAATTTGGGTGAATCAATTTTTCTAGGGTTTCCAAGATTTGGGGATTCAAAACCAAATATGCAAATTCCAATGGGTCAAATGAATGGCAAATGAGGGAGAGTACCTTAGGAGACTTGGGGAAGGAGAAATCCACGGAGAAAAGCTTCGATTTGAGTGGTTTTGGGTGGGAAGATTGAGAGGGGGAGAGAGAGCAGCCGCCTTTAATGGAGATGAGGGAGGAAGTGAGGGAGGAGGCCAGCTCGGGGCTGGGCGGGAAACCCTAAACCTAAAGTGCTTCGCCACTCTCAGTGGCGACGCAGGCCCTTGTGCCTCGCCACCCGGAGTGGCGACGCACTATCGCGTTCGGGCCCCACCATGCCGACGTGGCCGCCACCGCCTCACCACTCCTCCTGGCGTTGCACCACCTTCTGCGTCACCACCGTGAATGGCGATGCAAAAAGGGGTTATTTTTTTGAAATAGTTTCGCCGATGGTTTATTATTTGAAATCGTTTCAAGTTTGGGTTAATTTTGTCTAAATCGCCAGAGTAAACAATATCCAGTAGACGCCCGTCCGTGGGCTCCCATTGGTGGAGAGAAGAGAGCCTGAGCACCCGGTCGGGACAAGTCAAAGCAGGAGGAAGAGAGGAGGTGGGAGGTGTCGGGGGAAGCGGACTGGTTATGGGCGCAAGGCGCCAAAAGGCGACAGGGCTGCCTGGATTCTCCACCACTACAACAGCCACAAAAGCCAACAAAAACAAAAACGAAACGAGAGAAAACCAAGCCATCCTATTTGGCGCTCTTAGCACCGGTTTCCGCGTCTACGCGTACCCCTGGGTCTTACTTGGCCGAGTCCATTTACCGATTCTCTCCTACGAACGAGAGGTGTCTTTCTTTTGCGCGCATACCGCTAGTCCTATGCATTACTGTTTTGAAACACGTCTCACACGATTCGTTCCGAACTTTAAACATGTCACTCGATGTATGCGCGCACTCAACTATATAAACTGAAAAATTGAACAGTTTTCAATTTGAAACAGATTTGAAATGTAAACGGTTTTTATTGGAACATATTTTAAATTTTGACAGTTACAAAATTTGAACAGATTTGAAATTTTCAAATTTGAAAAGAAAACAAAAATCATATATTAATTGAACACAAAAATATATATTAATTGAAAAAAATTGATGAGTTTTCAAAATTGAACAGATTTGAAATTGATGAGTTTTCAAAATTGAACAGATTTGAAATTGGAACAGATTTAGAATTTGGACAAAAATTGGAACAAATTTGAAATTGGAGCGGATTTGAAATTGGAGCGGATTTGAAATTGGAATAGATTTGAAACTGGAACAGATTTGAAATTGGAACAGATTTGAAATTGGAACGAATTTCAAATTGGAATAGATCTGAAATTGGAACAGATTTGAAATTGGAAGAGATATGAAATTATTTGAAATTGTAACAGATTAGAAATTGGAATAGATTTGAAATTGGAACGAATTTGAAATTGGAACAGATTTGAAATTGGAGCGGATTTGAAATTGGAACGGATTTGAAATTAGAACGGATTTGAAATTGGAACAGATTTGAAATTGGAACGGATTTGAAATTGGAACGGATTTGAAACTAGAACAGATTTGAAATTGGAACAGATTTGAAATTGGAACGAATTTCAAATTGGAACCGATCTGAAATTGGAACGGATTTGAAATTGGAAGAGATATGAAATTATTTGAAATTGTAACAGATTTGCAATTGGAACATATTTGAAATTGGAACGGATTTGAAATTGGAACGGATTTGAAATAGTAACGGATTTGAAATTGGCACGGATTTGAAATTGGAACGGATTAAAATTGGAACAGATTTGAAATTGGGACGGATTTGAAATGGGAACAGATTTTAAATTGGAACGGATTTGAAATTGTTTAAATAGTTTTACAAAAACTGAATTAAGAATTTAACACAATTTGAACTTTCACGGTTTTGAGATTTAAACCTAAAATTTGAATAGGTTTGATATTTGAACAGTTTAAACATGAACAGTTTTGAAAATGAACATATTTAAATTTTGAATAGATTTTAAAATTTAAAAAAGGAACAATTTGTGAACTGCTATAAAAAGTTAATGTTTCAACTATTTTTTCAAATTTGAACTATTTTCAACTTTGAATGATTTTGCACACTAGTCGAGGGTTGTTTTTCATAGTACAGAATGGTTATGTAATTATCTTATTGCTACCTGTTATCTTGTTGCTACAAACTACATGTGTTACTATAGTAAATAAAACCATTTTAAAAAAGTGAATAAGATCAAACTACTTAAAAATGCAGAATAGCAATGTTGCAAAGCAGTATAAAACGCGTGGGGATTTCTCCATGTATACATGACAGAAAACACATACATGTAGATGACCCAATAATCCAAAACAGTAATAGCAAGTGTCACATTCATACGAAGAAGCAATTCTCGAATTTGGAAACTTAAAGTACCCACATAGTTGCATCAGAAGTTTCCTAGATACAAACGAAAACGTTCAAGTACCAGAAAATCTTATAAACATCACACACAAAAAAGGGAACACACTAGAAAACAGCTTACATTGTTTTCAAAAGGAGGATCCTCAAAATTCGTATCATCGAAGGCTTCATTGAAATAGGACAAAGCTCCCATGCATTAAGATTAACATCAGATCCAAAATCTTTATTTGGGTGCGGGGTACCATCAGCTGCATGTGCTATATCAGGCTCTGAAAACTAACCAAATAGGGTCGCGGCAAACGAATCAGGAGTCGGGTGTACGCGAAACAACTATGGGGATATCGACAAACTCTATACAAGCTTGAATACACGAAACATGAGGCCGAAAGAAATCGGCCGAACCTGCAGCCGCCATGGACGGAGATGAAGCAAATGAACCAGTCACCAACGCGATTTGGATAAGTCCCAGTCGACGAACCAGTAAAGCGAACAAGTCTGGAACCCGGAAATCTCAGAAGAGGACAACGATTAGAATTGAGACCTAAATCTGCTGCTGAGAAGAAGAGGAAAGTGAAGCTTCAAGCGTAGTTATTGAGAAGAAGAGAGGAGCTCCTCCATCAGCGAGATCTGCGGGGATGAGGGAGAGGAAAGCGTAGATATGTGAAGCTCCTCCATTTTAGGTGGGCTCGGCCTAGAAACGCGCGATAGGAGGAAAAGTCGTGAGAGTGGGTACGCGTTGCGTCGTAACGGACGCAACAAGCGTCAAATAGGAATGACCCCATCCACCTCCCATCACGGCTCTTGTGGTACGCACGGGGAGCTCCTATTTAACGCCTTTTGCGTCAAATCGCGTGCCTGCGCGTACCCCTTCAGTAGGTTGGGCTCGGCCCATTTACTGCTTCTGTAGGAGCGCTGTTGCTTGGTCGTCCGCTCGCTCGTTCATCCGCTCGCTCGTTCTTTGTTTGGTCGGTAGCTGCTTGCTGGTGCAAACACGAGTTGCTTTTTTTGGTGGCGGTACAAGAAGCAAACGAGCTTCTTTCTTGGACCGTTTTTTTTTGTTAATTTTCAAATATTTGGTGAAAGTAAATAATGTTCAAATTCGAAAATGTTTCAATTTCAGCTATGTTTAAATTCAAAATCTGTACAAATTCGAAATTTAAAATTTAAAATTGTTCATATTTAAAATGTTCAAATTTAAAATTGTTCAAATTTAAAATTGTTCCAATTAAAATTGTTCAATTTATTTAAAATATTTTAATACAAAATAGTTTAGATTTAAAAATTGTTCTGATTCAAATGGAACAGATTTCGAATGGAACAGATTTTGAATGGAACAGATTTTGAATGAAACAGATTTAGAATTTGAACAATTTTCATATTTGAACAGATTTTCGAATTTCAAAATTTGAAAATTTGAAAAAGAAACAGAAACATAAAATTTTAAAACGCAACCGAAACAAAAAACACAACTCCAAAAAAGCAATTCTAATTAAAACGGGAAAAGTCAACAAAAATAAACAAAACGAAAAAATGAAATAAAGGAGCTGGGAGAGAATAGGGAGCTGACTAGCTAAGAAAAGAAACAACGTAGGTGATATTGTGTTGTCTCAGTAGAGAAAGCAAGCTGAGAAACACACGTGTGGGGGAAGAAGTCATTGCTGGCCCAAGTGTATCCGATCGGAAGAAAGAGGTTACGCGTCGAGCCGCTATTTGACGCAACGGGTGTCAAATAGGATTCACCCATACTCGTTCCCTTTCTCCTGTTCGAAAATAGTTCAAATTTGGATTTTTTTAAATTTGGAACTTTTCAAATTTAAAATTGTTCATATTTAAAATTGTTCAAATTTAAAATTGTTCCAATTAAAAATTGTTCCAATTAAAAATTGTTCCAATTAAAATTGTTCAAATTTCAGATTTAAAAATTTTAATGAAAAAATAGTTCAAATTTAAAAATTATTCTGATTCGAATGGAACCGATTTTGAATGGAACAGATTTTGAATGAAACAGATTTATAATTTTAATAATTTTCGTATTTGAACAGATTTTCGAATTTCAAATTTTGAAATTTTGAAAAAGAAACAGAAACAGAAAATTTTAAAACACAAAAGAAATCGAAAAGATAAAAATGAAAAAAGTAATAGGTACACGTACGTACTACGAGTTGGACGCGATGACCAAATAGCTGGTACGGTTTGTTCCTTCAAATCACGTACACGCGGACGAGACATTTCCTATCTGAATGCTACTGGGCCAGCCCGCTTCGGAAGTTTAGCTATTAGAGGGGTGCGCGTCCGCTCGTAACCGACACAGAAGGTGTCAAATAGGAAATGCCGTACGCACGTACGTAGGCGTACGTGTGCGGCGCAGTAGGTCGCCAAGTGGCCCAAACCCCAGCCAGGCCCCGTGCCGACGACGCCTCATCCCGTTCATGCACCACCACTGCGCCACCCAATCACGCACGCACCGCGTTCCTGATCGGGACAGAGTTGTTTGCGTCCGCCGCGGCCTCGTCGGCGGTTGGTCGACGCGGCCATGCGCCCGAGCCGATGACCGGCGGCCGCATGACGACGAGCGGCTCGGGTGACGGCCAAAGCCTACTACTTGTAGCGCCGGCTGCCGGACACACACACTTGTCGTGCGCTGGTGCGCAGACGTACGTCGTCATCATTCGACGCACTAGCGCTAAAATAGCGGCTCCTCAAATCATTTGGCGCTAGCTGTGATCACGACCTGGGCGACGACACTCGAAGGGGTACTGTACCTAAAGTTACTGAAGGTGATCCGGGACACAATAAATTTCTAGATCCGCATCCGCCACTGCGTACTCCTCCTCGCTGTGAGCCGGAGCCCTCCGTCCGTAGCTCCTCGCGAAGCTCGCCCCAGAGACGCGTGGCGGCACGCGCCGTGTCGAGGACGTCATGCTCCTCCACTTGCGCGTCTAGGTCGGCGGCGTACGTGGCCGTGTCCTCGGCATCGAAGAGCTCACTCGCCGCGATCTCGGTCGCCAGGTGACGAGGGCTAACTCGACAAATGTCCTAGATGAAGGACTTAGGATCGGGGAGATAGGGCGTCGGATGAACTCGAAGGTAAAGTTAGTCGAAATAGGTGTGTATCAAAAGTAAACTTGGGTGTTCAACCTGGCTTGCTTTCAATCTGCCCTCCACCGTCCCCTCCTAGCCCCTATATATAGGTGGCCAGGTCTCGAGGATCGGGTAGGGTTCGATACAGATTACAAATATCGACATACGGTAATAACTCGTATTCGACTATCATTACAATTGAGCCTAGCTAAACGGGCCTTAGGGGTACTCAACTAACAGGCTCTATTAACTATACCCTTGTCAGTAGCCCCTGAGATTCTACCAGAATTGTAGATTCAGGTTGAATCTCTAATCTTCAATCTTCGACTTGGTCAATTCTTCGACTTCTTCACATCTTCAAATCTTCGACTTGGTCTTTTCGACTTATTTTCATGATATTTTTTCACAAGGGGTTTTGATGAGCAAGCCTGACAACTCTGACGGATCAAGAGGTCAGTTAACTGCCGGAACAGATACTTGTCACCTACTTCAAATTCAATCCCCTTGGACTTGAATTCGGGATACCGGTCAAATCCATCCTTTTGCCGCATTTAGGACTTACAAAGAATGAATCCCAGTGGTTCTCAGGGTACCCAGTGCGTCCACCAGGATTTTCTTCACGTCGTAGACACGGATACATACCAGCAGAGCGCATCCATGTGCGTATACCAGGCCACACAGGACGGATCCCGGGGTCTTACCTTCGTGACAAGTCACGGCATTCGAGTTATGTTGCGATAACGCAACTCGAGAATTTTATGTCGCAGTCAAATTTTGACTGAAAATATTCGGGTTTCTACAACCATAAAACTCGCTCCCGATGGGAGTAACACTCCTATACTTCTCCAATCTCTAATGCTTAATCAATAAATATTGTCGGGTGCGCGCTCAGCGCTCCCGATGGGAGTAGCCCCCGAGGCTATAGTCGAAAAAAGAGTTTTCCGAGTATAGGCTCAAGAGATAATGTACCTCGTCATACTTCAACTCCAAAGTTCTTCAATTCGAGATACTTTCAAGAACACCTTGTCGTCGAATTCGAGTTCACTACTTTAATGAAGACCTCCATTCGATATTTTTAACAGCCCCCAAGGCTATAACAAAAAATCCTTCATATATGATCTCCTTTTTCTTTTTATAATCTCGGCATTTGTCGGCGCCATCTTTTTACCTTCATGTATATATTCAATGACGTCAACAAAGACGTGGCTCTTCATTAGTGCAAACCGTTTTATGGGTAGCACCGTAATTTTCACGATTTTTTGACCGTTAGTGGGCTGCACGATTTTTGACCGTTAGTGGGCTGGCGTTTCCGATCTTTGCGCCACGTCTCAGCCCACGATCCTTCTCCCAGAAGGTATATAAATGGCGTAGTGGGGAATCGTACTGTTCACCAGCTCGTTGCCTCCGCCGCCTCCATTGCTGATCTCCTTTGCCTCTTCTTCTCTTGCGGAGCCCCCAAGCGCACTTCTGTGCTGGATGCGCGTGAAACATCTGGCCACCAAGAGCGATATGGCCAAGTCTTCTGCCACCAACTGGGTTCGCTCCACCATCACCAAGAAGGAGGTGGAGAAGGCCACGGCGGACGGCCTCATCGCTGCCGAAGATTCCATTAAATTTCCCAGTACCGAACGGATCCCGAAGCCCCCGAGCGGTTACCGGGTAATGTTCCTCGCTTTTCTCCTTCGCGGTTTGTCCCTTCCTGCCCACGAGTTTCTCCGTGGGTTGCTGTTTGTCTATGGTGTGCAGCTCCATCAGCTCACACCAAATTTCCTTCTTCACATTGCTTGCTTCGTGACTCTTTGCGAGTCCTTCTTGGGCATTGAGCCCCACTTTCTTCTTTGGAGGTCAATCTTTCGACTCCGCCCCAACGTTGCTTTGGCTAGGAAACCTGAACTGGGCGGAGCCGTTGTTTCTGTGCGCCCTGAAGCGCAATACCTTGAGTTTTCCATGGCCGCATCTGTCCAAGGGTGGAGGACCAAGTGGTTCTATATCAAGGATCGCAAATCCTCTCCTGAAGATGAATTCGGCTTGCCTCCCTTTGACGCTTCTCAGGAGGTGAAAAATTGAGGTCATGGGACTCGCTTCCCTCAGATGCGGAAGTAGAACAAATTCTTCCTCTTCTATCCCGCATTCAAGCTCTGAAAACAGGCCTAGGAGGTGCTTTGTCGGGTATCCAACTCATGGCGTTTTTCATACAACGTCGAGTTCAACCCCTGCAGCACCGCCTCACCAAGCTTTGGGCTTACTCTGGCTTAGAAGATCCTACTCGCATATCTGAAGATCTGATGTCGAAAGAAGATATCGACAAGCGAGTCAGGAATCTCACCAAGCTCACCAAAGAACATTCAGTTGCTGATTTGACTGCAAATTTCTTCGACTCCGTGCACCCTCTTCCTGAGGTATACATCTCTATATCCATTTATTTGTCAGACTTTTCTTAGTTTCGACTTGCGTTATCCTTTGCTTTTGCACTCTGCTGATTTATTAATATGCAGGGTCGTCAATTCATTGTTTCTCGTCCTCCTCTTCCGGAGGCAGGGCCCCTTCCGGCTGATCTAGCCTCTCCTGCATCTGAAGCCCCCGAGGCTGACGAAAGTCAGGACGGAGATGATGTCGAAGATTCAGAAGATGAAACCAGCTCATCGACATCGACTCCTCCTTTATTTGCCAAAGATGTTGGTGTCGACAAGAAAAGGAAACGTGTCAACGAAATTGCTTCATCGAGTTCTGCAGCGGCTGGAAAAACCCCCGCTCTTGCAGAAGATATGGAGTACTTTGACATGCTTGCATCGTAAGTATTGTAGTCGAACTTTTCAATTACCTTGTTCTTGGCTTTTGTCTATAACTTATACTTTTCATGCAGTGATGATGAAGAACCACCAACATATGCGACGGCTGTTCCACCACCTTCTCCTGTGGCGGTTGATGAGCCTGTCGAACCAGATGTGGCGCCGAGGGCGACCAGGGCCTCTGTAAAGAAGGTTTCTCAAACTCAAGCCCGAAACCTCAAATGCGCGAAGAAGACCAAAGAAGCCGAGGTTTCTCTGGAGGCCCATGTTTCTACAGTTTTTTCTGATGATGTGAGCAATTCTTCTTTCCCTTCTTTCCTTTCATGCACTTCTACTCTTACACTCTTCTTTTATCAGGCTTTGGTGAAGAGATTTATCGCCCTGGGCACGGAGTGTGCGGGGTACCTAAAGGTTGCAAAAGCTTCCGAAGGTATAATTTTGTCATCCAATCACCACTTGTCTTCTGCACTTTATCCTTTGTTTATTTATCTGATTCCCTGTCGACTTCTCATGCAGCTGCTTTATCAGCCGCCAATGCTCGAATTGCTTCGCTGGAAGCAGAACTCAAAGCTTCGCAAAAAGCTTATGACGTTGCGACCGCTGCTAAGGCCAGTGCTGAGAAGTCGCAGAAATCTGCGCTTGCCAAGGCGAAGAAAGCGGGAAAGGCTTTAGCTGATGCCAACAAGGAAAATGCTCAGCGAGAGCAAGCCGTGGCAGAGCGTCTTCACACCATGTCTACTGCTGCCGAAAGTAAGTTCTTCGACTTGTCTTCTGTTTTCGTCTCCTGTTGCATTGGTGTATTTGTTGACACTTGTTTCTTCTTTTCTTTTCTATTGCTTAGAATTCACAGGGGTATCTCCGTCGTCCCTTCAAACGGACGATGATCCTCTTATGGATGCGGTGAACCTACTCGAAGAAAACTGGATATCTATCCAGGAAACTTTTGAGTTGGCTGGCCGTGTTCTGTCATGGCTGTTTGCTGGGTTGTGGCCGAAGAAAAGGATGGCAATCCCGAAGGACAACCTGACTGAACTCGCCAAGACTTTTGACAGCGATGAAGACCCTACTCTCCATCTTAAGGGGCTGTCCATTAAGCGTGGCGCCGAAGGTGCCATTGCCCTTTCTCTTGCGCATGGGACAGATTTTGACTGGGAGAAAGTTAACTCCCCCCATGGTCACACTCGTGACGAGATGAAGGTGTTTTTCGAGAAGGCGAAGAAGTTGGCACCTGCATTGCTGACAACAATTTCTCCTTCGGCGGCCTCTGCTGTGCCTGCCGCACCACCTCCAGCGCCGAAAGCTCCAGTGCCACCATCGACTTCTAGCGAGGAACTGGCCGCGCCCCCTTCTTCCACGGAGCACAATGCTGAGGTGGCGTAGATTCAGCTTGTTCGTAGTATTTAGTTTTCTCCTTTTGAATGTAAAGAGGTCAATTAAGTGCAACCCGAGAACCTTAGCCATAGGGTTGTGCTCTTATGTAAATATATCCTCTTCGTAGGAAGTTTTATGCTGCCTCTCTGAAATTATTTCTCCTTTCTTTTCCTTTTGGCCTGCAGTCGACGCGCGTCAATGATCCTTTGGCTCATGATACTGCTCCTTCCTCTGTTCGTGGGTTCGGTCCTCAGATTTCGTCGACTCCTAGTCGATGTAGCCAATGCTCGGAATACTCTTCCAGGATATCCGACCTTGAAACTCGCCTATCCTTGGCCAAATGCCAAGAACAGATGGCTATTAAAAAGGCTAGCCTAGCCGGTGGCTATATGAAGAAAATCTCTTCCCTTGAAGAAAAGGTCTCCAGCTTGATGGCGAAGGTTGTTCATAATGAAGAGTGCGAATCTTTCATTCTTGGCATTGTCGAGTCTGCTTGCGAGCTATTGCGATGTGAGTTTTCTTTCGACTCCTTCTTTGGCTATTTGTGCACTTCTTTTGTGATATATTTGCCATTGTAGGTACTTGTTTGGATTTTGCTGCTAAAGAACGTCGAGTTGCTGAGCGAAATGCTGCTTTGGAGAAGATGTCGACTGGCTACGAGACTTTGTGGTCTGATCCTCGACGCCGGAGCGCCATTGTATTGCTTCAAGACCGTGCCCAGCATATTGGCGAGTCAGTTGATGGTTGCCGGCGAGCTCTTACAACTATGCAGTCCATTATACTTCCCCGTAATCCTTTGCCTGCAACTTTCCCACTTCTTCTTGATACTTTCAGATCCAGCCATCGTATTCATAGGTTAATAGAACTGAACTTAGTGGCTGGTGCCAATTTTGCTCTCGGGTGGATACGCAAGTGGCACCCCAGATTGAATTATAGCTCAATGTCCTTGAGTTTAGCTCCAGGTGGAGCTAGCCTTCGGGTTCATATGGAGAACACGCTTCAACCTGCTCGACGACTCGTAGCTAGGCTTCTAGAGGCGGATGCTGCGTTTTTCCGCGAGTATCATTATCTAGATCCTTTAGGCGTAGATGATTCTGATAACCCGATGCTGTAAGGTGTGTGTGGAACGCGAGAGTTTATTTATTTCGCGACTATATGTCTGAAATTTATTCTCAAGGCGTATTTGTATGGTTCGTGCGTTTGCCGCATCTTCTCTTTGAAAGACTCGTAAACTCGAATATGAGGAACGCTTTGTCTTTATTTATACTTTTAATGTAAGATACATGGGGTGACCCAAGAGATCCGGCCTGTGACATGTGTTCTGGATCTAGAGGGCATTGCCCCTGGTATAACTCGTGGCTTTTACAGCCTTTATTGTTCTACTCTATTGTCTTTATGATGCTTATGTCGTCGTGGCTTTCCCTTTTTCTTCTGCGCCTGTGTCTTCTCCTGATGTTCCTATTCGTGGCTTCTTCGTTTCGGGCTCCGCGACGCATCCTTCGAGTAGCTTGACGCCTTCTGTAGTCGCGCTCTTTGCCTTTTCTGGATGGTTAGCTGTTACGCCAAAATTTTGCGCCATCTTGTGGAATTCCCTGTCGCAGAGATCTGAAACTTCAAAGCTTCCTTTCACTGTGATTATTCCTTTTGGTCCTGGCATTTTAAGTACCAAATATGTGTAGTGAGGCACTGCCATGAATCGCGAAAACGCGGGTCGTCCGAGGATCGCGTGATATTGTGATGGCCAGTCCATGACTTCGAAGTCTAGCTTTTCTCTTCTGTAGTTTTGTCGATTGCCGAAGCAAACATTCAGTGCTATTCGACCCAACGGGTAATTGGCGCTTCCTGGTACGATCCCATGGAAGGAACAATCTGTTGGCTTCAGGAACTCTAATGATATATGCATTGCTCGGAGTGTTTTTGCGTATATCAAGTTAATTCCACTCCCTGCATCCATGAATATTCTGTCGACATCATACGCGCTGATTTGAGCTTTGAGTACCAAAGGCGCGTTTCCCGGCCGAGGTACTGTTATAGGATGGTCTTCTCTGTTGAACTCTATTGGTTGCTCTGACCAGTGCAAATACTCTGTTGCCGCTGGAGGTGATATGACTGCTAAGTTGACTTGTCGAGTTATGCTCTTCTCTTCTTTGTTCGACTTGGGTACAGGTTGTATCATTGACATGATGTGTCCTTTTGATGGTACGTACCCTTCATCGTCGTCCTGTCCCTGGTTTTGCTGATCTTGTCCTTGAGGCGCTCCATTGTTTCCTTGCTGCTTTGTCGAGGGATTGTTACTTCCTTTGAATCCTTGTCGCCTTGCTTTAGTTTGCTTATTTATTGCTGCTTCTTGCAGTTTTAAGAATGTTGTGCATTCTTTCATTGCGTGCCTTGATACTCGTTTCCCGTCGACGAACGCTGAGTGTATATGACAAGGCCCGTTGAGCATATCTTCTGGTGATGGGTTGTACTCTCTGGATTCCCTTATAGGGAACTTCTTATAGTCTTCTTTTCCGTAGCTTCTATATCCCGAACTTCTGCAATCATTTCCTTGATAGCTGTTGTCTTTATACCCTGCGGTGACTTGGCTATGCGAACCGTAGGTGTCATAGTTTCGAGATCGCCTCCTTTGACTTCCATATCTGTTTCTTCTGTCGTCCTCTGGAGATCGCGTCCACTTGTTGTTGCACGCATCTTCTCCGTCTGTGAACCTGTTTGCTGTGTCCATGAGGTCTGACACTGTTTTCGGCTTGATTCTGCCCATCTCTTCGACTAGGTCTCTTCGCCTTAACCCGATGATGAACGCGTCTATTGATCTTTCATCTGAAACTTCGACTGCTGAGTTTTGATAATGCTCCACCTTTGAATGTATGCTCGCAATGTCTCGTCGCGTTGTTGCACACATGCTTTGACTTCTTCTATTGATGCTGGTCGTTTGTATGTCGACCTGAAGTTGCTTGTGAATTGTCTTGTGAGGTCTTCCCAGCTTCCAATAGATTCTTTTTCTAGCTTGCTTAACCATGACCTTGCTGCGCCGGTGAGGTATAATTGCAAACTTTGCATAGCTGTTTCCTTAGTTCCTCCTAATATTTGAACTGCTTGCAAATAATCTACGAGCCACGATTGTGGTTCTTGTGATCCGTCGTATTTTTGCTGATCATGAGGAAGTTTGAATCCCTTGGGAACCGGAGTTGTGCGAACCCTGCGGGTAAAGCATGATGCCCCCATCTCTTTTTCGTCGTCTTCATAGTCGCGTTTTTCATTTGGGGACCGTGATCTTTGGGTTCCTCCATGCTGCTTTGGTGATGGCGATCGAGATCGATGTTTGCTGTTTCTGTGCCGAGGACTATTGTGACGGCGAGGTGACCTTGCTTTGTGCGCTTCCTTGTGGTGATGTGCTTCTTCTCCTTTTGCTGATAGCTTGTGGCCCACCATGTTGAGTTCGTTCAGTGCTGCTCTATGCATATGTTCTCTAGGATCTCCTGGACTTGGTCGAGTTGTAAGTAGGTATGCTTGTGCTGCCACTAGTGCTGCCTCAGGAGTTTTTGGTAGGATGTTTCCCTGCTCGTCGACCGATAGGAAGGACGAGTCGAGGTTTTTTGAAATACTTTGCCTGTCAGAATACTCGAGGTTATCGTACCTTGAACCGTGTCGACGATTTTTCCTTGCGTTGCTATGTGATGCGTTGCTCCGTGCTTTTCGAGCAGCCTCGCTAGCTGCAATGGCTGAATCTTTTCTTCTTTGTATCTCTGCTTTCTCCTTTGCTAATTGCTTGGCCTGTTGCCTTAGGGCGTAGTGATATCCCAAAAGCATATCTTTGCTGGAATTTGATGGTATTGGCGTGCCGTGTTCTACGGCTTCTCTTATTATCCTCCATTCGTCGACTGATAGTCGAATTTTTCCTTGCTTGCGAGGGATTCTGGTGTTTGCCCTTCTGCTAGGTGTTTTGCTCCTCTGTCGATATTTGCTGGGTTTAATACTGGATTGTCGTTTTCATCGAATTCTTCTGAATTATCTCCTATAATGGCGAGCACCTGGCACTGTTTGCCGATGTTGCCCTTGAAGCTTGAGAAGATCGAGTCACTGTCTTCAGAAAGTTCTAATCCTGTCTTCCACGTATCTGTTGACTTATCGTCGAGGCAGATCGTGAGATCTTCGAGTTGGACTTCCACGTCAGAATTTTCCTTTTCTTCCTTGTCTTCTGTGATCTTTTCTTTTTGCACTTCTTCTGGGCTGACTGGCGAGTTTACTTCGCTGGAAGAGCCTTCAGAATATTCCATTATTGCTGTTGTTTCGGGCTCTTTTGCCGACGGATCTTGATCTTGTTTCGTCGGATCCGAAAGGCGGGATGAACCCGATGGCCCGATGAGGATACTCAAACTTCCAATTGTTAATTCCGTCTCTTGATTTCCGTCGACTTCTGAACTGCTGTTGGCTAAAAGCGAAAAAGCCGTCGAATTCATGATTCCAACGCCCAGAGTCCCCACGGTCGGCGCCAATTGACGAGGGCTAACTCGACAAATGTCCTAGATGAAGGACTTAGGATCGGGGAGATAGGGCGTCGGATGAACTCGAAGGTAAAGTTAGTCGAAATAGGTGTGTATCGAAAGTAAACTTGGGTGTTCAACCTGGCTTGCTTTCAATCTGCCCTCCACCGTCCCCTCCTAGCCCCTATATATAGGTGGCCAGGTCTTGAGGATCAGGTAGGGTTCGATACAGATTACAAATATCGACATACGGTAATAACTCGTATTCGACTATCATTACAATTGGGCCTAGCTAAACGGGCCTTAGGGGTACTCAACTAACAGGCTCTATTAACTATACCCTTGTCACCAGGTCATCGTCGGGGAAGCGCTGTCGCACCACCTCCCTCAATCTCACCCAAGTTGTCCGGTGGTGCCATTGTTTTGATGTCCCCTTCTCCGCCGACGACCCCTCTATTTATAGCTGCCTCCTGGCGGGAAGCCGGGTTCCTCGGCGAGAAACAACGGTGGGAAAGGAAGCGGCGGGAAAGGAAGCGGCGGGAAGATTCTAGCGGGAGAAATCGACGGGAACACGATGGTGTCGCTAGCAAGCAAGCCCCGGGTGTCGGTTTGGCGCT
Source organism: Dactylis glomerata (assembly GCA_007115705.1). Taxonomy (NCBI): domain Eukaryota; kingdom Viridiplantae; phylum Streptophyta; class Magnoliopsida; order Poales; family Poaceae; genus Dactylis; species Dactylis glomerata. The sequence goes on along the minus strand of QXEO01001348.1, from coordinate 72,908 downwards.
GCCGTGAGGTGCCGGTGGTCCCGATAGGATCTTGCCGCGCAGAGGCCGGCACGGGAGGAAATGCTTTTGGGGCCGCCAGTGTGGACGCGTTTTCAGCCTCGAGCCCGAATAACACACCGACGATGTTTTAAGAGGCATTTTGGAGCCACCGGTGAAGATGCTCTTATCATCGTGGCGATGGGATAGTTGAGGGACGACCAATTGTATCACAACTTTTTGGCACAACACCGTCCGACCGGAGCCAAGTTGCTAGAGCACACCCAAGAGACATGTATCCGGCCTCTCGATCTCTCCCTCCCCTTGGCCAAGTTGCTCGGGTCAGCTGGTTGATCGGAACCGAGCGCCGCACACCCCAGAGAACACATGGGCCGCGGCCCACGACAAACCTCTTCTTCTTCCTCCTCCATCTTTCTCACCCGCCGCCTTCATTCTTCCTCCTCGCCCGCCGCCACCATTCTTCCTTCTTACCCGCCGCTGTTCTTCCTCCTCACCCGCCGCTGCTCTTCCTCCTCACCAGCCGCCTCCGTTCTTCCTCCGAGAAGCCCCCGCCTCCACCGCTGGCCCAATCGCCTGTCGCCGCCACCCGTGGCCGGCGGCGCGAGCGCCACCTCATCGCCCCGTCCTACTCAAGCCGCCTCCTCCGCCGGTCCGCCGCCCCCCGACCATTCCCTCTAACCTCCCTCCTCTATCACCGGCAACCCTCCTGCACCCCACACCGGTCAATGTTGGCGAGCCCCCGCACCCCCAACCCTAAGTTCCTGGGCTTGCTCCGCCACCTCCACTGCGGCCAGCCACGGCGTCGGCGGCTTCGTGGCGCCGCTGACTCGCTGGCGCCGCCCCTCGCCGGTCAGCTTCGTTTTCCAGTCGCCCTTCTGCTGGTTGCTTTGTAATTCGCGCTAACGGGCCGATCGAAGGGGTGTGCGGCGCAGGGTCGGGTCCGATTTGGTCGGAGCATAGGGATTGCCAAGTTGCTCGGGCGCGGTGTGGTGTTGGGGTCCTATCCATCCACACAACACACACCACAGTGGGCCTCTCTCTCCTAGTCGCGACCCGGTGTTTTGTCACCACGCGTAGCCCAGGCCCAGGCCCAGGCTCAGGCTCATCATCCTCCCGGTCGGAGTGGTACTCTCCTCTGTCGTCGGTTGCCGAGCTGAGCACGTGCCGGCTACACAGATGTGGGACACTGGGACGGCCGTACAAAAGAGCGGGACGAGGGAACTCTTCCCTTTTGCCTTTGCCTGCTTGTAGAGCTACACTACAGCTAGCGTATTCTCTCCTCCGGGCTCGGGTGGGGTGGGGCGGTGCTAGTGCTAGGCTGCTAGTCGACTGGATAGCTTGACCGTTCCGAGAGATGTCTCGCTTCTCTCGTCTCTCGTGTTTCGCCACGGAAGCCTTTGCCCTCCCCGGAATTGGAGGCCATTTTGTTTTGTAGCGCCTGCGTGGTCAAAAGAACCGGGCTCAAGCTGAGAGCGGAAACCGTTAGGCCTCGTTTGGAAGTAGGGAATTCTGGTGTATTTTTTAGTATTATACACAGAGGGATTGGGTGAAGACATATCAACCACCAAATACCCCTGGCTGGCACGCGTGTAAAAAACGCGAGGGGTACCCCTCGCGTTTGATCCCCCCATGAATCCTACGAGTTTTGGGCCTAAAACCCGGCCTTACACCTTTCAACACTCTACTGCCAAACGGCCCATATAACAGATCCGAGTGTATTAAGTTGGGCCAGGAATATACACTCAAAAACCGGGCTACACTCTCCTACCAAAGAGGGCTTAAGGATGCTCGAGGAGCCAGATTAAGATCTCTCCATTCCCAGCTGGACTGTAGAATTAGTGCAGACTCCATGACAAAATCAATCTTCCATTTCAGCACGCCCTGTCCCACTCGACCTGGTAAACAGCTGTAGACCCATGCCCAGCCACGATGGCGAGCCAGTTTCACAAGCTAAAATATATATATAGTGCTGCTTTACGTATAGACACTCGCACTTGGCATGCCAGCAGCGACTCTTAAGGCCTCGTTCGGAAGCCCGGTTTTTCAGTGTTTTAGGGTGTAATTTCCTGGGCCAAGCCTATGTAACACGCTGAAACACTGCATGCAGCGTTCGGTACACTTGTTTTGGATGGGCCGAGCACGATGAATCCCGTACGATACACTGAAATACTCGTCGGGTCGGCCGGGATCAGAGACACCCCATCTACCTAGCGTTTTTTTGGTCGCTCACTTTTTATTAATCCGGCGGTAGCAGTACGGAAGTTTAGTCTGCTCTGGCTCATTTCAGGCAGCAACGTCGGGCCATCTTCAGTCCAACAGTCCCGCTGCCGACTTAGACTGCACGTGCAGCTGACCAGGAATCATCCCCTGCGCACCCAAAACACGCCGAGTAATCCCCTGCGCACCCAAAACACGCTGGGTAAAACTATGAAACACACGCCGGCCGAACGAGGCCTAATGTGGAGAGAGTCGATCGATAACCGCAAGACCCCACGCTTATCCGCTGTCCCGTACCGGCGCTTCCGTCCATTTTGCAATTAAAGGGAGAAATAAGGTACTATTCCAAATCAGATCGCCGTACATCCACTAAGATATAAGATCAAGCAGCTGCCGACTTGTCGTCACCCGCGACGCGGCGCACGCGCCCTAAACGTCCCCGTCGCCGCCAGCTAGCTAATCTCGAGCCGGCGAGCAACGCTAAGCACTCATCAGTCAGCACGGCGGTAGCTGCACGCCAAAGCATCGCAATTAGCAACGACTAATGAGCCGCTGGTTAAATACTCCTTGATTAGTGCCGCTCCGCGCGGCGGCAATGAGAACGCGCCTTTTTGCCGGTCCGCGACGGAGGCCTTGTCGTGGCGCTCGTATCACCGCGCAGGGTGGCGAAGCATAATAGTAAGTATGGCGCTTTCGGCGGACGGCGCATTCATGGTTAGTTTTTGTCGGATGGTCTGATTATCGGTGAGCTTTAGATCCGCCCGTCGGGTTAGCAGTAACGACGATGCTGTGGGCGAGCGGGGCACGTCAAGACGGAGGCGAATTTTTTTTTTATTGCACTTTTTTGAAGCATTTTCAAAAGTAGCATTAATTAGGAGGTAATTGCAGATTTAGGACACCGTTGTGTCCGCCGGACTCGATTAGAGGAAGTCGTATCCGGCGGATTGGACACGCGAAATTCGAGGCAGCTGTCGGCACGCTGGCTCACCTGTCGAGCCCGGCAGATTCGACTGCGGCTTTCGAGGCGGGGCAGGACCAGTCGAAGCCGGCGGTTTCGACTAGTGCGTGGGGGCCACGTCGACCGGGACAGCTGCGAGCAGAAAACGGTGCGCGCACCCCGGCTCGGCAGCGCACTCCCCCACTCGCCTTTGCTTCTCTTTCTCTTTGCTCTTCTCTCTTTTCTCTTCTCAGCTTCAGCTCAAACCTCTCATTCTGCTATCTAGTTTCTTCGATTCTGATATCATTTCTTGATCAAAATTAGTGAAATAATAGACAGGAAATAACGAGCGGGAATGAATAGGCGGGAACAAATCGTCCGAAATAAATTGTGACAAATATATATGTCTCATACATCATAGGTGCATACAAATTATTATGATACAAAGATCACAAAGATCATCGGCGGCGCGGAGCACGTGGTGGTCCTCGTGGCGGAGGCGTCGTCCATCCATACCTGTTAGGGGCCGCTCGATAGTACTGAGTGCTCTCGACCTCCTGGTTGTCGGTCTGTGACTGCTGTGTGGGATCAGGTGGAGGAGTAGTAAGCAAGGCCAGATAACCACCCATAGGGTCCGAGTTAATATCGATGTCACCAGTCATCCAAGTCGATCCCTGCATAGGCGACGTCCCTCCCTGTGCTGTAGCGTGCAATGCAACAAAATATATTAGGAAATTACGGCTATGTATAACTTAAGAAATACAACAACTGTGAACTACACGTACCTTCTGACATGTCCATCTGTGGAGTATAACCAAAAATCTGCGACGCTATGCCTCCATACTGCGGCTGGCTCATGTAGTCATACTCCGGCTGCTGCACATAGCCTGAACCTCCAGCCTGGTAAGGATCAGGCTGCTGCTGATGCTGCCAAGCTGATCCTCCAGCCTGGTAAGGATCAGGCTGCTGCTGATGCTGCCAAGCTGATCCTCCAGCCTGATCAGGAGCAGGCTGCTGGTGAGGCCCAGCTGAACCTCCAGGCTGGTAAGGATCAGGCTGCTGGTAAGACCCAGCTGAACCTCCAGCCTGGTAAGGATCAGGCTGCTGCTGATGCTGCCAAGCTGAACCTCCAGCCTGATCAGGAGGAGGTGGCATCTGTCTCGACGTGGAGCGCCGCGAAGCTGAACGTCTAGGCTCAACAGTAGAAGGTGGCCTCATACTCCCCTGTGGATCAAGACGTGGACGTGGAGCATGCCTGAGAGGGGCTGGAGGCGTAGGCACTTCTGGATACCGCGGTGGACGCGGCGTCCAAGTATGAGGGTCCATTTGTCCACTTCTCTGACGAACATCATCAGTAGTACGGCAAATGAGAGTGGAGTAAATAGAAACGTAGCTTCTTCTCCAGCTTGCCCAGAAAGGTGACAATAGGTTGGCGTGGAATTAGAGACGACGTAGACTGAGTGCGTGTGAAGTTGTAAATATCATGAACGGCTCCGTGAACCTCATCGGCCTACAAAAATTGAACAAAAAATAATATGTACGATTAGCTACAAAATAGAGAGTTTACCATATCAACATTTAATTGTAATAACTTACAGCTTGTATTCTTGAGCCTGTCGATGATCCTGCATCATACATATCACATAGTGCTGATTCGAAATATCCCTTGGGGTCTCTTGCCTTAGTGAGACATGTGCGGGTGCATCTCTTGTACCTCCTACAATACTACTCAAAGAGTTGAGGATCGAATGAAACATCTGAGGACCAAACATTATTCTGCGCATATTCCCACTCTCTAATATATTTCCCAACAAATGTGAGCCACTTCTCCACGGTCCTATTTGTGCCCTTCTTTTTCAACATGTTATTGCAAATTATAACATTAGCACCATAATAGCAGCAGTCTGCACGTATGTATCTTATAAAAAATAGAAGGAGTCTGCAGGTATGTATCTTATAAAAAATAGCAGCAGTCAACAGTACTTACTCGTGGATTTCTGCTAGTAAGGGCTCATCCACAGGAGGTGGAACTATATCCTGAAGAAGATAAAATTGTCTCATAACCCTCTGTTGAGACATCTCCTCCACAAATATATCAAACACAATCTTGGACTTTGTAAGCCAGTATTCATAATCTCTTGTGCACAAATAAGAAAGCCCACCAGGATATCTAGCTGTGATACTTGCAGGAGAATATGGGTCCCAGATTACCGCATCACCGGGGTAAAAATCAAATGCCTCGGTAATCGACTGGTAGCAGCCCCTAACCTGGTCAAAGGCAAACCGTCTCTGTATGTAAAAATTAAGAGTTAGTTTGTAAAACACGTATTTTAGCAATGCAAAATGAAAACAATATCGTTACGCATGTACCTTTCGACGTGTCCAAAGTATAGCAATAGTTGGCTTATCGATGTCATCAGGATCCACCATCTCGTCAGCAGGAAATGGCTTACTCACTTGAATATCTGGCCGTCCAATAGCAAATCTCTCCCACGACCATAGCTGAAGAAAAAGTGGGCATCCAAGGAGGATAGAACCTGGCTTACTCGCCCGGCAACTAATACACATAGCTCTGTATATGCATGCTAGCAAGGCAGAACCCCAACTCCTCGGTGTAATGTCATCCGGAGTCACTGCATTAGCAATCTCAAGTGCAATAGGGATGAAACCCGCAGAAATAGTGTCTCCGTGACTATCTATGAACATAATCTTCCCAAACAACCACATCAGGTACGCCTCCAAGGACCGAGTAATCTGTTCTTCAGTAGTCTGTTGAAACTTCCATATCTGCAAAGATAAGAATGAGAAAACATATGAAATTATAGTGCAACCAAATTTCGAAATAGATTGCATGAAATAACAATGCAGTAATATACCTGAAACTCTCTCAACCAAGCATATTTAGGCCCATGCGAGGAATCTATATCCGGATATGCCACGTCTCCACGGACTCCGTTAAAACGAGCAATCTGATCCGCCGCCCAATTTCTAGGTACTTTCAATGGCCCTATGGGATGACCAGCCAATGGAAGTCCCAATAAGTATGAGACGTCCTGCAAAGTAGGAGCCATCTCACCCCAACGGAAGTGGAACGTGTGGGTTTCCGGTCTCCACCGATCCACTAAGCCACTGAGCAAAGCCCTGTCCAAGGTTATCTTCCTCTCGGTCTCTATCACCTCATGACGAGGATGCTCCTCCAAGTCCTCGCGGGTTGACTCTACTAGTCGTGCGAAAGGTAGAAGTCCAGCCCACTTCAACCTACAAACAAATTTAAACATATTAGTAATAGATAATCAAAAGGCAAGAATTAATAGTAATATCAATACAAATGACTTTGTACCTGTCTACCCAAGCAGGGTGTATCATCCAGTACTCATTCGGAGTGCGACACTGTAGAGGCTCCATATGATGAGTATTATCGTGGAATCCATAATATTTCAGCAATCTGCCCCGATGATCATATTCAACGCGATCATTAAGCAAAGATGGATAATCCATACCTGAACATATGAACAAGAAATATTAGTACAATATAAACAAAGTAACAAATATTTATGTAGTTCCTCACATATTACAAATTTTAACATAGTTCCTCACATATTACAAATATTAACATAGTTCCTCACATAAACCAAATACGGCGGAGTTCCTCACATATTACAAATAAAAATATAGTTCATCACATATTACAAATAAAAATGTAGTTCGTCACATAATTCTAATAAAAACGTAGTTCCTCAATATTATCTACGTTCTTCCTCTTCCGCGACCTCTTCTTCCACGGTTCGAACGTCCTCGAGTAGCTCGGTTAGGGTAGAAAGTGGGACATTTATCATCCTTATGTCCACATGCATTGCATAGAAAGCATTGTCGAGTTGGTCCACCGGCTTCAGATTCATCCATGTCATTTCGGATGCGCCTACACTGTCTTCTACCCCTGTTCGTGCGCTGCATCCAAGGATCTGGGATATACTTCCTTTCCCCTGGATCAACCGTGTTGAAATTACCGATAGCACGATATCCATGCATCTCGCCAGTCCAAGTATAAACCACAGCCATGCTCCCGTAGTAGGGGGACACGAAGGACATTGGGTCCATTTGAAGCATCCCGCACGCAGCCAAAACATGTGAGCAAGGTAAGTGAAGTAACTTTGGTTTGTTGCATGTGCACTCACAAGTTGGAAACTCCTCAGTTCCAATTTTCACTTCATGAGTTCTCATGATGTTGCCAGTACCAAACTTGTCCGTTTGTAAACGGACCTCAAACCTCAGTTCCTCATTTCCGGTGGCTACGACCGTGTGTCCTCTACCCTTTTCTATCTTCTTCTCCATGTATTTTGCTATCTTCTCACAGTATGGTGTGTTCGGATTTCTCAAATTATGCATTTCAGCCTCCTCCCGTCTCTCTTTGAAATATTTCAGTGTGCAATAGAAAATTCCCTCCACAATTGCTGTTAGTGGGAGTGCCCTATTTCCTCTAAGCACAAAGTTGTATGACTCAGCTAGGTTAGTGGTCATACAGCCGAACCTAGCTCCATGAGCATCGTGAAGCAATGACCACCTCTCCACAGGCTCATGCTCTATCCATTGTGCAAAGTTCTTTATGCGAGACCCAGGACGCCTCCTAAAGGGGGGGGGGATCAAATCCTGGCAGATCGCAAAGTCCAATTGGTTCTTCCTCTGGGGGTAATGTTGTTTCTTGTTGAGTTGCTACTAGAGCTGCATGAGCCGCTACTGCGGCTGCGCGGGCTGCTTTTCTATGTTTAACATGCTCTCCAGTTAGTTCATGCAGCTTCTTTGTGAGAAATGCATACTTCCATTGCTGGTTTTGCTTGCATAACTTTTTGAATAGGTTCATAAGATTCTTACTCCTGAACTGTGAGAAAAAAATGGCACCTAGATGTCTCATGCAGCACCGGCTCTGCAAGTCAAGCCATGGTGTTTCTTCATCGGGACCGGCCTCTTTCAGCGTCTTCACCGCCCTCAGTATACCAGCATGCCTATCATGAATGATGCAAACATTCGGCCTCTCCTTCACAATTGCTATCTTTAACTGTCTGAAGAACCACAACCAGCTCTCCGTGTTTTCGCTCTCCACAAAAGCAAATGCCAGTGGGACAATTTGGTTGTTTCCATCCTGTCCAATGGCCGTCAAAATCTGACCCTTGTACTTGCCTGTCAAAAATGTTCCATCCACACATAACACCGGTCGACAGTATCTAAATGCTTCGATGCATATGTTAAACGAGAAAAACACTCGTTCTAAAACCTTCACAGTGGAGTCCTCCGCAAACCATGAGTCTTGGATGTCAACATAGGTTCCCGGATTTCTTTCCTGCAATGTGTGCAACATACGGACAACCGAGTCGTACGAGTCAAAGAATGACCCAAATCGCGTCTCCAACGCCTTCTGCTTAGCCCTCCAGGCCTTACCATAAGATATATTGTACTTGTATCTCTGCTTCACTGTCTTCTGGATAGCCTTTACCTCCATAGCTTTGCCCTCGACTATCTGTGTATGAAATAGTCGTGCCACGAGAGTGGAACTCAAGTTCTTATGATCCACCAATTGGTTTCTAATAATACATGTGTGCTGCACATGGTCGCTCACCACCCAGAAGGTGTCATTCTTGCGGAGGTAGCTGATACGTCTCAAACGTATCTATAATTTTTGATGCTCCATGCTTTGTTTTACACCATTTGCCTATTGTTTCGTTACACTTAGTGGCATTTTTATACATTTTCCGGAACTAACCTATTAACAAGTGCCACAGTGCCAGTTTCCTGTTTTCTGCTGTTTTTGTGTTTCAGAAGTGATACACAGGAAATATTCTCGGAATTGGACGAAACAAGTTCCTGAAGTCATATTTCACCGGGGAGCTCCCAAACATCCGAAGACCTGACAGAGGGGGGCCACCAGGGCCCCACACAAGGGGGCGGCGCGGCCCAGCCCCTGGCCGCGCCACCCCTGTGTGAGGGCGCCTGGTCCCTCTCCTGACAGCCCCCTTTCGCCTATAAGTACCCCCTGACGAGAAAAAACTAAGGGCCCGATCAGTTTTCCAGAATACATCGCGATCCGCCGCCGCCGTCGACCCGAAGATCGGGAGGGTCCAGAAGCTCTTCCCGGCACCCTGCCGGAGAGGGGAATCGCCACCGGAGGTCTTCTTCATCGCCATGCTTGCCTCCGGAGCGATGAGTGAGTAGTCTACCTTGGACTATGGGTCCATAGCAGTAGCTAGATGGTTGTCTTCTCCACCATGTGCTTCATGTTTAGATCTCATGAGCTGCCCTACATGATTGAGATCACCGTTATGTAATACTATGATGTTGGTTTGTTGGGATCCGATGAATATTGGTGTTTATGATTAAGTTGCTGTACTGAATTATATCTTTTGTTATCTCTATGTTGTTTATGATCTTGCATGCTCTCCGTTGTTAGTAGCTATCTTGGCCGAGTAGTTGCTAGTGACTCCAAGAGGGGGTATTTATGCTCGATAGTGGGTTCATGCCTCTATTTCACCTGGGGGAGTGACAGAAACCTCTAAGGTGGTAGATGTGCTGTTGCTACTAGGGAGAAAACAACATTCATATGCTCAATGGCATATGCTTTGTTTACATTACACACTTTGCTTAATGCAATTATCTGTTGTTCGCAACTTAATACTTTCGGGGTGTTCGAATGATATCCCTGGGGGTGGATTATTAGTCATAGATGCAGTTGGATGGCGGTCTATGTATTTTGTTGTAATGCCCAGAGTAAATCTCATAGTGATCTTCTTGACATATCACGTTATCTTTATTCTATCAATTGCCCAACTGTAATTTGTTTACCCAGCATGTTATTTTATCTATGGAGAGACACCACTAGTGAACTGTGGACCCCGGTCCTATTTTAATCATATTGCAATCACCTGTTTACTATTCCCGCACTGTTTACTTTACTAGCATTTTACTACTGTTTTCCACTCGATACACTCATAACCTTTGTTTCAAGCAAACCGGTGAGATTGACAACCTCATCGTAAGTTGGGAGCAAAGTATTTGTTTGTGTGTGTGCAGGTTCCACAATCACCTTCAGTCGTCACCGTCTCCCTTCTCCTGATCGACATACCTTGGTTTCTTAACTGAGGGAAAATTTGCCGCTACACTCATCATACCTTCCTCTTGGGGTTCCCAACGGGCTGGTCATCACCACGCACAAGGACAGTTTGCTCCCACATCAATTTGGAGTAGCAGCTATATTTTCTGGCGCCGTTGCCGGGGAAGTAAGAGAAGACTTCTGCGAGGGGAGTTCTTCGCACACACATCCATTGCTTTGTTATTTGTTTTGCTTTACTTTATTTTATTTTACCTGCATTGCTTTTTATCAAAAACCCAAAAAAATTAGAATCCTTGGTAGTTGTTATTTCTTTACTTTAGTTTATCATGTCGTTTCCTAAGTTTGTTCTGGAGGACCTCTCTGTAGGGAGCGGTTCAATTATTGGCAAAAGTAACATTGAGGAGTTCTTTAATCACATTAGTATGCATAAGGAAGTTGAGGAAAAGTCTTGGATTGAGCTTGCTCCTAGTATTGAAGTTGCTTCTGTTTGTTTAATTGATATGTTGGAAACTAGGTTTGCTAGTCTTAATCCCTATATGCAATACATGTTCCTCAAGCTTCATGAAATTGAGGATCCCGAAAAGAAAGCTTTTATCTTGGAAACTTTGCGTTTAGAATTTAAGGATGTCGTTATTGAAGCTAGGAAGGTTCTTAAACGTTTTAATAAACTCGGTTCACCTATAACGGTTATTGATACACATGATGGGGAGGCCGAGATACCTATACCTTGCAAGCTTTTGGGATTGAATGATGCTTTCGAAAACAATTTTGTCTGGATTTGTCCTGAAAATCTTTTTGATGAGAATAGTGTACCAAAGCATGATCACCAAGGGTCTTCAAAAACTTATGTGGATGAGATACAATGCCTTATTGACAAGACCTCTTCTGTTGATCTTAATGCTTCTGCTGATATTACTTGATTCGCAATTTTCTGCGCCTAGCTCAAAGGCGTTAAAGAAAGCACTCTTGGGAGATAACCCATTGTTTACTTTTCAGTACTTTTTCTTTTTCTTGAGTCTTGGAAGTCATTACTACTGTAATGACCGCTCCTTATCTTGTTTATTTCGTTTTTGTGCCAAGAGAAGCCTCTAATTTGAGTGAGGTAAAGATTTGAGGTTATTGCTGTCCTGAAACTGTTTTCGGTGCTGCACCGTAAAAATTCGTGAAAATTCTCTGTATATCTTTTGGACCTGAAATTTCTTGTGCTTATGCCCCAGGTTATATACAAACTTTTCTTAGTTGAACACTTTTTGATTTGAGCAACAGAAAATCCCTCAAAAATTCGTCCATTATCAGCTGTCCAGTTTTGACAGATTTCTGCCAATATTTGTTTTTGCCACTTTATCGCTTTCTTTCGAGTTCTTTTTTATCATGGAACTCTTGTGGAAGTTGCTACAGTAGTATATACTTTATATGTGGTAGTTTTGGGTTGAAACCTGAAGCTAAAAGAGGTTGAATATATTTTATGCTTACACTAATGTTGCTAATAGAATTGTGTTTAGTTTTGTATGAAGGAAGTTTTCAAGTGTAGGGATTGGAGAATGATGAGATGAGTTGAAGAATGGACAAAAGCTCAAGCTTGGGGATTCCCATGCATCACCCCAAGAAATATCCAAGAAGTACAAGCGTCAAAGCTTGGGGATGCCCCCGAGGCACCCCTTCTTCATCGGCAAAAATCAGGTCACCTTTCAAAACACTATATTTTTATTGCTTCATGCACTATGTGTTTTTCTTGGAGTGTCAGTTGTTTTAGTTTTCTTAGTTTGTTTAGTTTGTTTGTTTGCTGCAATAAATGGTTGGACCCCAACAAATTTCCTTTGGAGGAGATGTACTCGTTTTCATTTGCAAAGAATGCTCTAGTTTTCACTCTTATTAATCGAGCATTCTAGTTTTTCTGCTACTGCTTTTGGTTTTCGTTTTCGCCTTGATATGCATTCAGATCTTGTCATATCTTTTCATCAAGGTGCATTTTTGCCTCTGAACTTTATTGGTTTTCATCAAAAGAGGTTGTTTTAAAAGTTTCAAATGGTGTTGGAAAAGAGAAAAAGCTTTGTGCAAAATAGTGGTACAAGAAGGAGCTTGTGTAGACTGCGGCTTAGGCTTTTTCATGTCATGCTTGATGTCTTTTTGATAGTATGCTTAGTGGTTTTGCTGTAGCATGACTTGTCTCAAATAACTGAGATTGCTTAATGAGCCTTTGAAAAAATCATGCGTTGTTTTTATTGTATGGAAGCATTATTTTGGTTTTCTCCTTGATGCTTTATTTGGGTTGACTTGGCGCATGCTCACACATGTTAGACTCTTCCAAAGTCGCCATTAGCCTTCATGATCATTTAGTTTTTGACTTTTGATGCCATCGTATGCTTCTTTTAATGTCGCTTTGTCGCTTTGCATGATTATGGCCATTATTGCTCTCTTAGTTGGTCGCTCCCAGTCTTTTGCTAGCCCTCGCCTTGTACTGAGTATGAGCTCTACTCGTGCATCCAACTCCTAAAAGCCAAGTTTGCCATTGTGTCCACTATAAATTCCTATGCATGGTATTTGTAAGCCATTCCAAAGTAAAATTTTCGTGTGCTACCTTTCAAAAACCTTCAAAATACTTCTCGTTTTGTGACAATGTTTTCAGCTCATGGGGACGTAGTGGTCGGATTTGCAATCTTCCATATTGTTTATTCCAAAAAGAAAAAAAAAAGAGAAAAAAGGAAGAAAAAAGGCACTCCTCCAAAGAATGTGAATGTTGGTGGGCACCCGATGGAATCGGTTAGCCATGGTATGTGAAAGGAAAAGGTGGGGAGGAGTGCCAAGTTTTATAAAAAGAGCACAAAAGTGCCAATCTCTCTCTCAAAAACTTGCTTTATTTTTGTATGGAAGATAGTAAGAACCCCATTTCCAGTCGTTGACAAAGACAACCACCTCTCAAAATCAAGTTTTATCTCTGTTTTACAAATGAAAAGCTCTAGCACATGTTTAAATCACTGCTTCCCTCTGCGAAGGGCCTTTCTTTTACTTTTATGTTGAGTCACCACCTTCTTTCTTTATGCACCATTAAGAGAGCATAGTTGTCATTCTTAGTGTGATATGCATTGTCCCAAAGTTCATTGATTGACTCATATTTGTTGGTTTCACTTGTTCTTAAATTATTTGTATCTAGTCGCCCTCTTAAACTTTGAGGTGTCCTATGCATTTATGTTTTGCTCTCTTTGAAGGACAAGCTGAAAACCACTTGTATGTTTTTCCTTATGATTAGAACACACGTTTGACTTTCATTGTTTCATTATCATGATCTTTTGTTTGTGTTCATTTGCATGTTTACAACATGGTTGCTAAGTTCTTATTGTCATGATTATATCTTTCATGCCCATGTTTTAAGTTCTATTGATCCCAGCTCATCAATGCTTACATATATGATCAAGATTGTGTAGGTGCATGTCACCTCAAAAATTATTCTTTTGTTATCACTTACCTACTCGAGGACGAGCAGGAGTTAAGCTTGGGGATGCTTGATACGTCTCAAACGTATCTATAATTTTTGATGCTCCATGCTTTGTTTTACACCATTTACCTATTGTTTCGTTACACTTAGTGGCATTTTTATACATTTTCCGGAACTAACCTATTAACAAGTGCCACAGTGCCAGTTTCCTGTTTTCTGCTGTTTTTGTGTTTCAGAAGTGATACACAGGAAATATTCTCGGAATTGGACGAAACAAGTTCCTGAAGTCATATTTCACCGGGGAGCTCCCAAACATCCGAAGACCTGACAGAGGGGTGCCACCAGGGCCCCACACAAGGGGGCGGCGCGGCCCAGCCCGTGGCCGCGCCACCCCTGTGTGAGGGCGCCTGGTCCCTCTCCTGACAGCCCCCTTTCGCCTATAAGTACCCCCTGACGAGAAAAACCTAAGGGCCCGATCAGTTTTCCAGAATACATCGCGATCCGCCGCCGCCGTCGACCCGAAGATCGGGAGGGTCCAGAAGCTCTTCCCGGCACCCTGCCGGAGAGGGGAATCGCCACCGGAGGTCTTCTTCATCGCCATGCTTGCCTCCGGAGCGATGAGTTAGTAGTCTACCTTGGACTATGGGTCCATAGCAGTAGCTAGATGGTTGTCTTCTCCACCATGTGCTTCATGTTTAGATCTCATGAGCTGCCCTACATGATTGAGATCACCGTTATGTAATACTATGATGTTGGTTTGTTGGGATCCGATGAATATTGGTGTTTATGATTAAGTTGCTGTACTGAATTATATCTTTTGTTATCTCTATGTTGTTTATGATCTTGCATGCTCTCCGTTGTTAGTAGCTATCTTGGCCGAGTAGTTGCTAGTGACTCCAAGAGGGGGTATTTATGCTCGATAGTGGGTTCATGCCTCTATTTCACCTGGGGGAGTGACAGAAACCTCTAAGGTGGTAGATGTGCTGTTGCTACTAGGGAGAAAACAACATTCATATGCTCAAGGGCATATGCTTTGTTTACATTACACACTTTGCTTAATGCAATTATCTGTTGTTCGCAACTTAATACTTTCGGGGTGTTCGGATGATATCCCTGGGGGTGGATTATTAGTCATAGATGCAGTTGGATGGCGGTCTATGTATTTTGTTGTAATGCCCAGAGTAAATCTCATAGTGATCTTCTTGACATATCACGTTATCTTTATTCTATCAATTGCCCAACTGTAATTTGTTTACCCAGCATGTTATTTTATCTATGGAGAGACACCACTAGTGAACTGTGGACCCCGGTCCTATTTTAATCATATTGCAATCACCTGTTTACTATTCCCGCACTGTTTACTTTACTAGCATTTTACTACTGTTTTCCACTCGATACACTCATAACCTTTGTTTCAAGCAAACCGGTGAGATTGACAACCTCATCGCAAGTTGGGAGCAAAGTATTTGTTTGTGTGTGTGCAGGTTCCACAATCACCTTCAGTCGTCACCGTCTCCCTTCTCCTGATCGACATACCTTGGTTTCTTAACTGAGGGAAAATTTGCCGCTACACTCATCATACCTTCCTCTTGGGGTTCCCAACGGGCTGGTCATCACCACGCACAAGGACAGTTTGCTCCCACATCAATTTGGAGTAGCAGTAGCCATGCACCCTAGCGGAACATCTCTCGTTGGTATATTCCACTGTCAAATATTTCTTGTTTGACGCGACTGTTTTAAATACCCTCTGCGTGGACATTGCCCAACTAGTTATTGCATCCTGAAGACGTTGCTTGTCGGGATATAATGAACCGACTGAGATGCTGTTCGGGTGATACTCCCATGCCGAATCGTGCCCCTCGTTCACTCTCATTAAATTTGAGAAGTCCTAATTCCATTCTTTCGGAATCGGGGCCTCATCCTGATCATCTTCTTCATCTTCTTCATCTGAGTCAGATGAATTAATATCATCAGCATCTCCATCAACATTTTCAGCTTCCATCTGCTGCTGCAAAACCTCATCTTCATCGTCTGAAAATATCTCGCCACCTGCATCATCTGCCGCTGCACCTAATGCATGACTGCTCTGCCCTGTTTCATACCCAATGTCGTCGGCATATGACATGGCCACAGCTGGCTCATCAGCTGGTTGCATGCTCTGCCAAGAACCAAAACCAATTGTCTGGTTGCTGTGGCTTGACTCGGCCTCCCCTCCGACAGTAATCGGCTTCGCAACCACAAGGGCGATCGGGGATGTTTGCCGCCGCTCACACCCTTTCAACCAGCCCACCCACTGAGAGGTACGCTCTATCTCTTTCAACTGACAATATGTATTGCTAGTTGAGTTGCTCCACAATGCTTGTAAGCTGACAGTGTACATCTTACGATCCCATCCTAAGAACACCATTAACATCCTCTTGAATTCTCCAATACGCATACTCTGAGGATCAGTGAACTCCATCTCATGATACTCAAATTCACTAAGATCAGCTCCAGCATCACTGCTACGGACGTGACCGTACCCATAATGAATAACAAATCTAACTAATCCAGACATGACTCCTGGTACATAAAAATCCTGCTTCTGTCAACTACACCGCTAAAATATGTATACACAAAACTACACTACCACCATTTGAGAATAAGATTTTTACCCTCGTAGCGTGCGAAGCACCACCTCAAAACTTGCTCATGTCACACCACTTCGAACGCACCGGAATCAACAAGAACACTATAACCTGGAGAATACAAAAACAATATCAAGAACGCTACATAATACAACAAGAACACTAGAACACCTATAATTTTTTTTACACAAACTACATCTATATGCCACTATACGCACCATAATTATTTCTCCATAATTAAGCCCATATCTCTACACCGCTAAACTATATCAACAAAATATACACGACCACCGTATGATATTAACATTTTACCCTTGAAGCTTGAAAATCACCACATTGCAACAGCCTCACGTCACACCTCTTCTGCAGCTACGAAATCAACCTGTAGAACACAAGAACAACAAGAACAATATCAAGAACTGATGAACAGCTACAGGAAAACTAACACCAACTATACCAAAATGCGACGAAATGAACCAACAAAATTTCTCCTAAAGCTAACCCATTTGTAGATCGGGCTATCCTCTACTTCTTGCAACAAATTTGACTGATTTTGATCAACAAATGCTCTCAGAATCGAAGGAATAAGATTTGAGAAAGAGAGGTTTGAGCTGAAGAAGAGAAACAGCAAAAGAGAGAGGAAGAGAGCGAAGCAACGGCCGAGTGAGCTGGGGAAGCAACGGGCGAGTGAGCTGGGGTGCAGCGCGGGGTGTGCCGACCGGTTAGCACCCCCGCATGCAGAGGTGTCGAACCCGGCGGTCACGACAGCTGCTTTCGAATCCGGCGGGTGCGATTACTTTTCCCGGTCGGCCGACGACGCGACAACCTACCTCGATTTCGGTGAATCGAATCCGCCGGGTGCGATATGTGCTAATCGAATCCGCCGGTTTCGACCGTGCCCTAAATCTGCAATTACCTCCTAATTAATGCTACTTTTGAAAATGCTTCAAAAAAGTGCAATAAAAAAAAATCGCAAGACGGAGGTCCCGTTTTGCTTTGTGCCAAGCCTAGTAGTGGTTGGTTCCGTGAGTGGCGTCCACGGAAGAATGCAAGCACGTGCAGAAATTCGCTTTGTTGCTCGAGCTCCCGATATTTAAAATCTGGAAATAATATTTCACAGTCTCCAAAAATTCTGAGAAAAAAATCATACTTCCAACGTTCCTAAATGGATATGAAAGATTATTTAGACACAATTTAGTGCACAAATACATTTAATATTAGATCGGTCTCCAAAATTCTTTTAGAGACGGAGGGATTAGATGTCGATAATGATGTATTCTACCAATATGCGAGTTCTCAACCTGAAATTGCATATATTCCACGCTTAACAAAAATGGCGAAATCTGACGGAATTTGGAGGACTGAATTTTTCACTATTTACTACATTACTTCATATGCTAGATTTTTTCATTTTTTTTTGGCAGCCCTAAATATAGGTTTCAGGTTAAGATTTTTCACGCCGGTAGAGTACATTAGTTTTCTACATCTACATTTTTCATGTCGTTATTCTAAAAACTATGGAACCTTATTTTTGAATTGTTCAAAATAAAAACGGCATCCTATCACCCATGACCAACAAAAAATTCAGTGTTTCGGTCTACCTTTCCAGCTTTATTACATGTGTGTACTATTACAACTGTTTAACATTATGTAATTCCAGATTGACTAAATTCAGTTTTGTAACTTGTATTGAACATTCCATACGATGTAACTTGAGTGGATAAACTTAAATGCTATATGTGCCTGCTGTGTAATCACAACATATATGTAATGTACACAGAATGTGAGCTTGAGTTCACGTTTTGCCTGATAATTATTGCTTTTATAGTTGTTTTTAGAGACATATTATATAATGTCTTCCCTTTTCTTCAATAGAGGCACTATGGCATACTCCATACAATTGTTTATAGAGGCATTATGTAACACCCCGACCACCCCGTGGCTCGGGCCTGTTACTCCTGGCAGCTATCTAGGATCTCTAGACTAGTCCCCACGGACCAACACTAGTCTTTCCTGCGCACTTTGTCCTCACTCGTGCGCTCCTGGCAGCTATCTAGGATCTCTAGACTAGTCCCCACGGACCAACACTAGTCTTTCCTGCGCACTTTGTCCTCACTCGTGCGCACCCGGGAGCAACTTCCCGGTCGGTCACCCATCCTCAAATCGCTCCAGGCCAAGCACGCTTAACCTGAAGTTCTTTTCGGATGAGCTTCCGGAAAAGAAGGTATACCTTGTTGATATGAGTATCCTATCAATCCTATTAAGCCCTGAGCCAGGATGTCACACATTATACACTACAATAGAATATGTAGGCATTATTATATAATGCCTAAAATGATTTTTTAAGGCATTTTGCAGAAGTATCTAAATCACCTTTTTCATGCAATAGTGAAAAGTGCCAACAAAAATTATTAGAGGCATAGCTCAAATAGTGCTTCAAATTAAAAATTTAGGCAATTTTCAAAATACCTACAATAATCTATTTTTAAGGCAATTTGAAAAGTGCCTTAAATGATTTTTCTTGGCCCTATTTGATACATCACTCTTTATGCTTTCAAAGATTTCTAAAGTCACTTTTGGCATTTTTATTATACTTTTTTGTGCCCATAATTATCAAAGATGGTGTAGTTTCAATCGCTGCACCGCGTCCAGAAGCAACATTTTATTTTAGACGAGAACTAAACCATCATTCGCAGAAGGTCTGACTGCATGAAATGTGCTTTGCATTAGAAGCCAAACTATAATACTACCTCAAGTACCTCTGTTCTAATGAATAAGTATTATGTATCCACATATATCTATATATATTTAAAAGTCAACCAGTATAAAGTATGTAAAATTTATTTAATTTGACTGTTTAAAAAAATTATAAGCCCTATTAATTGGAACATGGCTCTGTGTGGACAATGTTTGCTGGCTTCTGAGCTAGCCAAAGTATAAAGCAACCCTGTCCTTGTGACGAGGGGTTAACTCGACAAATGTCCAAGATAAAGGACTTAGGATCGGGGAGACGTGACATCGGATGAACTCGAAGGTAGAATCAGTCAAACAAGGTGGCTATCGAAAGTAAACGTGGGTGTAAACCTGGCTTGCTTTCAATCTGTCCCTTACCGTCCTCTCCTGGCCTCTATATATAGGTGGCCAGGTCTCAGGGATCGGGAGGAATCCAACACAGATTATAATATCGACATACGACATGAACTCGTATTTCGACTAATATTATAATTAGGCCTAGCTTAACGGGCCTCAGTGGTAGCTAACTAACGGGCTCTGTTATCTATACCCTTCTCACCTTGTGCACGGGTCTCGCTGCCACTACTTTAAACTCAGCCTGTAATTGGACATGTCCACGGCTGTCCACCTGCTGCCCGCCCGGCGCCGGTTAAACAAGCGGGATGTCCACTAGTGTTCGTATAGTACATACACGTATTAGTGGCACCCAGCTGACCAAATCTGTCCGGTTAGTTTAGGTAACGCCTCCCGAAACCCCAGTCAACGCGCGCGCACGCGTCCGCGACCAAGCATTAGTGTCTTATCTGCTCAACAGCTCACCTCCTCCACTCGTTCTTCTAGCGCAAAAAAAACTCGTTCTTCTCCCATCTATTCCCCTTTTCTTCTCTTATTTCCTTTCCGGTGTGTCCGCCATGGCTACCTCCAAGCACAGCAGGTGTCGACGCTGCGAGGTTCAGAGGTCAGCCCGCCCAGCAGTTAGCCTCTGCCTTAGTCTAGTGTTTCTTGTCTCCCGCGTTCGGCTTGCCGCGTCGGCCGCCTATCTCACGCAGTCGCGATTGGCTGACCTTCTCAAGGTCCTCGTCGCCAGGACACGCGCGGTGGCGCTGTGGTCCGCGCCAACCTTCTCCTCGAGAGTCTCACCGCCGGGGACATGCATCACACTGCCATCAGCTCCCCATCTCACGCACGTGTTGACGCAGCGTGGCGGCGGCCTGGCGGCGGTAGCGGGCGAGCCGTCGCCGTCCGCTGAGATTATTGACGTGGCCGTGGGTGTCGAGAGAACGGAATTAAATGGGTTGGGCTAGCGGCGCCGTGGACAGCCCGTGCCCAGTTACAGGCCTACTTTAAACACGAACGATATACTATGTACGATTTTTGACCATGATGTGTAGCACTGTAGCAGCATGTGAGCGTGAAAAAGGAACTGTGACCTCAACTTGTGTCCTGCGATCCAGTGAAGGAATGAAAGCGTAGACAATATCCATCCAGTAGGCGGCCGTCCACTAGTGGACAGAAGAGGGCCAGAGCGCCCGGTCGGGACAGGTGAAAGCACGAGGGAGCGAGGGAGCGGTGGGTGGCGCCCATTAATTAATTTCGACTTTGTCATGCACGGGATCGTCCCCACACAGGAGGTAGAGAGAAGCAAGCCAAGCGAAGGAAAAAACGAGGGGAAGCGGACACGTTACTAGCAACCGCTAGGCGCCAAAAGACGAGGGGCTGGCGGGCTGCCTTGATTCTCCGTCACCGCAACCCAACAAAATTGGAAAACAAAACGGAGCCATCCACCTTTCCTCCTCATTCGTGTGCGGCGCAGCAGGTTGCCAAGTCGCCCGAAACCCAGCCAGGGCCCGTGCCGTTCACACCACCACGCCACCTACTTACTACTGTATTCACGCACGCACACCGCTCCAAAACGGGACGAAGCCGCCCGCGGCCGCGTCCTTTTTTATGTCACTCGCTCGCCCCGATCATTCCACGCACTAGCGCCAGATCATTTGGCGCCACACGGCTTCTTCTAGCTGTGATCACGACCTGGCCGACGGGACGGGGAACGGGCGATGACGCATGTGCGACGGCATGGCGCTTTGGACCGTTCGGTCCATCCAGCGGTGGACTCGATCGACAGCCCGTTGATGATGATGAAACGTATGCAGGCCTAGATTCTGCTTTTCCTGATTTTTAGATTTGGAAACAAAAGACGCCGGCGTGCTTCCGACTCACGTGATCGCCCGGAACAAACCGTGTTTCTAGGTTGGATTGGACGACAAGCTGGGTACTGCAAGTCCAGAGCTTACTGTCAGCCTGAGGTGACACTGAATAGTAACTCCATCACGTGATGTTTATTTATAATGCATCTTTGCATGAGATATAGTTCGACTTCCAATTACACTCTCCATTAACTATTTTCATTGTCTACCTGACTACCTTTACGTGACTGGATTCATGACACATTTTGATATACCCTTCATCATCCATCTTCTGTAGAGGCAGATTAAATCACGCCGAACCCTAACCCCCCGTGTTGCACACCAGGGCGACACCGGGTGTTGCCCGTGCCGCCATAAGACATCCCGAAATCCCCCCTCCCCTGCGTGGCAGGGATATTGGTTTGGCATGACGTTTGTACATCTGATGTGTCGTGGCGGACTTGTCGTCAACGGTACCGTTATAGTACCCGAGAAAGAGCGTTCGTAAAGTATACCACGCAGATGTATGCATTTATCGCTGAACTGTGTTACTAAACATCGTTGCCCGTCTACTTCCAATAGTAAGCTAATCGCATTACATGCTAACGTAACATATTTTAGAAAATGAGGGTGTATTTCGGACTTAACTGAATGTACAAGGTGTCGAAATAAACTTCTTGAAGGTCCACTCATAGCTGAACGTACGGTCACTATTCACAGGATTGTGGCCTTGTGGGCGTACGCATGCAAATTAATGAGCTGGGTAGGTTTGCGAAGGAGAAATCGTTTTACGCATGGCCAACCAGAAGCACGAGTACGTACAACCAACCAAGCTAAAAATTAAACTGGTATGACATTTTTTTAGATAAAAAAGGGCAAACCCCGGTTCCATTGAAGAAACCAAACAACAGTCTTACAAACGTGACACTCCGGCCCAGCATCAACGCACGGCAGCCACGTTGCAACTCAACTCCATCAGGAGAAAGTTTCCACCTATTCCCCAAAACCAGCCACTTACAGCTACTACAGATAGTTTTTTAGACAGCAAACATTGCAAACAACCAAACAACACTTTTAGACTACCCGCAGAAAGTCACCATCATCATCCACATGCATGTTGTTTGCAGTCAGGTTCTTCACCAGCGATTCAGTCATTGTTGCCCAGTCACCACCACTCTGGCTGTACTCCCATGGCCCAAGCCATGTTGCATCAGTCTTGGACACGACCAGCTGCTGCACAACACCTCCTTGTTCTCTCATCCAGGTCCCAGCCAAATCAACCGAGGTGCTTGTCGAGCCAGGAGTTCCAGAGCTTCTATAGCTCTTTCGAGCTCTCTTCTTTTTCCTTCCGGGCACAGAATCTTCCATCGAGCAAGAGTGTATCCCACCTTCAGGAAGACAACCTGCATAGATGACCACCTCAATCCATTAAAGCACATATCATTCCTACTTTTCCACAAGCTCCATAACACAGCAGCATGTATAATATTAGGAACTTGCTGAGTCTTTTCACAGATCCACGGGCTAGCAATTGACAGCAGATTAACCTACAGTTTTACTCCAGTAATTTTTGAAATTTGTTTCCAAACTTCTTTTGCAACAACACACTCAAAAAACAAATGCATGATACTTTCAGAATCAGAGCAGAAGACACAACTATGATCAGGTACATGTTGTCTTTTAGCCAAATTATCCCTTGTAAGGAGCTTATTATTTGCAAGCAGCCAGAGAAACACATGTACCCTTGGTTGTACCTTCACTCTCCAGACAGCAGGGATATGTACTGGCATTACCCCTCTAAAGTTGACTATAGCATACATGGAACTCACAGAATATACACCTTTGGACTCAAATTTCCAAATAACTGAATCCTCATCATCATTTAGACAAAGAGTTTCAGCAATACTTTTTAACTCATACCACCTTTGCATCAATATATGATTCATAGTTCTTCTGAAAGTACACTTCAAATTTCTACCATCCCACAACTCATAGATGGATTTATTATGTTCATTAATCAAAACATACAGATCCCAGAAGAGTATGGCCAGACTACAATGTCCAAACCAATGATCTTCCCAGAATTTAATTTTCCTACCATTCCCCACTTTCCACTGATATCCTATCTGTGCTGCCCTAGATGCCCACATTACTCCTTTCCAAAAAGGAGAAGCACCTTGGGAAAGACAATCAAACACATTAACATAGTCAGTTCTATATTTATGATCAATAATTTGCTTCCACATTTTATGGTTATCTAGATGATATCTTTTGATCCATGAAGCTAACAAACATAAATTCATATCAGCTAAATTAGGTATGCCCAAGCCCCCAAATTCAATTTCTTGAGAAACTAGGCCCCAATAGGCAAGATGATACTTTTGATGCCCATCATAATCATCCCACAAAACATGTGCCATTTGAGAGTTAATTAAAGAAATAGCCCATTTTGGGAATTTGATCACACTCAACAGATAGTTTGGGATGCTAGCCAAATAGGCTTTCACCAAAATGATTCTTAGCTTTATAAGACAACAACTTCCCCCTCCAACCTCCACCTTTTTTAATTACTTTATCTACTATAGGCTGCAGGTCTTCTTTTCTAAGTTTCTTATAATGAAGAGGAACTCCCAGATAATTCATAGGGAGTGTACCAAGTCTGCAACTTAAAGTCTGTGAGAAAAGCTGGGCTCCTCAGGGTCAATATTTATAGGAATCAAATCACATTTATTGAAATTAATTCTCATCCCAGACAGCTGTTCGAAACAGGACAGAATCCACTTCAAATTCCTGACTGACTCCATCTTGCTTTCTAAGAAAAGCAAAGTGTCATCAGCATACTGCATACTGATTATACCAGATGGGCAAAAGGATCTAAACATCCCTGATACCAGATTGTTATTTGCAGCTTTAATAAGCATGCGGGTAAAAACATCATCCACAAAATTAAACAAGATAGTGGAAACAGGTGATTGCTGGTTGATAGCGCCAGAAAAGAGTTGGTGCCTAGTTGAATGTCCAGCCCGTTGGGAACCCCAAGAGGAAGGTGTGATGAATATAGCAGCAAGATTTTCCCTCGGTTAAGAAACCAAGGTATATCGTTCAGGAGAAAAGCAGACAATAACGACTGAAGGTGATGCGGACTGGCTTAGTAACACTCCAACAAGGGCGCCGTTTAACGATACTTGTTGACTCATCTTCGGCCAGAAGCAACGTGGAACCTGCACACAACACAACCAAGTACTTTGTTCCCAACTTGCGATGAGGTTGTCAATCTCACCGGTTTGCTTGAAACAAAGGTTATGAGCGTATCGAGTGGAAAACAGTAGAAGTATGCGAGTAAAGTAAACAGTGCGAGTAAAGTAAACAGGTGATAGCAATATGATGGAAATAGGACCGGGGTCCACAGTTTACTAGTGGTGTCTCTCCATAAGATAAATAACACATGCTGGGTAAACAAATTACAGTTGGGCAATTGATAGAATAAAGATAAACGTGATATGTCAAGAAGATCACTATGAGATTTGCTCTGGGCATTACACCAAAATACATAGACCGACATCCAACTGCATCTATGACTAATAATCCACTTGTGGCGAATCAATCCGAGAACTCCACAAGTATTAAGTTGCGAACAACAGATAATTGCATTAAGCAAAGTGTGTAATGTAAACAAAGCATGTGCCCTTGAGCATATGAATGTTGTTTTTTCCCTAGTAGCAACATCACATCTACAACCTTAGAGGTTTCTGTCACTCCCCCAGGTTAAATAGAGGCATGAACCCACTATCGAGCATAAATACCCCCTCTTGGAGTCACTAGCAACTACTCGGCCAAGATAGCTACTAACAACGGAGAGCATGCAAGATCATAAACAACATAGAGATAACAAAAGATAATATTCAGTACAGCAACTCAATCATAACACCAATATTCATCGGATCCCAACAAACCAAACATGTAGAATTACATAACGGTGATCTCAATCATGTAGGGCAGCTCATGAGATCTAAACATGAAGCACATGGTGGAGAAGACAACCATCTAGCTACTGCTATGGACCCATAGTCCAAGGTAGACTACTCACTCATCGCTCCGGAGGCAAGCATGGCGATGAAGAAGACCTCCGGTGGCGATTCCCCTCTCCGGCAGGGTGCCGAGAAGAGCTTCTGGACCCTCCCGATCTTCGGGTCAACGGCGGCGGCGGATCGTGATATGTTCTGGAAAATTGATCGGGTACTTAGGTTTTTTCTGTCGGGGGGTCTTTATAGGCGAAGGGGCGATGTCAGAGGTGGAGCCAGGTGGCCTCACGCCAGGGTGGCGCGGCCTAGGCCCTGGCCACGCCAGCCTGGTGTGTGGGGCCCCTGTGGCCCCCCTCCTACTCCTCTTCGGATCTCTGGAAGCTTCCGGGTAAAATAAGACTTCAGGAACTTGTTTCGTCCAATTCCGAGAATATATTTCCTGTGTATCACTTCTGAAACACAAAAACAGCAGAAAACAGGGAACTGGCACTGTGGCAACTTGTTAATAGGTTAATTCCGGAAAATGCATAAAAGTGCCACGAAGTGTAACGAAACAGTAGGCAAATGGTGTAAAAACAAGCATGGAGCATCAAAAATTATAGATACGTTGGAGACGTATCAAGCATCCCCAAGCTTAACTCCTGCTCGTCCTCGAGTAGGTAAGTGATAACAAAAGAATAATTTTTGAGGTGACATGCACCTACATAATCTTGATCATATATGTAAGCATTTGTGAGCTAGGATCATAAGAACTTAAAACATGGGCATGAAAGATATAATCTTGACAATAAGAACTTAGCAACCATGTTGTAAACATGCAAATGAACACAAACAAAAGATCATGAAAATGAAACAATGAAAGTCAAACGTGTGTTCAAATCATAAGGAAAAACATACAAATGGTTTTCAGCTTCTCCTTCAAAGAGAGCAAAACATAAATGCATAGGACACCTTCAAGTTTAAGAGGGCGACTAGATACAAATAATTTGAGAACAAGTGAAACTAACAATATGAATCAATCAATGAAAACTTTGGGACAATGCACATTATACTAAGAATGACAACTATGCTCTCTTAATGGTGCATAAAGATAGAAGGCGGTGACTCAACATAAAAGTAAAAGAAAGGCCCTTCGCAGAGGGAAGCAGTGATTGCAAGTTTTATAACCTTAAAAAATTATGGTACTTACCGGCTTTGAGCTCTCATTGCCCCCATCATAAGCATCTTGAATGGTTAAAGTTAATGCGAGAACAATTATGATGCATATGCTTGACAAATCATAAGTTGAAAACCTCGTGTCCCGTGAATACGAGTACCCAAACCTCATGCTACTTTACTTAGAGTCCCAAGCAAGGCTCTTGTCATTGTAAATATATGCATATCATTGAGAACCGCCAATGGGGTACCTCCGTGCCCGATGACATGGAACAAGCCCACATCAAAATGACAGGACAAGCAGACAATGAACACCTCGACATCTCTTTTATTTGCCATTTGTTTAGCTTTTTATTGTGAGATGCGTCGTCGAATGTTCACCATGGGTATGCTGCAAATTTCCACCATGAATTATGCATGGCTTAGATTAGCGGCCCGGCGTTTCCCTAACACATATACAAACTCCATGATCCCCACAAGATTCCCAATTCATTTCACACTGATACGACTCCAACGTATCTATAATTTTTGATGCTCCATGCTTGTTTTTACACCATTTGCCTACTGTTTCGTTACACTTCGTGGCACTTTTATGCATTTTCCGGAACTAACCTATTAACGAGTTGCCACAGTGCCAGTTCCCTGTTTTCTGCTATTTTTGTGTTTCAGAAGTGATACACAGGAAATATTCTCGGAATTGGACGAAATAAGCTCCTGAAGTCTTATTTTACCCGGAAGCTTCTAGAGATCCGAAGGAGAGTAGGAGGGGGGCCACCAGGCGCCCACACACAGGGGTGACGCGGCCAGCCCCTGGCCCGCGCCACCATGGTGTGAGGCCACCTGGCCCCTCCTCTGACATCGCCCCTTCGCCTATAAAGACCCCCCGACGGAAAAAACCTAAGTACCCGATCACTTTTCCAGAACACATCGCGATCCGCCGCCACCGTCGACCCAAAGATCGGTATGGTCCAGAAGCTCTTCCCGGCACCCTGCCGGAGAGGGGAATCACCACCGGAGGTCTTCTTCATCGCCATGCTTGCCTCTGGAGCGATGAGTGAGTAGTCTACCTTGGACCATGGGTCCATAGCAGTAGCTAGATGGTTGTCTTCTCCACCATGTGCTTCATGTTTAGATCTCATGAGCTGCCCTACATGATTGAGATCACCAAGTAGTTGCTAGTGACTCCAAGAGGGGGTATTTATGCTCGATAGTGGGTTCATGCCTCTATTTAACCTGGGGGAGTGACAGAAACCTCTAAGGTTGTAGATGTGCTGTTGCTACTAGGGAGAAAACAACATTCATATGCTCAAGGGCATATGCTTTGTTTACATTACACACTTTGCTTAATGCAATTATCCGTTGTTCGCAACTTAATACTCATGGGGTGTTCGGACGATATCCCTGTGAGTGGATTATTAGTCATAGATGCATTTGGATGGCGGTCTATATATTTTGTTGTAATGCCCAGAGTAAATCTCATAGTGATCTTCTTGACATATCACATTTATCTTTATTCTATCAATTGCCCAATTGTAATTTGTTTACCCAGCATGTGTTATTTATCTTATGGAGAGACACCACTAGTGAACTGTGGACCCCGGTCCTATTTCCATCATATTGCTATCACCTGTTTACTTTACTCGCACTATTTATTTTATTCGCATACTCTATTGTTTTCCACTCGATATGCTCATAACCTTTGTTTCAAGCAAACCGGTTAGATTGATAACCTCATCGCAAGTTGGGAACGAAGTACTTGGTTGTGTTTTGTGCAGGTTCCACGTTGCTTCTGGCCGAAGACGAGTCAACAAGAATCGTTAAACGGCGCCCTTGTTGGAGTGTTACTAAGCCAGTCTGCATCACCTTCAGTCGTTTGTCTCTCCTCTCCAAGAACGATAAACCTTGGTTTCTTAACTGAGGGAAAACTAGCTGCTATACTCATCACACTTTCCTCTTGGGGTTCCCAACGGGCTGGTCATTCACCACGCATCAAGCTAATTTTCTGGCGCCGTTGCCGGGGAGGAAGTAGAAGACTTCTGCGAGGGGAGTTTTCACACGCACATCCTTTACTTTATTTTATTGTTTTTCTTTACTTTATTTATTTTACCAGCATCGTTTTATATCAAAAACCCAAAAAAATTAGAATCCTTGGTAGTTGTTATTTCTTTTAGTTCATCATGTTGATCCCTAAGTACGTTCTGGAGGACCTCTCAGTAGGTAGTGGTTCGATTATTGGCAAAAGTAACATTGAGGAGTTCTTTAATCACATTAGTATGCATGAGGAAGTTGAGGAGAAATCTTTGGTTGAGCTAGCTCCTAGTATTGAAGTTGCTTCTGCTTATTTGATTCACATGTTGGAAACTAGGTTTGCTAGTCTTAATCCTTTTATGCAATACATGTTCCTTAAGCTTCATGAAATTGAGGATCCTGAAAAGAAAGCTTTTATTTTGGAAGCTTTGCGCCTAGAATTTAAAGATGTCGTCATTGAAGCTAGAAAAGTTCTTAAACGTTTTAATAAACTCGGTTCACCTATAAAGGTTATTAGTACAAACGATGAAGGAGCCGAAATACCTATACCTAGCAAGCTCTTGGGATTGTGTGAAGCTTTCGAAAATAATTTTGACTGGATCTGTCCCAAAAATCTTTTTTGTGATTTGAGTGAACCAAAGCATGATCACAAAGGGTCTTCTAAAACTTATGTGGATGAAATACAATGCCTTATTGACAAAACCTCTGCAGTTGATCTTAATGCTTCATCACTTGATGTTACTTGATTCGCAATTTTCTACGCCTAGCTCAAAGGCGTTAAAGAAAGCACTCTTGGGAGATAACCCAATATTTTTATTTTCAGTACTTTTTCTTTTATTTGAGTCTTGGAAGTCATTACTACTGTAATGACCACTCCTTATCTTGTTTATTTCGTTTTTGTGCCAAGAGAAGCCTCTAATTCGAGTAAGGTAAAGATTTGGGGATGTTGCTGTCCTGAAACTGTTTTCAGTGCTGCACCGTAAAAATTCGTATAAATTCTCTGTATATCTTTTGGACCTGCGATTTCTTATGCATATGCCCCAGGTTATATACAAACTTTTGTTAGTTGAACACTTTTTGATTTGAGCAACAGAAAACCCCTCAAAAATTCGACCTTTGTCAGCTGTTCAGTTTTGACAGATTTCTGCCAATATTTGTATTTGCCACTTTATCGCTTTTTTTTGAGTTCTTTTGATCATGGAACTTTTGGAGAAGTTGCTACAGTAGTATTTGCTATATATGTGGTGGTTTTGAGTTGAAACCTGAAGCAAAAAAAGGATTGATTATATGTTATGCTTGCACTAATGTTGCTAATAGAATTGTGTTTAGTTTTGTATGAATTAAGTTTTCAAGTGTAGGGATTGGAGAATGATGAGATGAGTTGAAGAATGGACAAAATCTCAAGCTTGGGGATGCCCATGCATCACCCCAAGAAATATCCAAGAAGTACAAGCGTCAAAGCTTGGGGATGCCCCCGAGGCACCCCTTTTTCATCGGCAAAAATCAGGTCACCTTTCAAAACACTATATTTTTATTGCTTCATGCACTATGTGTTTTTCTTGGAGCGTCAGTTGTTTTAGTTTTCTTAGTTAGTTTAGTTTGTTTGTTTGCTGCAATAAATGGTTGGACCCCAACAAATTTCCTTTGGAGAAGATGTACTCGTTTTCATTTGCAAAGAACACTCCGTTTTTCATTCTTACAATTTCACCGGGTGTTCTTCTTTTTCCGCTACTGCTTTTGGTTTTCGTTTTCGCCTTGATTTGCGTTCAGACCTTGTCATATCTTTTCATCAAGGTGTATTTTTGCCTCTGATCTTTATTGGTTTTCATCAAAAGAGGTGTCTTTAAAAATTTCAAATGGTGTTGGAAAAGAGAAAAAGCTTTGTGCAAAATAGTGGTACAAGAAGGAGCTTGTGTAGACTGCGGCTTAGGCTTTTTCATGTCATGCTTGATGTCTTTTTGATAGTATGCTTAGTGGTTTTTCTGTAGCATGAATTGTCTCTAATAACTGAGATTGCTTAATGAGCCTTTGAAAAAATCATACGTTGTTTTTTATTGTATGGAAGCATTATTTTGGTTTTCTCCTTGATGCTTTATTTGGGTTGACTTGGCGCATGCTCACACATGTTAGACTCTTAGAAAGTCGCCAATAGCCTCTATGATCATTTAGTTTTTGACTTTTGATGCCATCTTATGCTTCTTTTAATGTCGCTTTGTCGCTTTGCATGATTATGGCCATTACTGCTCTCTTAGTTGGTCGCTCCCAGTCTTTTGCTAGCCCTCGCCTTGTACTGAGTATGAGCTCTACTCATGCATCCAACTCCTAAAAAGCCAAAGTTTTCCAAAGTGTCCACCATACATACCTACTAGCTATTTGCTATTCCAAGTAAATTTGACTTGCTTTTATTTTCTCTTCAAATTAAACTCTTACCAGTGTTATGCGAAATTCGGTCAGTAAAGCTCTCACGAACCGGAAGGCACAATTTACTTTTTCCTGTTCTAAAAATTTGACATTGTGGTCTCTTATGTTGAGTTGTTATGCTTGCAAGTTGTAAGTTGG
Organism: Dactylis glomerata; assembly: GCA_007115705.1. Taxonomy (NCBI): domain Eukaryota; kingdom Viridiplantae; phylum Streptophyta; class Magnoliopsida; order Poales; family Poaceae; genus Dactylis; species Dactylis glomerata. The sequence goes on along the minus strand of QXEO01001348.1, from coordinate 41,915 downwards.
AGACTAGCCCAGCCATGCTGTCATGGGGCAAGCTTTCAACATTGCACTTCTTATTTGAGTTGATATCGTGATCTTTTGTTTATGGATGCCCGCGGTGTGAAATGAATTGGGAATCTTGTGGGGATCATGGAGTTTGTATATGTGTTAGGGAAACGCCGGGCCGCTAATCTAAGCCATGCATAATTCATGGTGGAAATTTGCAGCATACCCATGGTGAACATTCGACGACGCATCTCACAATAAAAAGCTAAACAAATGGCAAATAAAAGAGATGTCGAGGTGTTCATTGTCTGCTTATCCTATCATTTTGGTGTGGGCTTGTTCCATGTCATCGGGCACGGAGGTACCCCATTGGCGGTTCTCAATGATATGCATATACTTACAATGACAAGAGCCTTGCTTGGGACTCTAAGTAAAGTAGTATGAGGTTTGGGTACTCGTATTCACGGGACACGAGGTTTTCAACTTATGATTTGTCAAGCATATGCATCATAATTGTTCTCGCATTAACTTTAACCATTCAAGATGCTTATGATGGGGGCAATGAGAGCTCAAAGCCGATAAGTACCATAATTTTTGAAGGTTATAAAACTTGCAATCACTGCTTCCCTCTGCGAAGGGCCTTTCTTCTACTTTTATGTTGAGTCACCACCTTCTATCTTTATGCACCATTAAGTGAGCATAGTTGTCATTCTTAGTGTAATATGCATTGTCCCAAAGTTCATTGATTGATTCATATTGTTGGTTTCACTTGTTCTCAAATTATTTGTATCTAGTCGCCCTCTTAAACTTGAAGGTGTCCTATGCATTTATGTTTTGCTCTCTTTGAAGGACAAGCTGAAAACTATTTGTATGTTTTTCCTTATGATTTGAACACACGTTTGACTTTCATTGTTTCATTTTCATGATGTTTTGTTTGTGTTCATTTGCATGTTTACAACATGGTTGCTAAGTTTCTATTGTCAAGATTATATCTTTCATGCCTATGTTTTCAGTTCTTATGATCCCAGCTCACAAATGCTTACATATATGATCAAGATTGTGTAGGTGCATGTCACCTCAAAAATTATTCTTTTGTTATCACTTACCTACTCGAGGACGAGTAGGAGTTAAGCTTGGGGATGCTTGATACGTCTCCAACGTATCTATAATTTTTGATGCTCCATGCTTGTTTTTACACCATTTGCCTACTGTTTCGTTACACTTCGTGGCACTTTTATGAATTTTCCGGAACTAACCTATTAATGAGTTGCCACAGTGCCAGTTCCCTGTTTTTTGCTGTTTTTGTGTTTCAGAAGTGATACACAGGAAATATTCTCGGAATTGGACGAAACAAGTTCCTGAAGTCTTATTTTACCCGGAAGCTTCCAGAGATCCGAAGGAGAGTAGGAGGGGGGCCACCAGGGACCTGATACGTCTCCAACGTATCTATAATTTTTGATGCTCCATGCTTGTTTTTACACCATTTGCCTATTGTTTCGTTACACTTCGTGGCACTTTTATGCATTTTCCGGAACTAACCTATTAACAAGTTGCCACATTGTCAGTTCCCTGTTTTCTGCTGTTTTTGTGTTTCAGAAGTGATACACAGGAAATATTCTCGGAATTGGACGAAACAAGTTCTTGAAGTCTTATTTTTCCCGGAAGCTTCCAGAGATCCGAAGGAGAGTAGGAGGGGGGCCACTAGGGCCCCACACGCCAGGCTCGCGCGGCCAGGGGCCTGCCGCGCCGCCATGGTGTGAGGGGGCCTGGCCCCTCCTCTGACATCGCCCCTTTGCCTATAAAGACCCCCCGACGGAAAAAACCTAAGGACCCGATCACTTTTCCAGAACACATCGCGATCTGCCGCCGCCGTCGACCCGAAGATCGGGAGGGTCCAGAAGCTCTTCCCGGCACCCTGCCAGAGAGGAGAATCGCCACCGGAGGTCTTCTTCATCGCCATGCTTTTCTCCGGAGCGATGAGTGAGTAGTCTACCTTGGACTATGGGTCCATAGCAGTAGATAGATGGTTGTCTTCTCCACCATGTGCTTCATGTTTAGATCTCATGAGCTGCCCTACATGATTGAGATCATCGTCATGTAATTCTACATGTTTGGTTTGTTGGGATCCGATGAATATTTGTGTTTATGATTAAGTTGCTGTACTGAATATTATCTTTTGTTATCTCTATGTTGTTTATGATCTTGCATGCTCTCCGTTGTTAGTAGCTATCTTGGCCGAGTAGTTGCTAGTGACTCCAAGAGGGGGTATTTATGCTCGATAGTGGGCTCATGCCTCTATTTAACCTGGGGGAGTGACAGAAACCTCTAAGGTTGTAGATGTGTTGTTGCTACTAGGGAGAAAACAACATTCATATGCTCAAGGGCATATGCTTTGTTTACATTACACACTTTGCGTAATGCAATTATCTGTTGTTCGCAACTTAATACTTGTGGAGTTCTCGGATTGATTCACCACAAGTGGATTATTAGTCATAGATGCAGTTGGATGGCGGTCTATGTATTTTGTTGTAATGCCCAGAGTAAATCTCATAGTGATCTTCTTGACATATCACGTTTATCTTTATTCTATCAATTGCCCAACTGTAATTTGTTTACCCAGTATGTGTTATTTATCTTATGGAGAGACACCACTAGTGAACTGTGGATCCCGGTCCTATTTCCATCATATTGCTATCACCTATTTACTTTACTCGCACTGTTTACTTTACTTGCATACTCTATTGTTTTCCACTCGATACGCTCATAATCTTTGTTTCAAGCAAACCGGTGAGATTGACAACCTCATCGCAAGTTGGGAACGAAGTACTTGGTTGTGTTGTGTGCAGGTTCCGCGTTGCATCTAGCAAGCAAAGCTTGGACGAGGCGCCATATATAAATTGTCCGCAGCTGTCGCAAGCTAGCAAGCATCACCTTCAGTCATTTGTCTCTCCTCTCCAAGAACGATAAACCTTGGTTTCTTAACTGAGGGAAAACCAGCTGCTATACTCATCACACCTTCCTCTTGGGGATCCCAACGGGCTGGTTATTCACCATGCACAAGGACGAAGCTCCTACATGAACTAGGACCATCAGCTGTTTTTCTGGCGCCGTTGCCGGGGAGGAAGTAGAAGACTTCTGCGAGGGGAGTTTTCGCACGCACATCCTTTACTTTGTTATTGTTTTGCTTTACTTTGTTTATTTTACCTGCATCGTTTTATATCAAAAACCCAAAAAAATTAGAATCCTTGGTAGTTGTTTTTACTTGTTTACTTTCGTTTTGCTGAAATGGTCAATCCTGAAAACACCAAGTTGTGTGACTTTACTAGCACAAACAATAGTGATTTTATCTGCACTCCTATTGCACCACCTGCTACTGCTGCAAACTTTTATGAGATTAAGCCTGTTTTGTTGAACCTTGTTATGAAAGAGCAATTTTCTGGTGCTAGTACTGAAGATGCTGCAGCTCATCTCAACAATTTCGTTGAGCTATGTGAGATGCAGAAATATAAGGATGTTGATAGTGATATTATTAAGCTCAAGTTGTTTCCTTTTTCTTTGAGAGGAAAAGCTAAAGATTGGTTACTGTCTTTGACTAAGAATAGTATTGATTCATGGGCTAAGTGTAAGGATTCTTTTATTGGTAGATACTATCCTCCTGCTAAGATTATATCTTTGCGTAGCAATATTATGAAGTTTACTCAGTTTGATAATGAACATGTTGCTCAATCTTGGGAAAGAATGAAATCTATGATAAAGAATTGCCCCACTCATGGACTGACTACTTGGATGATTGTCCAAACTTTTTATGCAGGACTGAATTTTTCTTTGAGGAACCTACTTGATTCAGCTGCTGGAGGCACTTTTATGTCCCTTACCTTGGGCGCCGCAACAAAGCTACTTGACAACATGATGGTAAATTACTCTGAATGGCACACCGAGAGAGCTCCACAAGGTAAGAAGGTAAATTCTGTTGAGGAAACCTCTTCCTTGAATGATAAGATTGATACCATTATGGCTATGCTTGCTAATGATAGGACTCATGTTGATCCTAATAATGTTCCTTTGGCCTCTTTGGTTGCTCAAGAAGAGCATGTTGATGTGAATTTCATTAGAAACAATAATTTTAACAACAATGCTTATAGGAACAATTTTGCTAGTAACAATTATAGGTCGTATCCTTCTACCAATGGTAATGGTTATGGTAACTCTTATGGTAATTCCTACAACAACACTAGGGCCGCGCCCTCCGAGCTTGAGGTAATGCTCAAGGACTTCATCGGTAAGCAAACTGCTTTTAACAAGTCTGTTGAGGAAAAGTTAGGCAAAATTGATATTCTTGCTTCTAAAGTTGATAGCCTTGCTCATGATGTTGAACTTCTGAAGTTAAAAGTGTTGCCTAATGATGTGAAAGAGAACAATGTTTTTGCTACCGCTAATGCTATTCAAGTTGGAATTGATGAAAATATTAGATTGTTAGCGGAATTGCATGCCAGGTGGGAAAAAGAAGACGAGATGGCTAGAGAAATGAAGGTATGTACCATTACTACCTCTAATGATGTTGCTCCTAATGCTAGCAATCCTCTTACTTTGATTGGTGTAGAGAAAACTCCCACTCCTTGTGTTAAAAAGCCTAAAACTGCCAAAACTTTTTCTCAAAAGAGTGCTGAAATTTTTTGGAGTGTGGGAGATGATAGCTCTACTTCTTTTAATGATTTTGATATTGATGGCTGCAGTATATCTGAAGTAATTTTGTTCTTGCAAAATCTTGCTTTGACTCCCAATGCTAGTTCTCTAAATATTGCTTTTACTAAGCATATTACCAATGCTCTCATGAAAATTAGGGATGAAAAGTTGAAGCAAAAAGCTTCTGTTCCCAAGAAGTTAGAAGATGGTTGGGAACCCATCATTGATATGCATCTTAATGGTTTTGATTGCCATGCTTTATGTGATCTAGGTGCTAGTATTTCTATCATGCCTAGAAAGATTTATGACATGCTTGATTTACCACCGCTTGAAAAATGTTATTTTGATGTTCCTATTGCTGATGTTGCTAAGAAGAAACCTTTGGGAAGAATAAATGATGTTCTTATTGTGGTTAACAATAACCTTGTTCCCGTTGATTTTCTTGTTATGGACGTTGAATGCCATGCTTCATGTCCTATTATTTTGGGAAGACCCTTTCTTCGAACTGTAGATGCTATCATTGATATGAGGGAAGGCACTATCAAATATCAATTCCCACAAAAGAAAGGTATGGAACACTTCCCTAGGAAAAGAAATAAATTACTTTTTGACTCTATTCTTAGAGCAAATTATGAGCTTGATGCTTCATCACTTGATGTTACTTGATTCGCAATTTTCTGCGCCTAGCTCAAAGGCGTTAAAGAAAGCACTCTTGGGGGATAACCCAATGTTTTCTTTTCAGTACTTTTTCTTTTATTTGAGTCTTGGAAGTCATTACTACTGTAATGACCGCTCCTTATCTTGTTTATTTCGTTTTTGTGCCAAGAGAAGCCTCTAATTCGAGTGAGGTAAAGATTTGGGGATGTTGCTGTCCTGAAACTGTTTTTGGTGCTGCACCGTAAAAATTCGTATAAATTCTCTGTATATCTTTTGGACCTGCGATTTCTTGTGCATATGCCCCAGGTTATATCCAAACTCTTGTTAGTTTAACACTTTTTGATTTGAGCAACAGAAAACCCCTCAAAAATTCGACCTTTGCCAGCTGTTCAGTTTTGACAGATTTCTGCCAATATTTGTGTTTGCCACTTTATCGCTTTCTTTTGAGTTCTTTTGATCACAGAACTTTTGGGGAGGTTGCTACAGTAGTATTTGCAATATATGTGGTGGTTTTGAGTTGAAACCTGAAGCAAAAAGAGGTTGATTATATGTTATGCTACACTAATGTTGCTAATAGAATTGTGTTTAGTTTTGTATGAAGGAAGTTTTCAAGTGTAGGGATTGGAGAATGATGAGATGAGTTGAAGAATGGACAAAAGCTCAAGCTTGGGGATGCCCAGCACCCCAAGAAATATCCAAGAATTACAAGCATCAAAGCTTGGGGATGCCCCCGAGGCACCCCTTCTTCATCGGCAAAAATCAGGTCACCTTTCAAGACGCTATATTTTTATTGCTTCATGCACTATGTGTTTTTCTTGGAGCGTCAGTTGTTTTAGTTTTCTTAGTTAGTTTAGTTTGTTTGTTTGCTGAAATAAATGGTTGGACCCCAACAAATTTCTTTTTGAGAAGTTGCCTTGTTTTCATTTGCCAAGAACGCTCTAGTTTTCACTCTTATTAAAAATCGAGTGTTCTTCTTTTTCTGCTACTGCTTTTGGTTTTTGTTTTCACCTTGATTTGCGTTCAGACCTTGTCATATCTTTTCATCAACGTGTATTTTTGCCTCTGATCTTTATTGGTTTTCATCAAAAGAGGTGTTTATAAAAATTTCAAATGGTGTTGGAAAAGAGAAAAAGCTTTGTGCAAAATAGTGGTACAAGAAGGAGCTTGTGTAGACTGCGGCTTAGGCTTTTTCATGTCATGCTTGATGTCTTTTTGATAGTATGCTTAGTGGTTTTGCTGTAGCAAGACTTGTCTCAAATAACTGAGATTGCTTAATGAGCCTTTGAAAAAAATCATGCGTTGTTTTTATTGTATAGAAGCATTATTTTGGTTTTCTCCTTGATGCTTTATTTGGGTTGACTTGGCGCATGCTCACACATGTTAGACTCTTACAAAGTCGCCAATAGCCTTCATGATCATTTGGTTTTTGACTTGTGATGCCATCTTATGCTTCTTTTAATGTCGCTTTGCATGATTATGGCCATTATTGCTCTCTTAGTTGGTCGCTCCCAGTCTTTTGCTAGCCCTCGCCTTGTACTGAGTATGAGCTCTACTCATGCATCCAACTCCTAAAAAGCCAAAGTTTTCCAAAGTGTCCACCATACATACCTACTAGCTATTTGCTATTCCAAGTAAATTTGACTTGCTTTTATTTTCTCTTCAAATTAAACTCTTACCAGTGTTATGCGAAATTCGGTCAGTAAAGCTCCCACGAACCGGAAGGCACAGTTTACTTTTTCCTGTTCTAAAAATTTGACATTGTGGTCTCTTATGTTGAGTTGTTATGCTTGCAAGTTGTTAGTTGGATACTAGCCCAACCATGCTGTCATGGGGCAAGCTTTCAACATTGCACTTCTTATTTGAGTTGATATCGTGATCTTATGTTTATGGATGCCCGCGGTGTGAAATGAATTGGGAATCTTGTGGGGATCATGGAGTTTGTATATGTGTTAGGGAAACGCCGGGTCGCTAATCTAAGCCATGCATAATTCATGGTGGAAATTTGCAGCATACCCATGGTGAACATTTGACGACGCATCTCACAATAAAAAGCTAAACAAAAGGCAAATAAAAGAGATGTCGAGGTGTTCATTGTCTGCTTGTCCTGTCATTTTGGTGTGGGCTTGTTCCATGTCATCGGGCACGGAGGTACCCCATTGGCGGTTCTCAATGATATGCATATACTTACAATGACAAAAGCCTTGCTTGGGACTCTAAGTAAAGTAGCATGAGGTTTGGGTACTCGTATTCACGGGGCACGAGGTTTTTAACTTACGATTTGTCAAGCATATGCATCATAATTGTTCTCGCATTAACTTTAACCATTCAAGATGCTTATGATGGGGGCAATGAGAGCTCAAAGCCGGTAAGTACCATAATTTTTGAAGATTATAAAACTTGCAATCACTGCTTCCCTCTGCGAAGGGTCTCTCTTTTACTTTTATGTTGAGTCACCACCTTCTACCTTTATGCACCATTAAGAGAGCATAGTTGTCATTCTTAGTATAATATGCATTGTCCCAAAGTTCATTGATTGATTCATATTGTTGGTTTCACTTGTTCTTAAATTATTTGTATCTAGTCGCCCTCTTAAACTTGAAGGTGTCCTATGCATTTATGTTTTGCTCTCTTTGAAGGACAAGCTGAAAACCATTTGTATGTTTTCCTTATGATTTGAACACACGTTTGACTTTCATTGTTTCATTTTCATGATCTTTTGTTTGTGTTCATTTGCATGTTTACAACATGGTTGCTAAGTTCTATTGTCAAGATTATATCTTCATGCCCATGTTTTAAGTTCTTATGATCCCAGCTCACAAATGCTTACATACATGATCAAGATTGTGTAGGTGCATGTCACCTCAAAAATTATTCTTTTGTTATCACTTACCTACTCGAGGACGAGCAGGAGTTAAGCTTGGGGATGCTTGATACGTCTCCAACGTATCTATAATTTTTGATGCTCCATGCTTGTTTTTACACCATTTGCCTATTGTTTCGTTACACTTTGTGGCACTTTTATGCATTTTCCGGAACTAACCTATTAACAAGTTGCCACAGTGCCAGTTCCCTGTTTTCTGCTATTTTTGTGTTTCAGAAGTGATACACAGGAAATATTCTCGGAATTGGACGAAACAAGTTCCTGAGGTCTTATTTTTCCCGGAAGCTTCCAGAGATCCGAAGGAGAGTAGGAGGGGGGCCAGCAGGGCTCCACACGCCAGGCTCGCGCGGCCAGGGGCCTGGCCACGCCGCCATGGTGTGAGGGGGCCTGGCCCCTCCTCTGACATCGCCCCTTTGCCTATAAAGACCCCCCGACGAAAAAAACATAAGGACCCGATCACTTTTCCAGAACACATCGCGATCCGCCGCCGCCGTCGACCCGAAGATCGGGAGGGTCCAGAAGCTCTTCCCGGCACCCTGCCGGAGAGGGGAATCGCCACCGGAGGTCTTCTTCATCGCCATGCTTGCCTCTGGAGCGATGAGTGAGTAGTCTACCTTGGACTATGGGTCCATAGCAGTAGCTAGATGGTTGTCTTCTCCACCATGTGCTTCATGTTTAGATCTCATGAGCTGCCCTGCATGATTGAGATCATCGTCATGTAATTCTACATGTTTGGTTTGTTGGGATCCGATGAATATTGGTGTTTATGATTAAGTTGCTGTACTGAATATTATCTTTTGTTATCTCTATGTTGTTTATGATCTTGCATTCTCTCCGTTGTTAGTAGCTATCTTGGCCGAGTAGTTGCTAGTGACTCCAAGAGGGGGTATTTATGCTCGATAGTGGGTTCATGCCTCTATTTAACCTGGGGGAGTGACAGAAACCTCTAAGGTTGTAGATGTGCTGTTGCTACTAGGGAGAAAACAACATTCATATGCTCAAGGGCATATGCTTTGTTTACATTACACACTTTGCTTAATGCAATTATCTGTTGTTCGCAAGTTAATACTTGTGGAGTTCTCGGATTGATTCACCAGAAGTGGATTATTAGTCATAGATGCAGTTGGATGGCGGTCTATGTATTTTGTTGTAATGCCCAGAGTAAATCTCATAGTGATCTTCTTGACATATCATGTTTATCTTTATTCTATCAATTGCCCAACTGTAATTTGTTTACCCAGCATGTGTTATTTATCTTATGGAGAGACACCACTAGTGAACTGTGGATCCCGGTCCTATTTCCATCATATTGCTATCACCTGTTTACTTTACTCGCACTGTTTACTTTACTCGCATACTCTATTGTTTTCCACTCGATACGCTCATAATCTTTGTTTCAAGCAAACCGGTGAGATTGACAACCTCATCGCAAGTTGGGAACGAAGTACTTGGTTGTGTTGTGTGCAGGTTCCGCGTTGCAGCTAGCAAGCAAAGCTTGGACGAGGTGCCATATATAAATTGTCCGCAGCTGTCGCAAGCTAGCAAGCATCACCTTCAGTCGTTTGTCTCTCCTCTCCAAGAACGATAAACCTTGGTTTCTTAACTAAGGGAAAACCAGCTGCTATACTCATAACACCTTCCTCTTGGGGTTCCCAACGGGCTGGTTATTCACCACGCACAAGGACGAAGCTCCTACATCAACTAGGATCATCAGGGCCCACACACAGGGGTGGCGCGGCCAGCCCCTGGCCCGCGCCACCATGGTGTGAGGCCACCTGGCCCATCCTCTGACATCGCCCCTTCACCTATAAAGACCCCCCGACGGAAAAAACCTAAGTACCCGACCACTTTTCCAGAACACATCGCGATCCGCCGCCGCCGTCGACCCGAAGATCGGGAGGGTCCAGAAGCTCTTCCCGGCACCCTGCCGGAGAGGGGAATCGCCACCAGAGGTCTTCTTCATCGCCATGCTTGCCTCCGGAGCGATGAGTGAGTAGTCTACCTTGTACCATGGGTCCATAGCAGTAGCTAGATGGTTGTCTTCTCCACCATGTGCTTCATGTTTAGATCTCATGAGCTGCCCTACATGATTGAGATCACCGTTATGTAATTCTACATGTTTGGTTTGTTGGGATCCGATGAATATTGGTGTTTATGATTGAGTTGCTGTACTGAATATTATCTTTTGTTATCTCTATGTTGTTTATGATCTTGCATGCTCTCCGTTGTTAGTAGCTATCTTGGCCGAGTAGTTGCTAGTGACTCCAAGAGGGGGTATTTATGCTCGATAGTGGGTTCATGCCTCTATTTAACCTGGGGGAGTGACAGAAACCTCTAAGGTTGTAGATGTGCTGTTGCTACTAGGGAGAAAACAACATTCATATGCTCAAGGGCATATGCTTTGTTTACATTACACACTTTGCTTAATGCAATTATCCGTTGTTCGCAACTTAATACTCATGGGGTGTTCGGACGATATCCCCGTGAGTGGATTATTAGTCATAGATGCAGTTGGATGGCGGTCTATGTATTTTGTTTTAATGCCCAGAGTAAATCTCATAGTGATCTTCTTGACATATCACGTTTATCTTTATTCTATCAATTGCCCAACTGTAATTTGTTTACCCAGCATGTGTTATTTATCTTATGGAGAGACACCACTAGTGAACTGTGGACCCCGGTCCTATTTCCATCATATTGCTATCACCTGTTTACTTTACTCGCACTGTTTATTTTATTTGCATACTCTATTGTTTTCCACTCGATACGCTCATAACCTTTGTTTCAAGCAAACCGGTGAGATTGACAACCTCATCGCAAGTTGGGAACGAAGTACTTGGTTGTGTTGTGTGCAGGTTCCACGTTGCTTCTGGCCGAAGACGAGTCAACAAGAATCGTTAAACGGCGCCCTTGTTGGAGTGTTACTAAGCTAGTCTGCATCACCTTCAGTCGTTTGTCTCTCCTCTCTAAGAACGATAAACATTGGTTTCTTAACGGAGGGAAAACTACCTGCTATACTCATCACACCTTCCTCTTGGGGTTCCCAACGGGCTGGTCATTCACCACGCATCACACACAGAGGGCATCCATAAACAAAAGATCACGATATCAACTCAAATAAGAAGTGCAATGTTGAAAGCTTGCCCATGATTGCATGGCTGGGCTAGTCTCCAACTTACAACTTGCAAGCATAACAACTCAACATAAGAGACCACAATGTCAAATTTTTTAGAACAGGAAAAAGTAAAGTGTGCCTTCCGATTAATGAGAGCTTTACTGACCGAATTTCGCATAACACTGGTAAGAGTTTAATTTGAAGAGAAAATAAAAGCAAGTCAAATTTACTTGGAATAGCAAATTGCTAGTAGGTATGTATGGTGGACACTTTGGAAAACTTTGGCTTATGTATCATCGAGAACCGCCAACGGGGTACCTCCGTGCCCGATGACATGGAACAAGCCCACATCAAAATGACAGGACAAGCACACAATGGACACCTCGACATCTCTTTTATTTGCCATTTGTTTAGTTTTTTACTTTGAGATGCGTCGTCGAATGTCCACCATGGGTATGTTGCAAATTTCCACCATGAATTATGCATGGCTTAGATTGGCGGCCCAGGCATTTCCCTAACACATATACAAACTCCATGATCCCCACAAGATTCCCAATTCATTTCACACCGCGGGCATCCATAAACAAAAGATCACGATATCAACTCAAATAAGAAGTGCAATGTTGAAAGCTTGCCCCATGACAGCATGGTTGGGCTAGAATCCAACTTACAACTTGCAAGCATAACAACTCAACATAAGAGACCACAATGTCAAATTTTAAGAACAGGAAAAAGTAAAGTGTGCCTTCCGGTTCGTGAGAGCTTTACTGACCAATTTTCGCATAACACTGGTAAGAGTTTAATTTGAAGAGAAGATAAAAGCAAGTCAAATTTACTTGGAATAGCAAATTGCTAGTAGGTATGTATGGTGGACACTTTGGTAAACTTTGGCTTTTAGGAGTTGGATGCACGAGTAGAGCTCATACTCAGTACAAGGCGAGGGCTAGCAAAAGATTGGGAGCGACCAACTAAGAGAGCAATAATGGCCATAATCATGCAAAGCGACAAAGCGACATTAAAAGAAGCATAAGATGGCATCAAAAGTCAAAAACTAAATGATCATAGAGGCTATTGGCGACTTTGTAAGAGTCTAACATGTGTGAGCATGCGCCAAGTCAACCCAAATAAAGCATCAAGGAGAAAACCAAAATAATGCTTCCAAATAATTAAAATAACGCATGATTTTTTTCAAAGCCTCATTAAGCAATCTCAGTTATTTGAGACAAGTCATGCTACAGTAAAACCACTAAGCATACTATCAAAAATACACCAAGCATGACATGAAAAAGCCTAAGCCGCAGTCTACACAAGCTCCTTCTTGTACCACTTTTTTGCACAAAGCTTTTTCTCTTTTCCAACACCATTTGAAATTTTTTAAAACACCTCTTTTGATGAAAACCAATAAAGATCAGAGGCAAAAATACACCTTGATGAAAATATATGACAAGGTCTGAACGCAAATCAAGGCGAAAATGAAAACTAAAAGCAGTAGCGGAAAAAGAAGAACACTCGGTGAAATTGTAAGAATGAAAAACGGAGTGTTCTTGGCAAATGAAGAGCAAGGCAACTTCTCCAAAAGAATTTGTTGGGGTCCAACCATTTATTGCAGCAAAAACACTAAACTAACTAAGAAAACTAAAACAACTGATGCTCCAAGAAAAACACATAGTGCATAAAGCAATAAAAATATAGTGTTTTGAAAGGTGACCTGATTTTTGCCGATGAAGAAGGGGTGCCTCGGGGGCATCCCCAAGCTTTGACGCTTGTACTTCTTGGATATTTCTTGGGGTGCTGGGCATCCCCAAGCTTGACCTTTTGTCCATTCTTCAACTCATCTCATCATTCTCCAATCCCTACACTTGAAAACTTCCTTCATACAAAACTAAACACAATTCTATTAGCAACATTAGTGTAAGCATAACATATAATCAACCTCTTTTTGCTTCAGGTTTCAACCCAAAACCACCACATATAAAGTATACACTACTGTAGCAACTTCCCCAAAAGTTTCGTGATCAAAAGAACTAAAAAAAACGATAAAGCGGCAAAAACGAATAGTTGCAGAAATCTGTCAAAACAGAACAGCTGACAAAGGTCGAATTTTTGAGGGCTTTTCTGTTGCTCAAATCAAAAAGTGTTCAGATAACGAAAGTTTGGATATAACCTGGGGTATATGCACAAGAAATTTCAGGTCCAAAATATATACAGAGAAGTTATACGAATTTTTACGGTGCAGCACCAAAAACAGTTTTAGGACAGCAACATCCCCAAATCTTTACCTCACTCGAATTAGAGGCTTCTCTTGGCACAACAATAAAATAAAAAAGATAAGGAGAGGTCATTACAGTAGTAATGACTTCCAAGACTCAAATAAAAGAAAAAGTACTAGAAATAAAACATTGGGTTATCTCCCAAGAGTGCTTTTCTTTAACGCCTTTGAGCTAGGCGCAGAAAATTTGCGAATCAAGTAATAATGAAAGAGGCATCAGGATCCACTATAGGAACAAAGAAGTGAATACTATCCAATTGAGATTTTGAGTATCCCTTGTAGTCATGCCTTGGTAAACTATTTTCATCAAAAAGATTTTCAGGACAAATCCAACTAAAATTAGTTACCAAGGTATTATGAATTCCTACAAGTTTACAAGGTATAGGCATTCTAGAATCTTCATTGGATGTACCAACAATTTCAACAGGCGACCCAAGCTTATTAAACTTCTTAAAAACTTTCCTAGCCTCAATTGCAACATCTCTAAATTCTATGCGCAAAGTTTCCAAGATAAAAGCTTTCTTTTCGGAATCCTCAATTTCATGAAGCTTAAGGAACATGTATTGCATGAAAGGATTAAGGCTAGCAAACCTAGCTTCTAACATGTGAATTAAATAAGCAGAAGCAACTTCATAACTAGGAGCTAGCTCAACCAAAGATTTTTCCTCAACTTCCTTATGCATACTAATGTGATTAAAGAACTCCTCAATGTTACTTTTTCCAATAATTGAACCACTACCTACTGAGAGGTCCTCCAAAACGTACTTAGGGAACATCATGATGAACTAAAAGTAAAGAAATAACAACTACCAAGGATTCTAATTTTTTTGGATTTTTGATATAAAATGATGCAAGTAAAAATAAAGTAAAGCAAAACTTAATACAAAGTAAAGGATGTGTATGCGAAAAACTCCCCTTGCAGAGGTCTTCCACTTCTTCTCCTGCAACGACGCCAGAAAACTTGTTGATGGCGCGGTGATGATGGTGCCAGAAAACTTGTTGGCTTGTAGTAAATGACCGGCCAGTTGGAAAACAGTAGAAGTATGCGAGTAAAGTAAACAGTGCGAGTAAAGTAAACTGGTGATAGCAATATGATGGAAATAGGACCGGGGTCCACAGTTCACTAGTGGTGTCTCTCCATAAGATAAATAACACATGCTGGGTAAACAAATTACAGTTGGGCAATTGATAGAATAAAGATAAACGTGATATGTCAAGAAGATCACTATGCGATTTACTCTGGACATTACAACAAAATACATAGACCGCCATCCAACTGCATCTATGACTAATAATCCACTTGTGGCGAATCAATCCGAGAACTCCACAAGTATTAAGTTGCGAACAACAGGTAATTACATTAAGCAAAGTGTGTAATGTAAACAAAGCATATGCCCTTAAGCATATGAATGTTGTTTTCTCCCTAGTAGCAACAGCACATCTACAACCTTAGAGGTTTCTGTCACTCCCCCAGATTAAATGGAGGCATGAACCCACTATCGAGCATAAATACCCCCTCTTGGAGTCACTAGCAACTACTCGGCCAAGATAGCTACTAACAACGGAGAGCATGCAAGATCATAAACAACATAGAGATAACAAAAGATATATTTCAGTATAGCAACTCAATCATAACACCAATATTCATCGGATCCCAACAAACCAAACATGTAGAATTACATAACGGTGATCTCAATCATGTAGGGCAGCTCATGAGATCTAAACATGAAGCACATGGTGGAGGAGACAACCATCTAGCTACTGCTATGGACCCATAGTCCAAGGTAGACTACTCACTCATCGCTCCGGAGGCAAGCATGGCGATGAAGAAGACCTCTGGTGGCGATTCCCCTCTCCGGCAGGGTGCCGGGAAGAGCTTCTGGACCCTCTCGATCTTTGGGTCAATGGTGGCGGCGGATCGCGATGTGTTCTGGAAAATTGATCGGGTCCTTAGGTTTTTTCCGTCGGGGGGGGTCTTTATAGGCGAAGGGTCATCGTCAGAGGTGGCCCGAGGGGCTCTCACACATAGGGGGCGCGGCCAGGCCCCTGGCCGCGCCGCCCTGGTGTGTGGGGCCCTCGTGGCCCCCCTTCAACTTCTCTTCGGATCTATGGAAGCTTCCGGGAAAAATAAGACTTCACGAACTTGTTTCGTCCAATTCCGAGAATATTTCCTATATATCACTTCTGAAACACAAAAACAGCAGAAAACAGGGAACTTTATAGATACGTTGGAGACGTATCAAGCCATGAGGCATACCTTTTGGAATCTCTAGATTTTTGTTCTTCTTTAAGTCCTTAGCCTTCTCAATTATAGACTTTCCATCATGTACAATTCTGCTACTCATCCTTGTAGCCAAAATAGGGCCCCACTTGCCATTATCAGTTGCTTTTGTTTTTTCCTTTCTCCTCAATGATCTGTTCCACAGAAGTCATATCCAAAGCCTCTTCCTCTTCCTCATCATCATCTGCTTCACTATCAAACTGAGACAGCAATTGCACACCTATATTTTCTTTAGGTGCTCTGTGCCTGTCACCTCTACCCAACTTATATTGCATCATAGGGGTCCCCATTATCTTTCTCTTCACTCTGTTTTCCTCACTCATCTGGTTTGTACATATTGTAGAGAAATCTGCCGGTCCACTGACTTTCCTCTACCCAGACCCTCCAGATGTAGGAGCTGCCCTAGGTGTCTTTTCATTTTGCTCAGTTTCCATAGGTTTTTTTCCACCATCATTAGGCAAGTCATCATCTCTGCCCATATCATCTTCTAGATTATCATTCTCTTGGTTGTTGTCTGGATCATCACCATCCTCATTACCTCCCTCACCAACTGGATCCGGAATCACACCTAGTGTTAGCATGAAGTTTCTCCCCCAAACTCCATAAGCCTATTACCAGGAATCTTGGTTGCATCTCTCACAGCAACCTTAATCCTAAGCACCTTGTAGAAACTTTTGAATATCTCATGCCAGTCCACATCTATTGGTATTCCCAAAGCAGTAGCTACCCTCATCATCACCCTCCAGGATAGATATTTAGGAGGGATACCCTCCACTCTGACCCATACTTCTTCCATCTCAGAGTAGGCAGGAATATCTCCATTCCAGTTCATGGAAGATACAGACACACCTTTCTTCTTGAGGTTGATAGAAGGAAAACTCACTAGATCCTTAATTTTCTTGCCAGGAGGAAACCTGACTAAGAACCTCTTCTCATATGCCATGGCCAATTGGTCTTCCATATGTCACTAAAATTTTGCTTTAACTCCTCCATAGTTATTTCCCCATCCACAATTGCAATACCCACATTGTCCATATTCAGCCAAGCCACAGCAGCTGGTTTGTCTACTTCCACATGAAAGAAACCCAAACCTGAGGAAGCACTCCCATAGAACTGTGCCATTGGCATAGGCATGTACCATTCTGGACACTTATCCATGTGGTGCATTTGACTGCCACATATGAAGCACTTTTTTGGCCTAGGACACATCCCCACATAGTGACATGGCTCACCACAGTTGTAGCATATAACATCTTTGAACTTATGATCAAAAGTCAGTCCATTACCAGCAAAGAAAGGCTTCTTCACCTGTTGTTGCTCCTTCACCTTGTCTTGAACCACAGGTGTAGACCCACTGTGGCTATCATCCTGTGTTTGCACCTTTGCAGTTGACTGAATGCCTCCTGGCTTGCTCCCACCCTGTACATCAACAAACATAGGGAATTGCTGTGCAGGAAAGTTTTGAAACTGCATCTGATTTCCCTGCATCATCTGTGGCAGAAACTGCATTGGAAAGGGGGGTTGCCACCCAAACTGCTGGAAGTTAGGGTTTCCCCACATCTGTGGAAAACCACTGAACTCTCCTTGCCCCCCTGGCCAGCCTGCTGCTGAAGATTCTGACTCTGATTCTGGCTAGATTCACCACCAGCTTGGGAAGAGACAGATACCTGTGGAAGGTGAGGTTTCTGTGGAGGTTTGATGTCTACGCACGCTTCTATCCTTGTAGACAGTGTTGGGCCTCCAAGTGCAGAGGTTTGTAGAACAGCAGCAAGTTTTCCTTAAGTGGATCACCCAAGGTTTATCGAACTCAAGGAGGAAGAGGTCAAAGATATACCTCTCAAACAACCCTGCAATTATGATACAAAAAGTCTCTTGTGTCCCCAACACACCCAATACACATGTCAGATGTATAGGTGCACTAGTTCAGCGAAGAGATAGTGAAATACAAGTAGTAGTGATGATTATAAGTAGTAAATGTAAGCTGCAATAAATATCGCTGCAAGCAAACATGTAACAAAACTGAAAGGAAATGGTGTGCAATGCTTGGAAACAAGGCCTATGGATCATACTTTCACTAGTGGACACACTCCCAACAAATATAACATAATTGAACCAGTAGATACTAAATCAATATGCAACTCGAAACAATTCTCCAATGGATAACAAACACTAATCATGCGTAGGGCTACAAAGCACTCCTCAAAGTCCGTATTTCACCAAACTAGATTGTCCCACACTGTCACCATGAACAAACTAGATGGTTCCAACAAACACCAACAATTCATAGAGACATTAACCAAAAAGACACACATGATGCGCAGACTGTCACCGTCACACCATGATACAAGGTATCTCTGGAGTTTACAAATATAAGGCACGGGAGTAGCATAATATCTAAATAATAACATCTACCAATTCAACTAGATACAAAGCTCACGATCACATAAAGATCACATCATGGGAGAGAGAGGTGAACCACATAACTACCGGTAGAGCCCTCAGCCCCGGGGGAGAACTACTCCCTCCTCATCATAGGAGACAGCAAGGTTGGTGGAGATGGCGGTGAGGTCGATGGAGACGGCGGAGACGGTGATGGAGACCGATGGAGATGGATCCGGGGGCACTTCCCCGTCCCGGCAGGGTGCCGGAACATAGACTTCTGTCCCCCGAAATTTCTCTTCGACGACGGCGGCGCTGCGGAACTGTTCTGGGAAAAACACCGATTGTTTTAGGGTTTTCCGTCGGGAGGCTTCTTATAGGCGAAGAGGCATCGTCAGGAGTGGACTAGGGTGGCCTCACAATGGGTGGGCACGGCCAGGGGCTGGGCCGCGCCCCCCTGTTGTGTGGCCAGCCACTGGCCCCTCTCTAGCTCCTGTTTGGTCCTCGTCCTTCGTCCGGGAAAAATAGGAGTTCCAGAACTTGTTTCGTCCAATTCAGAGAATATTTCCTGTGTAGCTTTTTTGAAACACAAAAACAGCAGAAAACAGGGAACTGGCACTGTGGCATCTTGTCAATAGGTTAGTTCCGGAAATCGCATAAAAATGCCACGAAGTGTAACGAAACACAAGGCAAATGGTGCATAAACAAGCATGGAGCATCAAAAATTATAGATACATTTGAGACGTATCAGCATCCCCAAGCTTAACTCTTGCTCGTCCTCGAGTAGGTAAGTGATAACAAAAGAATATATTTTGAGGTGACATGCACCATCATGATCTTGATCATCGAAGTAAGCATTGAGTGCTGAGATCAAAGAACTTAAAACATGGGCATGAAAGACATAATCTAGACAATAAAAACTTAGCAACCATGTTATAACATGAAAAAGAACACAAACAAAAGATCATAAAAATGAAACAATGAAAGTCAAACGTGTGTTCAAATCATATGGAAAAACATAGTAAATGGTTTTCAGCTTGTCCTTCATGTGAGAGCAAAACATAAATGCATAGGACACCTTCAAGTTTAAGAGGGCGACTAGATACAAATAATTTAAGAACAAGTGAAACCAAAATCATGAATCAATCAATGAAAAACTTTGGGACAATGCACATTATACTCAGAATGACAACTATGCTCTCTTAGACGGTGCATAAAGGTAGAAGGTGGTGACTCAACATAAAAGTAAAAGAAAGGCCCTTCGCTGAGGGAAGCAGTGATTGCAAGTTTTATAAACCTTCAAAAATTATGGTACTTACTAGCTTTGAGCTCTCATTGCCCCCATCATAGGCATCTTGAATGGTTAAAGTTAATGCGAATACAATTATGAAGCATATGATTGACAAAACCTCGTGTCTCGTGAAGTACAAATACCCAAACCTCATGCTACTGAACTTAGAGTCCCAAGCAAGCTCTTGTCATTGCAAGTATACACGTATCATCGAGAACCGCCAACGGGGTACCTCCGTGCCCGATGACATGGAACAAGCCCACATCAAAATGACAGGACAAACAGACAATAAACACCTCGGCATCTCTTTTATTTACCATTGGTATAGCTTTTTATTTTAAGATGCATCGTCGAATGTTCACTATGGGCATGCTGTAAATTTCCACCATGAATTATGCATGGCTTAGATTAGCGGCCCAGGAGTTTCTCTAACACGTATACAAACTCTATGATCCCGCAAGATTCCCAAATTATTTCACATCGCGAGTATCCATAAATAAAAGATCACGATATCAACTCAAATAAGAAGTGCAATGTTGAAAGCTTGCCCCATGACGGCATGGCTGGGCTAATTTCCAACTTACAACTTGCAAGCATAACAACTCAACATAAGAGAGCCACACTGTCAAATTTTTAAGAATGAGAAAAGTAAAGTGTGCCATCAGGTTCGTGAGAGCTTTACTGACCAATTTTCACATAACAACAAAAAGAGTTTAATTTGAAGGATAGATCAAAGCAAGTCAAATGTACTTTGGAATAGCAAATTGCTAATAGGTATGTATGGTGGACACATTGGAATAACTTGGTTTTTGGGAGTTGGATGCACGAGTAGAGCTCATACTCAGTACAAAATAAGGGCTAGCAAAAGACTGTGAGCGACAAACTAAGAGAGCAATAACGGCCATAATCATGCAAAGCGACAAAGCAACATTAAAAGAAGCATAAGATGGCATCAAAAGTCAAAAACTAAATGATCATAGAGGCTTATGGCGACTTTGTATGAGTCAAACATGTGTGAGCATGCGCAGAGTCAAACCAAATAAAGCATCAAGGAGAAAACCAAATTAATGCTTCCAAATAATAAAAACAACGCATGATTTCTTCAAAGGCTCATTAAGCAATCTCAGTCATTTGAGACAAGTCATGCTACAGCAAAAATCACTAAGCATACTATCAAAATGACATCAAGCATGGCATGCAAAAGTCTAAGCCGCAGTCTAAACAATCTCCTTTTTGAACCACTTTTTTCGCATGAATCTTTTTCTCATTTCCAACACCATTCGAACCTTTTTGAATCAACTCTTTTGATGAAAGCCAACATGGACCAGAGGTCAAAATACACCTTGATACAAAGATAAAATAATATCTGAACAAAAATCAAGGCAAAAAACAAAAGCTAAATGCAGTAGCAGAAAAAGAGAACACTCGTTGAACGATAAGAGTGAAAACTAGAGTGTTCTTGGCAATGAAAAACGAAGCAAGTCTCTCTCCGAAAACATGATGTGATCCAAACATTTATTGCAGCAAACAAAATAAAAGAAAACTGAAAGCTAAAACAACTGACGCTCCAAGAAAAATGCATAGTGCATGAAGCAATAAAAATATAGTGTGTTGAAAGGTGACCTGATTTTTGCCGATGCAGAAGGGGTGCCTCAGGGGCATCCCCAGGCTTTGACGCTTATACCTCTTGGATATTTCTTGGAGTGCATGGGCATCCCCAAGCTTGAGCTTTTGTCCATTCTTCATCTGATCTCATAATTCTCCAATCCCTACACTTGAAAACTTCCTTCATACAAAACTTCACACAATTCTATTAGCAACGTTAGTGTAAGCATAACAATGAATCAACCCTTTTTGCTTCAGATTTCAACTCAAAAACCACCACGTATAAAGCATATACTACTGTAGCAACTTCCCCAAAAGTTCTGTGATCTAAAGAACTCAAAAAGAAAGCGATCAAGAGGCAAACATAAATAGTGGCAGAAATCTGTCAAAACAGAACAGCTGACAAAGATTGATTTTTTCGAGGGTTTTCTGTTGCTCAAATCAAAAAGTGTAAAACTAATGAAAGTTTGGATATAACGTGGGGCATATGCACAAGAAATCGCAGGTCAAAAAGATATTCTGAGAATTTTCACGATTTTTTACGGTGCAGCACCAAAATCTGTTTCAGGACAGCAACATCCCCAAATCTTACCTCACTCGAATTAGAGGCTTCTCTTGGCACAACAACGAAATAAAAACGATAAGGAGAGGTCATTACAGTAGTAATAACTTCCAAGACTCAAATAAAAGAAAAATAACTGAAAGTAAAACAATGGGTTATCTCCCGAGAGTGCTTTTCTTTAACGCCTTTGAGCTAGGCGCAGTGATTTGAAAAGATGCTCATGTAGGCGCCGAAGAAAAACTTTAGGCAAATGTGCCACAAAAGAACTTGAAGCAATAGAGAGCATTAAAAAGAAAATATGAAACACATTTAAATCTAAACCACTTCCTATGAAAAATAGTCTTGTAAAGAGACAAGTCATAAAAGCGTAAAGCAAAAAGAATAGGAAGGCAAAACAAGTTCAACTTCAAGAATTCCAACAAAAAGAGGGGAAACTCAATATTATTGAGATCCATCAAACCATGTTTCCCTCTCTCATAATAACTTTCAGTAGCATCATTAATAGAACTAACAATATAACTATCACATAAAGCATCCCTATCATGAGCCACATGCATAAAAGAATTAATACTCCCCACATGAACAATCGTAGTAGGAGCAGGTTCAACAGAATAATTATTCTCATCACCATAATCATCAAAAATAGAAGGCATATTGTAATCATAACTAATTTTCTCCTCAAAAGTAGGTGAACTGAAAATATTATACTCATCATCATAGCCATCATAAACTAGAGGTTTAGTATCATCATAAGCGAGAGAACAACTATTTCGCAAAGCATATTCATCAAACATACCATCATAAGAAGGAACATGGATAGTACTAATGGTACAACACTTATTAACCTTAGAATTAGTACGAAAAAGATTTTCAATATCAAAAGTAGAGTGCTTTTCCCAATAATGATCACTAACATAGGTAACAGGCATGGGAACATCATCAAGATTAGAATTATCATAATTTATAATAGGAGCAACATGCTTAGAGGAAGATACCGTTTCCACTCGTCTTTTACTCCTCCTCTTCTTCTTCTTACTCTTCTTACTCTCTCCTTTAGGAGGGAGAGGCTTGAAAGGCATCTTCTCCACATAATCTGGTTTACTGACAGAAACAACAGAAGAAACTTTGGAGGATTCCGCCTCTCTATTAATAAGATAGAAACATCTATCAGTCCTGTCATAGCTTGGCAAAACATCATGTTTTATAAGATCTTGTATGTAAGTATTTGCGAGGCAATCTTTAACACAATAGAGACGACAACCACGAAGGGTGCTATTAATATCACAAACACTCATATCTACCAAAGAAGTCTTTCTAGATATCTCCTCACACCCCACGAACAAAGTAAGCTCATCATGCTGATTGAGAGTAATCTTGTCATCACAATACAAACTTGCGGGACTAGAAAGGTGACTATTAGGGCCCGAGCATTGAAAATTAAAATGACCCGTGTCATCGCAAAGTTCATAAAGAAAAGGATAAAGCTCACAAACCTTTTCGCCAAGTTCATCTAGAGCCTTGTGCCACATTCGGGTTTCTTCATTCCCGTGGTGGATACAATAATCTTCCTTGTTGTGACTCTATTCACAAGGTCTATGTACTCCAAAAAAATTAACATGCTTATAAGAAATAGGACTTTCAGAGGTTAGAGCATGTTTATTGCAATCATCAACAACAATATCACTTTATATGCAAGTGTCTTTAAAAGGTTCATGATACACGTCCCCATTTCCCTTAGGAACATTAACATGAGAAGCAAAAGCTCTAAAGCAATTAACCATGGGATCAAGACCATATTTAGCACTAAGCTCTTGAAAATTAGCAGTTTTAGCGAAAGACTTAATGCAATCATACTCGTAATTTATACCTGATCCTTTACCTTTGTTGCTATCCCAATCTTCAATATTGTTTTGAATTGTTTCAAGCAGATTCCACTTGACGTCAACATCCTTGCTTGTGAAAGAGCCATCAAAGCATGCATCTAGATAGTCCTTGTAATATCCTGAAAGCCTTGCATAAAAATTATTAATAACAATATTATGGGGAAGCTCATGGATAGGACATTTGAGCATTAGTGACTTCAATCTTCCCCACGCTTGGGCAATGCTTTCTCCCTCATGCGGATGCAAATTATAAATATAATTCCTATCCTTATAAACCTCACTAGAAGGATAGAATTTAGAATAAAAGAGAGGTACAATTTCCTTCCAATCGACAGGTCGGCCATCCTTTAGTGTTTTATACCATTCCGCAGCTCTGCCCTTTAGTGATAAAGAAAATAGCTTAATCTTAACTTGGTTCATCAAAATACTTGCACACTTGAGCAACTCACATAATTCATGTATAAAGAGCAAATGATCACCAGGATGGATAGTTCCATCTCCTAAATAGCAGTTATTCATAGCACGATCAACAATTTTTATAGGTATTTTAAAAGGATGAGGAGCACAAGCATCATAAGAATTATCACATATGGGAGATAAAATATCATCAGAGCAAACTTTCTCCACTAAAGCTCGGGAACTAAAAATATTATGCTTAACAAAACCAGCTTCCCCAAGCTTAGACTTTTCTATAGCATTAGCAATAACGGTGTTCAAAGCATTCATACTAACAACACTATTAGCATGCAAATTAAGCTCCAAAGGTTTTTCGATTTTCCCTTCAAATCTAAACTCAGGAAAAAGACTAAAGAACTCTTTACTTTCCATTAAGCCTAACTAGTAAAAATAAAAACAAGAAACAAAAAGATATAATTGCAGAATCTAAAGGAAATAACTTTGAGCACTCACACAGGAGGATGCGAGTACCTTTTACCTTACCTCCCCGGCAACGGCGCTAGAAAAGAGCTTGATGTCTACGCACGCTTCTATCCTTGTAGACAGTGTTGGGCCTCCAAGTGCAGAGGTTTGTAGAACAGCAGCAAGTTTCCCTTAAGTGGATCACCCAAGGTTTATCGAACTCAGGGAGGAAGAGGTCAAAGATATCCCTCTCAAACAACCCTGCAATTATGATACAGAAAGTCTCTTGTGTCCCCAACACACCCAATACACTTGTCAGATGTATAGGTGCACTAGTTCGGCGAAGAGATAGTGAAATACAAGTAGTAGTGATAATTATAAGTAGTAAATATAAGCTGAAATAAATATCACTGCAAGCAAACATGTAACAAAACTGAAAGGAAACAGTGTGCAATGCTTGGAAACAAGGCCTAGGGATCATACTTTCACTAGTGGACACACTCCCAACAAATATAACATAATTGAACCAGTAGATACTAGCATCAATATGCACCTCGAAACAATTCTCCAATGGATAACAAACACTAATCATGCGTAGGGCTACGAAGCACTCCTCAAAGTCCGTATTTCCTCAAACTAGATTGTCCCACACTGTCACTGTGAACGCACTAGATAGTTCCAACAAACACCAACAATTCATAGAGACATTAACCAAAAAGACACACATGATGCGCACACTGTTACCGTCACACCATGATACAAGGTATCTCCAGAGTTTACAAATATAAGGCACGGGAGTAGCATAATATCTGAATAATAACATCTACCAATTCAACTAGATACAAAGCTCACGATCACATAAAGATCACATCATGGGAGAGAGAGGTGAACCACATAGCTACCGGTAGAGCTTTCAGCCTCGGGGGAGAACTACTCCCTCCTCATCATAGGAGACAACAAGGTTGTTGGAGATGGCGGTGAAGTCGATGGAGATGGCAGAGACGGCGATGGAGACCGATGGAGATGGGTCCGGGGGCACTTCCCCGTCCCAGCAGGGTGCCGGAATAGAGACTTCTGTCCCCCGAAATTTGTCTTCGACGGCGGCGGCGCTGCGGAACTTTTCTGGGAAAAACGCTGATTGTTTTAGGGTTTTCCGTCGGGAGGCTTCTTATAGGCGAATGGGCGTCGTCAGGAGTGGACCAGGGTGGCCTCACAATGGGTGGGCGCGGCCAGGAGCTGGGCCGCGCCCCCCCTGTTGTGTGGCCAGCCTCTGCCCCTCTCCGGCTCCCGTTTGGTCCTCGTCCTTCGTCCGGGAAAAATAGGAGTTCCAGAACTTGTTTCGTCCAATTCCGAGAATATTTCCTGTGTAGCTTTTATGAAACACAAAAACAGCAGAAAACAAGGAACTTACACTGTGGCATCTTGTCAATAGGTTAGTTCTGGAAATCGCATAAAGACGCCACGAAGTGTAATGAAACACAAGGCAAATGGTGCATAAACAAGCATGGAGCATCAAAAATTATAGATACGTTTGAGACGTATCAAGGTTTAGCACCCCCATCTGCTTGACCACCTCTTCCACCAGGCTTCTTGTATCCACGCCGACCTCCAGGCGCCATCTGCAGAATCTGGCGACAAATCTCTTTGCCACCTTCCCTCCAACTCCACCAGTCTCTCGAGAACCTAAAGGATTTGGGGAAAGGCAATCTCTCACTCTCTCTGATGGGGAAACAATCGGCGGCTCGAAATCACCGGGCGATGAACAAGTCCCGACGGATCCAGACCAGGACCCGAGAGTTATAGAGAGACTAGACACCTGCCCCCTCCGGAGTCTTCGAGGCCTTATCTACTGCCGCAGACCCGCTTACTTTTTTTGAAGGCGTACTCCCAAACCCCGCCACCAACGGTTGCTTCTTCTCCACCAAAGTGCTAACTGAATTTTTCCAACACTGCAACTCTGAATTCCTCGACAGCCCCAGCTCTGCAGCGAGTTCATCAGCAAAATCAACTGGTCCCAATCCAAATAGAGCCTCATCCTCACCTTCCGAGCTACTGTCACTCTCCCCCACCGCCAACTGACGAAGATCTGGTGTGCAGGCAACCCGATGACGCCTCAGAACAGTGGGTGGAGTATGGAATGCCAGCGGCAGCACATGTTCTCCGATCTGCACTTCCCTCAATGCCGACTGTAGCCTGGGAGATGCAAACCCGCAACTCCTGGAATCGGCGTTACCGGCAAGCCAATCATCGTAACCGGGTGCGATCTCGCCGCCAGCAACAAGCTCGACAATCTCTCCAGAGAAACATACCTGACGAACACCACCGCCGAATCCCCGTCCCGCTTGAACTCCAGAACCTCCGACCTTGGCAGTTGTTGTCTGCTTGCCAGCGCTCTCGCCCTGAACTCTGCCATCTTCTCCGCTTCGATCTTCGTAAGGTACAGGAATCTGAAATCCCCGTCCCTCGCAATCACTAGTTCCATCCCTCTTCTCCTGCAATCCGCCCCCATCCTGAGCAGATCTTCTCCGCAGCGGGGCAGCTCCATCTCGCGCGCAGACTTGACCTCCGCGCCCGCCAAATCCATCAACGCTGCGGCCCCCTGTTCCAGTTCTCTTCCTCCCAGAGTGGGAGGAACGAGGAACCAGTGCTTCATCTTCCGCCTCCAGCGCAAACGGTCGGCAGGGGCTCCAAATCGCGTCCAACAATGGCGAGGCGGCTTCCCTATTGCGATGTGTTCTAGGGTTGGAGTGGGGAGTGGATTGGGAGGGGATTATTCGACGGGAGAATAGATTCTGCCCCCGGGTCCCGCTCTCGGTCGCTCAAATAGTGCTACGGATCGGTGGAGATGGGTGAGCGGTCGGTGGAACACTGGCGGCGAACTCGCCGGAGACAGGGGCGAGGGCGCCCGCGTTGCCAGAGCTCATACCGCGAGGTGATCCTTTGCAACTTGCTAGCTAGCTTTTTGTGGTTGATTTTCTAGGTTTGTATATAGCGGAGAACAAAAAATAAGGTTCCGACTGAAGTTTGGCATGACATTTTTCTCGCAGAAAGATTTAGATTTGAGAGTACGACCTTCGGATGCAAAATTGATTAATTGTACCGCGCGGAACGGGACACCATGTCACCACTGTTTTAGCACTGTTCGTGTCTCTGGTACCACCAGGCACCAGCACGGCGAGCACACACTCTCTCCTTCCGGGGAGAAACAATTTGTTTTTGCCTCGATTAATAATGCCCCTGGAATGGTACAAGTGAATGGTACAAGATTGACTCGGCGGCAAAAAAAAAGCTTTCACGCCCGAGAAGACCACCAAAATTCGAGCAGTCCTGTTCTTTCTTCCCAGTTCGATGGGAAACGAATTGGAAATTTTTACAAATTGTGCGGCGTGATGCCCACTGCGACTGGTCTGCGGTGACAGGAGTACGACGGAAGCGGAAGCGGAAGAAAAGGTGGTGGTGACGGTATTTTGCATGGACAGAGCCCAAGGAAACTGATTTTTTTTTTTTTGGGCATGGCTAGGCCATCTCCAACGGTTCGACACATTTTGCTCAAATCGTGGCCGATTTAGATCGTTTACGTTGGGCTGTGGATACGAAAAAGGACTCGCCCTTCCTCCTTTGGCGTTTGCGTCGGCACTGCGTCCAGCGGTCCGACGCATTTTTTAATTTTATTTTATTGCTAGGAAACATTACATAGACTCAAAATAAAAACATGAAAATTAAAACATAAATTTAAAAAGCCCTAGAAAACTAGGGCTTGGTGCGCCGTCGCGCCTACTCGTCGTCGTCCCCAGTGAGGTCGACCATCAGCGGTGGGTCCCGGGGAACGACCAGGGCACCATCGGCATCCCAGGGGCTGGCGGCACCGGTGCCGGAGCATGTGGCCGCTGCTGGGGAGGTGTCTCCGGAGGAGTCTGGGGCTCGGCATAGCCTCAGGGCCCCAGTTCACCTGAATGGAGGCGCGCGAGGCGGTGACTCCCATACGGCGTAGCCCCAAGGCTAGGGCTCGGCAGCTAGCGGCGGCGGTGGTGGTGTTGGTGGGGCGGCGTGGCTACTGGACGCGCCGGCACCGCTGCTAGATGCGTCGTCGTGACTTGTGGATGCCGAGGCGGCCAGCTGCGCCTCGAGGCCCTCCCAGTTCCTGAGCTCGGCGAGCTCGCTTTCCTCGAGGGCCTCCTCCTCCGACAGGTCCGAAGGCTGGTACTGCTCTACTGGCAGCACCGGTGCCTCCACGACCTGCTCATCCTCCTCCTCGTCTGCCTCCGGCGGCGGCCGCACCTAGTGCGGCACCTGCTGCGACGGGTACGGATCCGCGTGGTAGTCGTACTTGGCATCGCCGAGTAGACCCGATCGGCGCCTCGGGCATGGCTTGTAGGCGGGGCGATCCCACCACTTCGAGTCCATGTCAAAGGCGGGATCATCTCGCAGATCTGACGGAAGAATGGCCCGTCGGTGAAATATCTCATTGCGCCGCGCCGCGCCCGCCCATGGAGAGGCAACGGAGGGACCGACACCCTCCTCGAGTTGAGGTTCCAGCCACCGGGAAGGTGGACGTCGCGCAGGCCGACCGACGAGTTCTGGTAGTACAGGGCCTGCACGATCTCAACCGACATATACTGTCGGTTCCTCTCTTTCTTTGGCGACGGCGCCTTGGCCTTGGACGACAAGGCACTGGCGTCGGTCTTCCGGAATGTCCAGCGCATAGTCATGGTGGCCGTGGGAGAGGAGAGTAGATGGTTCTGCTATGGGCGCGGCCACAGGGGAGCGCCTGTTATAAAGGGAAGAGGACGCGGTCTCCGAAGGCCATTGATGGCGGCGCAGAGTTGGAAGCGGTGGTGGCCAGTGATGCAGCGCCATTGATGGCGGCGCAGACTAGGAAGCGACGATGCAGCCTTTTCTCTGACGCAAGGACGCTGAATCGACACAGGGACAAAGCGGCCGCGGTCGCTGGTAGGTGGGCCTCCGGGCGAAAGGGGGAGGGCACACGTGGACTGCGCGGTCAGTCCGCGGCAACGCAGACTGCGCCCAAATTTGGGCCGCGTTTGCGTCCCCGCGGACAGGCCGGCGAAAATGCGTTGGGCTGGTGGGAGCACTTTTTCCCCAGCCGGTCAAAATATGACCGATTCGGACGTCCGCGGTCCATTTGCGTCGGGCCGTTGGAGATGCCCTTAGGGCACTAGATGATCATGATGACATGTTGGAGGCTTGTACAAAGGAAACTGGTTTTTTGAGGAGGTGCGGCAGTTCGCCGGAAAATTTGGAAAACGAGAAGGAATGCTTGCCTTAGTCAAAATTCCAGATGATTCCAGAAGTGTAATCTACCAACTGTGCAATATGATTAACTACTGGGTGACTTTGCAAAAAAGTCGAGATAGAGAAAATCTTGAAAAGGACGAATAAGCTGAAGATGGTGATAAGAGAGGCATATGCAAAATCTCATGGATGGGCGCCTACAAATAGCAAGAATTACTTGAGCGTAACTTGTGTGTGTGTTCTGTTTTATGTTGAGTGTGTTCCTAGATTGTTGATGTTGTGATGTATTGATCCATCCTGATGACGCGGGATCAGTTCGTGGGCTGATCCATGATACCCATGCTGTCCTCCAAGTTTTCTTTTTCTGTTTTTATTTTTGTTTGATATCTTTACAAATCGTGGTGGTTTTTTTAATAGAAATTAACAGGAGCCCACTTTGTCACTTATTTTTTCTAAAGGAGAGGCGAATTGCGCAAAGGCTTGTAACTCTGTGAATTGAGCTAGTTCTAATTTTGATTTGCGAGATACTTGTTTCATGGCTTTAATTTGAGCTGCGGATCCTACCCTCCAAACAGAAATACCCACATTGTAAGTTGCATTGTACACCGTGCATTGAGGTATCCCCTTCCGCGGCTACAAAATAATTCTAAACAGTTATGTCAAGTATTGCTTTCATGCTGGAATCCAAAATGATCTGATTCGCTTTGGCCTCGGCAGCTCCTCCTTTGTACTGTTGTGACCTGTGATGCATCAGTGAGATACGATAAATTTCCAGTTTTTTATTATTCGGAACACCTAGTTCTCCTTCGTGTAAATAGTCCCATGTTTCTTCTGTCAGGAAATAATCATTGGCATTGCCAGAAAAGCCGAGCGGGGACAGATTTTCTGTGGGATCTGATCCGGTTTAACAATCCGTCTGGAGTGATTATGGATCTTGGTGGTTGGTTCGATCTGGTCTGCGTAAGGAACATTTGGAGACGATGAGCTAAGACAATTCCGCGTTTTTTCATTCGATTCAAGTTTGTTTGCAAGCAACTAACACAGGCTGGGCCCTCAAAGTGCCCCGCAAAAAAAAAACACAGGCTGTTTTACCTTGATAGCATATTATTGCCAGTTGTACTTTGGCGTCGTGACTCACCAGGCCAATGGTCTAGCGTCAGAGTTTTTAGGAGGTGTGCCTGAACCCTCTCGCCAGTAAGCAAAACGCCGGGGATGGGAGTTTACGAGCTGTGCTCGCGACGCATGGTGCCAACGCGCCGCGCGTTATCAACATACAGCCCAGGGCGGGCGGCGATGGAGCCATGAAGGATTTTCCGGGGAGGAGGAGAGAGAGCGCATGTCTCGGGGTCGGGGATACACTACTTTGTCCAATCCAGAGGCGAACTTGATTGTTCTGGCCCTTTGACCACCGATTTTACATGGAACGAACCGACGTGGCCACTGCTTTAGCTATGCCATCTAGATTGGATCCAACGATTCTATAGAAAAGAGACACTGTAGATACGTAAACTTTGCATCTACAGTACCAAACTAATTACGTGTCATTGCTAATCGATCGCTAAAGCTTGTAGCTTTTATATATGTAATCGATTCCTTTCACATCTCCAGCCCTCTGTTGTGCACCGAGCATGAACAGCGCCGAACCTTGGAGAAGGAGACCGCAGGATGTGGAGAACCGAGCAATCATAATCCTGAGATTGTATTATTGGGAGGGGCAGGACAGGAGCTGGGCAGCTGGCTAGCTTGCAGCTTCATCGGCCCCTATGCCGCATACTCCCATCCGCTGCTTTCATGGCTGCATGGCCAGTATTAAATCAGGTCTGACTCGTGGTGCCCCCTATCCATCCGCACCGTAGTGGGCCTCTCCTTCTTCCTCCCGTCGTCGGGACCCGGTGTTTTGTCATCACGCGTAGTCATAGCAGGCCCAGGCCCAGCCGCGTCTGCTCGAGTGTGGTCCTCTTCTCCGTCGTCGGTTGCCGAGCTACACGGCGGTGGGACGGCCGTACTACGGAACGGGACGGGGGGACTCTTTCCCTTTTTGCCTTTGCCTGCTTGTAGCTGTTGTAGGCTAGCGCATTCCTCCTCCGGAGTCCGGACTTGGGTGGGGCGGTGCTAGCCCACTGGCTCGGTGCCTCGGTCGTCCTCCTCCGGGAATTGGAGCTTATTTTGTTTGGTAGCCCCGCGCACCTTGCTGCCTAAACCGGGCTTGAGGTTAGCGGCTCGAGCCGGATAAGATAGCCTATTTCCAAGCTGGAGTGTAGAATTAGCACAGCTCACATCGGACTTTTCGCATTCGAGCTTAATGCTACCGTGAATAGGAATAGACAAGTTGTATTCCATAGGGGACAAAGGCCACATATATAGTACATGTACAGCAGGAGCTGAATGGTGGACTTTGGATGCGCTCGCTTTTCCGCATCGCGACTGCTGAGCAACTCCATCAGTTCACCTTGTTGTGGTCGATACTACAAGGTGTGGTGCTACAGGATTGCCCGGATGCGATTTCATGGAGGTGGACAACCTCTGGAGTATACACGACGGCCTCCGCTTACCATTGCCAGTTTGTTGGGGCGGTTGCACCTTTTAGATCAGCTAAGGTGTGGAAGGCACACACGGAGCAGAAATGCAAATCCTTTGCATGGGTGGTGCTCCATGAGAAGATCCTTACCGCTGATAACCTAGCCATAAGAGGATGGCCACATGATCCTATTTGCAAGCTTTGTAGGATTCATCCGGAAACTGTGCAACATCTCTTGCTTGATTGTAGCTTCTCGACAGCGGTGCGAGAGAGGATTTTTGCTTGGAATGGTTCCATTGGCGCAGCCCCACCTCCCTTGGGACGGACCATTGATTCTTGGTGGGACGGTACTCTTGCGGGTATTGTCAAAGAGAAAAGAAGAGAGGCAAGTGGCGCATTCATCTACACCATGTGGGGAATTTGGAAGGAGCAAAATAGGCGGGTGTTCCGTAATGTGGCGCTTCACCCAGAGGCGGTCGCTCATTTGGTTTGGGAAGAGATTGAGCAACGGGCTCATGCTCACACCCAGGATCCGGGAGACGCAGTGTAGCGTGAGTAGTGTGGCCTATTCTTTGGCCAAGATGGGCATGTAATTATTTGGCTAAAAACCTTGTACAAAAACTTCTATTCTATCTAATCGGACGGCAGAAGCGACTGCCTTAAAACTCAAAAAAAGTACATGTACAGGTGTGCAAATATGCAGGAAAACCCCCTAACAAGTGGGGAAATACAATATACAAATATATACATCTAACACACACCCCTCCCCCAAACTCATGGTGGATCCACAACACTGAGTTTGAAGAGTAAGAAAGCATGCTGCGCTCTAGTCTGTGCCTTTGTAAAGAAGTCCGCCAACTGTAACTCTGAAGGCACATACTGAAGCACAATAACCTGAGCCTGCACCTGAGCACGTGTATAAAAAACATCAACACCAATATGCTTGGTAAGCTCATACTTTACCGGATCACGTGCAATACTGATAGTACTGTCAGACAAAACTGGAGTGGGTGTCGTAACAGAGACCCCAAAATCCGCAAGCAACCACCGTAACCAGGTCACCTCAGCAGTCAACAAGGCCATAGCTCGCAACTCAGCCTCAACACTCGAACGGGAAACCGCTGTCTATTTCTTCGTCTTCCAAGCAATGAGCGAACCACCAAGAAACACACAGTAAGCAGAAAGTGAACGACGATCCATAGGATCACTCGCCCACGTAGCATCCGAGTAGCAATGAAGCTGAAGGGAGCTGGAACGAGGAAAGAAAAGGCAACGAGTGATCGTGCCACGAAGATAGCGAAGAACACGAAGGAGATGACTATAGTGAATGGTGGTAGGAGCGGAAACAAACTGACTCAGAATATGAACAGGATAAGATATGTCAGGACGAGTGACAACAAGATAAACAAGACTTCCAACAAGATGGCGATAACGCGTCGGGTCAGGAAGAGGATCACCATCAGTAGGACGAAGCTTAACATTAAGATCCATAGGAGTCTCAACAGTGCGCTCATCCCCAAGAGCAGCACGAGAAAGAAGATCCTGAATATACTTTTCCTGGGAGATAGAAAAGCCATCAGAAGTGGAGGAAACCTCAATCCCAAGAAAGTAGCGGAGAGGACCGAGATCGGTCATAAGAAACTGATCATGAAGACGAGCCTTAACAAAGGCAATATACTCAGGATCATCACCAGTAATGATCATATCATCAACATAGAGAAGGAGAAGAGTACGTCCACGAGGAGAAGTGTGAACAAACAGCGCTGGATCATGAGCGCTGAGAGAGAAACCAGCAGCAGTCACCACAGAGGCAAAGCGCTCAAACCATGCATGAGTGGCCTATTTCAGGCCATAAAGAGAACGCCGAAGACGACAAACCATCCCATCGGGAACAGAATACCCAGGAGGAGGCTGCATGTAAACCTCCTCACTCAACTCTCCATTGAGGAAGGCGTTCTGAACATCAAGCTGAGACACAGACCAGTGTCGAACAGAAGCGACAGCAAGAAGAGTGCGCACAGTGGTCATATGAGCCACAGGGGCAAAAGTCTCATCATAGTCACGGCCGTGCTCCTACCGAAAGCCACGAGTCACAAGACGTGCTTTGTAGCGCTCAAGAGATCCATCAGAGCGGGTCTTAATTTTATCGACCCACTTACACGTGATAGGACGAACACCGGGAGGGGGAGACACAAGATCCCAGGTGTCAGTGCGCTCAAGCACAGCAATCTCCTCAGCCATGGCAATCTGCCATTTAGGATGACGCTCAGCATCCCGATATGAAGTTGGCTCGGAGGCAACAGAAAGATCGTACTAACTAGGAGAGTAACGGTCTGGGGCACGACGCTGACGAACAGGACGAGTAGAGGGAAACTCATCAGCGGAAGACGACTCATCGGAAGAAGAGGAAGAAGGAATAGCAGAGGAAGGCTCCGAAACCGGAGTATGAGGAGAACTAGGGAAACTAGGCGGAGTAGAGGACGACGGTATCAAAGAAGAGATATCAGCGAGAGTGGCACCTGAAGAAGAAGCAATAGGAGCAGAAGGAGGTGTGTCAGGAAAAAGAAGAAAAGATATATCTTCCACCGGGTAGGTACCTGCGATAGGACGAGGATAGAAAGGACGCGTCTCATCAAAAGTGACATCACGAGAGATGCGCATCCGACGACCAACGGGGTCCCAACAGCGATAGCCCTTATGCTCATCACTGTATCCAAGAAAAATACACTCAACAGACTGAGCGATCAGTTTGGTGCGTTCGCGAGGGGAAAGGAGAACATAGCAAATACAACCAAACAAGCGAAGCATCGAGTAGTCTGGAGAATGACCAGATAGACGCTCGAGAGGTATACCACCCTGCAGAGCGGCAGAGGGCTGAATGTTAATGAGGTAAGCCGACGTAGCGACGGCCTCAGCCCAGAAATGGGGCGGTAGGGAAGAGGCAATCATCATGGCATGGGTGGTCTCAAGAAAATGGCGATGCTTACGCTCAGCAACGCCATTCTGGGCATGCGCACCGGGATAGGAGAACTGAGCGAGAGTGCCCTGCTCAGCAAGAACACCACGCAACAACTGGGAGATATACTCACCAGCAGAGTCAGCACGAAACACACGAATGGGTGTAGAATACTGAGTGCGGACCATGGCCGCAAAACGCTGATATATGGAGAGCACCTCGCTGCGAGAGCGCATAAAATACAACCAAGTGTACCGGGAAAAATCATCTATGAATAAAATATAGTATCGATGGCCCCCTGTCGAAACGAAAGGAGCCGGACCCCAAACATCTGAATGAACCAAATCAAAAGGTCGCTGAGATACAAACGCACTAGTAGGATAGGGTAGCTGAATCTGTTTGCCTAACCTATAGCCCTGACAATTTAAGGACACATCTCCTGAGACAGACCCCAGAAGACCACGATGAACTAATGACGACAGGCGAGAGCCACAAAGGTGACCAAAACGATGATGCCACTGCTGAAAAGAGCTGGTGGCGGAGGCGACAACCGCAGAAGAACTGGCAGGTGAAGTGGCAGCGGAAGGAACACGAAGCCAGTCTAACTCCCAAAGCCCTGGAGCATCACGGCTGCGAGGGCCAGCTCCAACCAAGGCATGTGTGCGACGATCCTGAACATCACAAGAATCAGCGTCAAGAATGACGCGACAACCAGAGTCAGTGAGCTGATTAGCAGAGAACAGGTTCATCGTAAGAAGAGGAACATGAGAAATATCAGGAACAGAAAAAGAAGAAGTAGAAAGAGTGCCCCGACTAGAGACAGGAAGAGAGGTACCATCAGCCGTGAGAACACGGACAGGAGAAATGAGAGAGCGAATAGCGGACAAAAGAGAAGAATCAGAGGTCATATGGAAGGAAGCTCCAGAATCTAGATACCACGGGGACATACCTCACTGTGTAGGAGGTGGTGGTCGCGTAGTACCAGGAGAACCAGTCACAGAACCAGCAGTGCTTGTCGAAGGAGAAACTGGAGTGGCGAGCAGACCACGAAGACGACTGATAATATCCTGATCACTGAGGGCAACTGCAGAGGAGCCTGATGAACCAGAAGCCGCGCGAGCCTGGTGTTGGCGACGCAGACTGGGATCCCTCCTATAACAGTTGGACACAGTGTGTCCATCCCTGTCGCAGTAGGTGCAGTGGCGAGGAGGGCGACGATCCTGACCACGAGGCTGCTGGTGCTGACTCTGATGCTGTTCCTGATGAGTGGGTAAAATAGGCGGAGCAGGCGACCGCAACTGAGGCAAGGGAGCAGGCGACTGTGAAGCATCACGAACAGCAAGCACAGAAGGAACCTCAAGAAGACCAACACCACGGAGGCGAGTCTCCTCAGCGCGAAGCTCAGACAACACCTCAGAAAGTGGAACACGACCACGAGCAAGCAGCTGCGCATGGCGGGGCTCGAACTCCTTGCAGAGTCGAGATAAGAACTCATAGACGCGCTGAAACTCCAAGTCCGAGCGCACCGTCCGGCAACACGGACAGGTGCCACAAACTGCAGTGCGAAGAGAGTCAAGCTGACGCCAGATAGCAGCACTCTGAGTGTAGAACTCATCAATAGTAGAATCACCCTGCTGAAGAGCATGCTCCTGACGAACCACAGACAGATAAAGAGCATCCCCAGATGGCTGGTAGCGCTGACGAAGATGAGCCCACATGTCAGCAACAGTAGGAAGACCCATAAACTCAGAGGGAAACTGTGGTAGAACACTGGAAGTGAGAACAGCAGCAGCACGAGCATCCTCATCCATCCACTGAGTGTAGGCGGCCAGATCCAGCCGATAAGTCTCGAGATCATCAGAGTACTGTTTGAGTTTGAGCTCATAGGCAGCAACAACACTATCATCGGCACTCTTAGCAGCATCCTTGGCCTCCTGAGAAGCACCATCGCCAAGAACAACCGGCGTCGGCGGAATAGGAGCCACAGGAGCAGTGGGGTACGGCGGACAGGAGACCTCGCCGGAGAGCACACCCCATAAACGGAGACCGCGCATGTGAACGCGCATAAAGGCGGCGAAATCTGGGTAATTTGCGCCATCAAAAATCACCGGGCAACGAGGAATCGCAACATAGCCCGATGAGGAAGACATACTTCTCTCTCTCTTTTTTTTTACTCACGCGGGTCAACTCAACTCACAGAGGAACAGCAGATTGGTTTGATCCGGGCAAACAGCAGCGGGATCGAGAACTTCCCAGCGAGGACTTCCAGCGGCAGATTGATTCGATCCGGGCGAGGACTTCCAGGCGGGATTTCCAGCGGCCGGGCGAGCGAATCGAGCGATCCAGCGGCCGCGCGAGATATCCACGGGCAGCAGGCCGGCCGAGCGGATCGAGGAGCGAGTCGGCCGAGCGGATCGAGGATCGAGGGCCGATCCGGACGGGACGGGATGATCCCGAGGAGCAGAGGGCGGGTCGGCAGAATCCCGAGCAGCCCCCGAGCAGCCGATCCGGGCGGGATCGAACTCCTTGCGTACCGCAGCCACGCACGGACGAGGCCAGAAGGTCTGGCAGGCAGAGCGGGAGACACGCGCGGGCGCGGAAAGCAACGGGACGAGGCCGGCCGGACAGCGACGGGACGAGGCCACGCGCGGAAAGCGACAGGACAGAGATAGGAAGCCGGGACAGAAAGGCCGACGGCAGCGGGGAAAAAGAAGACCACCGGTGGCGGGGAAAGACCGACGGCGGTTAAGAGGACGGTGGGTGCGGTGGGCAAAGAAACCCTACCCGCTCTGATACCATGTTAGAAATAGACAAGTTGTATTCCATAGGGGCCAAAGGCCACATATATAGTACATGTACATGTGTGTAAATATGCAGAAAAACCCCCTAACAAGTGGGGAAATATAATATACAAATATATACATCTAACAGTACGTACGTTCTTATGTAGCTTAGCTACGTCGAGCTTTTCTAGAAGAACCCTTCCTACAGCCTCGGGCGTACTGGAGCCTCGCGGGCACTACTTCGGTGCTGCATATTTGCATCACCAAAGGCATAGTTTTAGGGCATGTCTTGAATTAGAACCACAGTTTATTGTTTAGATTATCTGTTGGATCATTTTTTAGCCTGTTGATGGCCTATACGACAGTTTTTTTTAGGGCATGTTAGAAATGCTCTAATAATCGCGAGCTCATCCGCTGTTCCGTACCGTCCACCGCGTGATTAAATGGGGGGAAAAGGTCATATTCCAAACCAGATCGCCGTACGCCCGCTGCAATATGAAATCAGGGAGCTACCGATTTGTCGCGACGCCCACCGCGACACGACGCACGCGGCCTAATAAACGTCCCCATCGCCGCCAGCTAGCTAATCTCTCGAGCAGTCGGCGGTAGCTACACGCCAAAGCATCGCAATTAGCAACGACTAATCAACCGCTAATTAAATACTGCTCCGCGGCGGCAATGTGAACGCCCTTTTTTTGCCGATAGGCGACGGAGGCTTTGTTGTGGCGCTCGTGCCGCCGCGTTGCGTGGCGAGGAATAAAATGGCGCTTTCGCTCGCTGGCCGGCGAGTTTAAGAAAGGCTCGTGCTTAGATCCGCCCGTCGTGTTAGTAGTGATGACGACACAGTGGGCGAGCGGAGCACGTCAAGACGGACGTCCCGTTTTGCTCTGTCCCAAGCCTTGTAGTGGTTTTTTTTTTTTTGAACGGGAGAGGGGTCTCGAAGGACCCCGAGGCTGCTTTTTATATTAAAAGCGGTGGGTACATCTTACAGACAGGTCCTTGTCTAAGCAGAAAACAAAAGATAAAGCCTGCAAATTTACACAAAGGACCTCAGAAAGAAACAGGAAATGCGATCGGGTCCTCTGTCTTCTCCACCGACGGGGAACCCTGCACATCAGCCGCCTTGACGCCATCGGGGACGAACCACTTGATGGCAGGAAGACGGGATCTCCGACGCAAGGCTCAGAGAGGGCCTCCACATAGGAGGTTGAGCAGGAACGCCATCTCGGCGCCTGACCGGGCCGCCCTTGCGGCAACTGAGCGCGGCGGCGTAATTGTCCACCGCGGAGAGAGCTTGACGAAGCAGCAGCTTGGATACACCACCTTGACCTAGACAAGGAGCACGAGCAGCACAGACTCCTCCCCACGCCTCCATGCCTGGACGGAGAAGAAATGACTAACTCGCAAACTTGCAGGTCTTGGCGGCGGCGCTTGATGGGGGGGCTCACCGACAAGGTAAACTCCACCTGCTTTCTCCACGAAAGTAGAAGGAAGAACCTCGACGGCGACCGCCAACTGCAGCGCCCGAGCACCATAGCGGGAGAACCACCCTTGCCACCTTCAGATCTGACCAGAGCCGAGCTCCTCCCCTTCACCCCCTCGCCTCCACGGCCGGCCAGGGGAAGGATGAAAGTGCAAACTTTGTTTCCCTCAGATTTTGTGTGTTAGATAACAACATTAGTGATACTAATTGTGTGCTAAGATTTGCAGGATTATCTTTTGCAGAAATGCCAGGCCGGATTATCCGGCCAGGGATGGCCGGATAATCCGCCCCCTCTGGGGTGGCCGAAAAACGGCTAAGGACTTATCGCGGCGTCACCCAGATAGGGGGGCCGGATATTCCGGCCAGGGGCCGGATAATCCGGCCAGCCGGATAATCCGCCCTCCCCCGGGGGTTGCTGAAATTCTGCTAAGGACCTGGCGCGGCGTCACCCAGATAGGGGGGCGGATAATCCGGCCAGGGGCCGGATAATCCGGCCAGCCGGATAATCCGGCCCAACTTTGGCCGGATAATCCGCCCCTCCAACTCAGCAACGGCTACATTTTGGGAGGGGCTATAAATACCCCTCCCCTTCTTCTACCTCAAGCTGCTCGAGCTGTGAAGAAAAGACCCCATTTTGGAGCCACCAAATTAGCAAGATCTCCTCCCTCAACCCACCAAAGTCGTTGATCTTTGGAGAATCGAAGGAGAAGGCCTTGATCTACATCCTCACCAAAGCGATTTGATTTCCCCTCTCATTTGCTAGAGGGCCCTTTGGTCTTGGGTTCCCTTGTGTCCCTTGACCTTGTTTGTGTGATTGAAATCTTGATACTTGTTGATTGAGATCTTTGTGGTGCTTGGGAGCCTCCAATTCAGTTGTGGAGTGGTGCCCCAAGTTTTGTAAAGGCCGGTTCCGCCTTGAGGAATCCCTTAGTGGAAAGTGAGCTAGGCCTTTGTGGCGGAAGCTTGCACCGGAGAATAGGGTGAGCCTTTGTGGCGTTGGTTAGGCCTTTGTGGCAACCACACCCCTCCAACGTAGACGTACTTCCCCTAAAAAGGAAGGAACTACGGGAATTACATCCGTGTCTCCGTGTGCTCCACTCTCGGTTACCTCTTTCCTTTATTGCCTTTACTACTTGTATCTTGCTTAGCTTGCTCGTTGACATATAGGTAAATTCACCTTAGTTGCATATCTAGAGAATTTACCTTTTGTGTCAAGCCTAAATTGAAAAAGAATTAAAATTTGAGTAGCACCTATTCACCCCCCCCCTCTAGGTGCCCATACGATCCGTTCAATTGGTATCAGAGCCTCGGCTCTTTATTCGGGCTTAACCGCCTAAGAATATGGACACCTCTCCGAGTGAGGGCTCGGGTCAAGTTTCCATGGGTGAGTTCAAATCTTTGGAATCATCCATGGCTTCCATGACAACTCAAGTAAATGAGTTGCGTGAAATGATAGCGCAACTCTTGCAAGCTAAAAATGCTAATGCTCCTCCACCTCCGGAAAAACCCGCTACTCCACAAATGGAGAATGTGGGGATTGAAGAGGAGGGTGCCGATAAAAATGGCGATGCTAAGTCTTCCTCTAAGGGCGACGGGAAAGGTGAATTCCCTCATTGGTATTCACCCGACCCGCCGGTTCCTCATCCTCATATTAACCATACAGGAGATCCACCTAAGCTTGATGCATTAAATTTTGGTCAATGGCAATATCAAATGATCTCTCATATGCGCAGTTCTTGCATCGAGCTTTGGAGGATCGTTGAGGAAGGATTCAAGGCCGTGGATCCCCAAAACATGACAAGAAGAGAGACGGTCGATAGCCAACTCAATGCTACCACTCTCCATATGATTCAAGTCGCCGTTGGGTCCAAGGACTTGCCTCACATCCAACATTTCTCCACCGCCAAAGAAGCTTGGCAAGGACTCTCCGACGTCTTTGTCGGTAATGAGAGCATGAAGAAGACAAGATATGTGGCCTTCTCAAATCAAGCGGAAGGATTCTTCATGTTGGATGGTGAGGACCATCAAGAGATGTATAGAAGACTCAAGGCTATCGCTACCACCTTCAAGAACCTCGGTGCTCACCATATTGATGATGAGTGGATCAAGATGAAGTATATTCTTGCTCTTACTCCATATGAGCCCGCGGATGTGAAGAGTGTTCAAGGCAAGCACAACTTCAATGAGATGACCTCAAATCAAGTGATGCAAGAGATTCAAGCTGTCGTCGTGGTGAAACAACATATGCCATAGGATGGCTTAAATGGGGGCCGAACTAGATGCTGGAGGATTCGGGAGAGGGGAACGAGCTAAAAAGCACGACAGAAAGAGGCACTGATCTACCCAGGTTTGGGGCTCTCGTAAGGAGATAACACCCCTACTCCTGCTCTACTGATTGTATATTTGGGTCGATGTAGTACACAACAATGGTGCTTCCAAGCTCTCTGCTAGAGAAGGAAGATGAACTGCTAAGTGT